>KZ505767.1:590974-669857 GCA_002844005.1 Limosa lapponica baueri | reverse complement strand
GAACAAATTTCTCCTACCTTTCCTCTTTGATCGCCTCCTCCTCCTTCTCTTGGACTTGCATTTCAGCTGCCCGCTCGGCCCTCCCGACGCCCTGCTGCTGCCCAGGACGGATGTCATGCCTGTACTTGAGCGACACAGCACCGCGCCGAGATGTTTTCCTCCCGCGGAGTTTCTCCCCTGTCTGGAGGCGGTTTTTATAGCGCGGTGGGTAGGGAGGGCGGGCGGGCTGGTTCCTCGGCGCTGCCCAGCGTCGCGGCGAGGGGTCGCGCCTCCGCCCCGACGGGCCGGCCCCGGCCGGGGCGATGCTCGGGGCGGCTCCGCCGGCCCCGCTCCCACTTTTTTTTGCACCTCTGCGAGTTGCTGGGCACCGGCCGCTTTGGAGCCGATGGTGCGGGGGTGAGGGGAAGGGAAGGGGGGGGACGGACGACGGACGAGGGGGGCGGATTTGCTGCTGCAAAGTCTCCCGCAGCCCAATGGCTCCCGCCGCCCTGCTCTGACATCAGCTCCGCCAGCCCGCGCCCCCAAACTCCGCTCCCCCGGGGCTGCCGGTTTTGCCCGGCTGTGCCCGCCAGAAAGCCAGGGAGAACGGCCCCGGAGGGAATAAAAACATACTGCTGCCTGGTCTGGGAGAAGCCGGAGGGGCAGCTTGTGAGAAGGGAAGCTGCAGGCAGGATTTCAAGCTTTTTCTTTCTTTCTTTTTTTTTTTATTTTTTTTTTTTTCGCTTTAGAACATGTGGACAGTGAGCACTCTGCTTGCAGAAACACAGAAATGCCGCTGCTGTCCTCCCCGACCAAACACTTATTAACTAGTTCACTAATTGCAATGTTTATTATTCCCAGGGAAAGAACATGAGTTACTGTTGAAGGATCCCTGTATCAACAAACCTTATGCAAGAGGCTAAGTGTAGCGATTCCCCTTGAATCTCCAGTTATTTTTAAGGTACGTGCTCTGCTAAATTCACGATCAAGGGCAAAAGCTCTGTGAAAAGAGGAGTGTGTTGTCGCTCAGAGTCATACATTAACACTCTGCAGTGCCTCATTTAGGCAACTGTGCAATTAAAGTGTCGGGAGCAGAGGGGCTTTTACAGAGAGGAAAGATGACAACAGCATTCCTCTGAAAAGCTCGGCTACAAAGCATTACATGTTCATTACAAAAAGCCAGGGTATGCAACAGATAAGATACTGCTTTAAGTTACAAGGGACCTACTGCTTCTGTGCTCTATCCTCCTTAGTTATTATCTAACTTAAAAATACGTGCCTGAAAACCTAGGCAGTGAATGGAAAAGGGAAGAATATCAAGAAAAAATTATGCTAAATAATTAATGTCATCATTAGTGCCTACTGCATTTGTAGTCGGCTGGAGGAGCACAGTAAAACCCTGTTTATCAGAAGTCCTTTAATCTAAAACTTCCTCGTGTTGGAATGTAGGTTACCCAGCTCCTGCTGCTAAGCACTTTCACTGCAACTCTCCCAGCTATTAGAAATCTTCTGTGTTTGCCTGTTTTAGGCCTCTGTCGGTTTTGAATGAGGCAGAACTACACGTTACACAGATCTTCAAATTAAATAAACAAAAATATTTCCATAAAAGTCTCCAAGTGCTCATTAAACCATGATTTGGATGACACAGGCATATGAAGATGATGTGACCTCATGGATCCTGTACTCCATGGAGCAGATGCGAAGGCCCTATGTACCCTTTTACTTATGTGACACAGCACAAAGCACAGGGGGAAGCTGCCTCCTCCCCCCAGCCCTTACCAACTAAGGTAAGATCCTGTGAATTTAGATCCACGTTGCTTGAATGTCAGATATAATTTAGGAAGCCCTGCATGGAAGTAGTTTTTTACATGTGGTGCTTTTACAGGTTACTGGCTGGGTTTTTTCACAACATACACATCGCCCAAAAGAATCAAACCTTTGAACTGCCACATAGTTTAAGTAAACATCTCTTTAAAAAGCTTCTTTCTGTTCCAGGGAGGAAAACATGTCTGCAGGAAAATAGAGAGGCATCACTATTTTTTGGTTTTTAGCTTGATCCTTCAGCCTTTAACCTTTCTCCCATTTTCCTTCTGGTTTCTGTTGTCCTGAGCACAGCTGACCCTCATCTAAAAAAAACTGTGCAAAAACTTGTAGTTGCGTGTGAAGTAGTAATGCCACGAAAAACAACTGCACATTCAACAGCGCATCAAACTTCTGACCAATCTGGAATTTAAGTCACTCAATTTAGAAGTCAGGTTTAGAAAAGTGTCTTCTATGCTTCAGTACCAATCTGTGCTCTATCCGTTAGGGATCTAAAAGAGAAGCAAGATCCAATTAGAAGGAAAATGAGCATCCCAGGACATTCATTCATTTTTAGGAGCGGCTTCAAGCTCAACACACTCTTTAAAGTTTCTGAAGACTTACTTCCTGATAACATTTTGTTATGCTCTCAAAATGACTGGAATCTGAGGTGTTAAGAAGATTAAGACTGGCATTGCCAGTCCCCAGAGAAGCCATGCTAGCAAGCCAACCTGAAAAGACACCAATTCTCAGAAACTATCATTTGGTGCTAACAATTTCATGAACTGCTTTCAGTTCTAGGCACAGTTATGAGAAAGTATCAGCAAGCCAACATTAGCAACAGCTGAGCTGTGCTGGTAGTATAGGTCCCGCCTAGGCTGGTTTCAGGATTGGTGAAGACATGAAGACAGCTACAGTCATGCTGATGGAAGGTCTCCCCTTGGCCAAAACGGCAGTAATTTTTTATACTATCTAGCTACAAAGTCAAAATGGTTCCTTAAATGTGCTGTGCTTATTCCCCTTGTTCTCCACAATGGAAGGAGTCAGCTTCTCCACCCAGTGATGTCCCCTGTTTCAACACCCTTTTTAAACTTAAATGCAAGGTTACCAGCCCCACACAACTGGGTCTGTCTCTCCTCCCAGGCAAACATGCATGATTTCAAGCACTATGATAAAGTGACATAAACTCAATCTGGGAAATACAAAACCAGTATCAATGAGGTGGGAGAACTGCTAAATTATAAAATAACACCTACTTTCTTTCAGTTATCTGTTTATGCCTACTAATAGCCAATGTGCTTGATAGTCTTGCCACCCCACAGAAATTATGGCTGTTCCCAGTAATGACTGTTAGTGGTGTTTCATGCTCCTTTTGTTGAGTAAAGCAGCTTAGTTTTCCCATCTTCATCGGCCTGGCTGTGGAGGTCGATACACTTATTATCTCCAAGCTGAAGCAGTTCAGGCTGTTTCTAAAGGCAGTAACTTCACACACCTTGACTTACAGCCTGCGAAGACATGCACATCACACCAATGCACAGCCACCTGCTCAGGCCTAGGTGAATCAGACAGGTAGGAGAGGGTTTAAGGTGTCCCTCCTGATGTAGAAGATTCTTTCCTATGCTGTCTGGGGAACAGTGACTCCTCTTATGACCCATTGCAACTTCTGATCCCAGCCAGTACATCAATACATTCCTGTTCTTGTGAGATAGACAGGTCTCTCTCAGCACTGGAGGTACCCAAGCAAGGAGTCCAAGCTTTGCAGGATTTGTGACGATTCACTTCACTCGGGTTCTCTCAAAAGAGGAGAGCTGAAGGGCAGTCCAAATAGTTTATTAACTGGAAGACTGATAGTATGAGAGTATGATGGGGAAAGACAGTGTGAAACTGGATGCCAGGTTGCACACACCTTAATTATACATTCCTGTTTGAATTTCTATGCCTAAGCAATATAGTGTAGGGTTTGTAATCAACAGAAATGGAGAAAACTGAAAATGTCTAAAGAAAAAAAAGCAGCCAACCCTTATTTCAGCAACTTCTACTCCAGATATGCAACTTCAGAACAAATCTTTGGAAGAGTTATCCAAATTTGAATGCTAAGCCCATCAGTATTATGGGTAACCAGTACTTTTTCTGTATGAACATATTCAGATGAAGTAGAATAAATACGAAATCCATTTTTCTTTATCTCTTTTTTTTTTTTTTAAATTTGGAGTAACTTGATTTTCAGTGACATGATGTTGCAAAAATTGTAGGTGAAGCCAATTTTTTAAAAAAATGCTACACTGAACTTACAGAAATGCAATTGTCCAAAAATGGAATTGAGCATCTAAGATGTACCAGGGATGCTCCACAAGGGTGTTGCAGCATTTGCCTACCAGAGCAAAGGGTCCTGCTGAATGGCATAGCAAGCAAGAGAAGCAATCTCCATACTTCCTAGAATAAGCACAAGGAGAGGCTGTCTGGCTGCCATATTTCCCAGTTTCCAGCTGTGCTGTCCCTTCGCTAAGGAGCTGTGGATACTGAGAGCAGCAGGCCATGGTAAAGACCTTTGTAATTTGCTGCTTGGGAGCAGACATGCCCTATAGGCTCCCGAGAGGGAAAAGGGATGTAGTAGCCACCCTCTATTTTTCTCCCATCCTCCCCACCCCATTTCTGCTTGCTTTTGTTCCCTCCTGCCTGTGTAGGTAGAGAAAAAGATAAGGCCCTTAGAATTTGGAAGATAAAAGATGCTCAAGGGCGTTAAAGCAGGATATGAATGCAATCGTGTGGCTGTGCAGGTGAGACTCCAGAGCTTTCTGCTGCAAAATGCCTACACTAATCCACTCTTGCCCTACTTACAAGGAGCTGTCAGTGTGGCTATTTGCAGCAAAAGCCACTTTAGCTTTGGGGCCAAACGTCACAGGGTGGTGATGAAGCAATGAGGGTATGGATCCGTATTCAGTGTATCAAGTTTGTCAGAAAAATGCCTTGCTGCAGACAGGTCCTCCTCTCTGCTTTGCATATTCTTGCACATGAAATAGCCCAGGCTGGCTAACGCTGTGGTGTTAGATAACAGGAGGTTAAGGCAATGCTAAAAGGATTTTGCCCCTTCCTTAGACTGCAACAGAACCAAAGGAGTTTGGAGTGCAATACTTTGTCTGGTATGGGAAAGCCCCAGCAGCCAAGTTTCATCTCCCACAGGAGAAGCTCCCCTTCTTCCCCTCATTTCTTCCAGGCCCCACATCTACTCTGATGAGGGTTCACTGTGCAATGTACCAGCAATAAGTGACTTCCAGTTCCCTGGTGAGCATGAGGCAAACATTTCAAAGCTGCTCAGACAATAGTCTCTTTAATGGGGAAAATACCTAGATGCCAAAGACTGCAAATCATTGTAATTAGTAAGTCTGTATATGCCACACAAACCAGCAGCAGTCACTGGGGATGAAGCAAAACTTTCTGAAATATATTTATATGGGCATATTAAAATGTAACTCAGCAGCTCTGACTCTTGAGGGGGATACATACAGCTCTTCACCAGAAATAGTTTTGATTTTAGTAGTGTTTCATGTGTTTGTAATGAACTAAACCAAAACGTGGAATGAAAGCGTCCCCAAAGAAGGGATGTCTGAAACCTCATTCTGTCTTCAGATGTTTCAGTCCTGGCCCGGACTGGTCATAGTCAGTTTGTTCATATGGGATTAACTTGTTCAAAGATGTTCTACAAGGCCTCCACAGGTTTCTTTCTGTGCTCCAGTATCCCAATATGCAGAAAGGTAATCAAATGCACTTTTTCTTTAAGGACTTTAAAATGCATCAAGGTAAAACAGCTAATTATTATTCTTTTTAAATTATTAAATATTCATTCTCTGATACCGAAATACTGAAGAGAAATTTTTTCTCTTTACATCCTTTGAAGACACCATTTAAAAGAATGACTCTGCTGTGGGAAAGTTCCCCACACTGCCGCGCAGCCATTCCGAGCAAGGAGCTGTAACCCTGTTTGCCCAGTGCACATCCTGGCACCACCTGGGGGCACAGACCAGCGCTGCCTGGCTCCGGCAGCACCCGCGGGCAGAGGAAAGGGGCACCTGATCGGCCCTGGGTGGGGCAGGGGTGCAGTGTCACTGGTGGGTCTCCAGCCCACCTCTTTGGGTGGATGACTGCAAGAAATTCACGAAGGGTCAAACCATGGCATCACCCTCCTCATGCAGTTGCCTCAAGCTGGGAAATCTGGCACCTGAGAAGACAATTGTCCAAAACAGTGGCCTGACTTAAAAATGAAGACCTTCATTTCTCTGTGCTGACAGCTTTCTCATCAGTAAAATGCAGATGCAAATAATTACCACAGGGGATTAAGGAAAGCTAAAATGACCACGGACTGCTCGCATACAGTATACTTTTTACCCTAATCTTTTCAGTTTGGAAATCTTCCAAAAATTAAACGATGAATAAATTTTCCCCCCAGCAGCCATGTAGTTTACAAAGACTTGCAAAGTTTTTGATGGAAGACTCTACCATCTTCTAAAATGAATGCTGCTAGCCTTTGTCATGAGAAACCTTAACCAACTTCTCTGGGACTCTAAAAATGTTTTATAGAGTAATCAAGCAGTAACTGCATTGTAGAGAAATAAGGCAGCGCTGAAAAATACTACAGCATAGTTATTGTGCGGCATTATTTCAGTAGTGCAATGTGTTAGAGTTTAAACAAATTATTATAGAATTATACTTTGACTAAAGTTTACGTTTGCAGACATGCATATGTTTAGTATTACAGCCTTTTCCTTTAGACCTCTAGCACTGGTCACTGACCTTGTTAGTGGCAGTGGCTGAGGCTGAGGTATAATAATAGTCAGTATAAAAGAAGTGTATGAAATTGCATTAACCTCTGGTTAGAGTTCCTAACAGATTCATCAGGTTTCAGTGATAACCCACTACTTTACAAAAGGTGTTTCACTGCAATTTTCTGTCACCTTATTTTTAAACATATTTTTCAAAAGGCATTCTGATTTAGATGATATATAATCACTACAAAGACAAAAGCAACAGTTCTGGATGTAAATGCAGAAATGGCATGAACATAAAGGAGCGCCTCTGTATTTCCATATGCTTTCCAACACTTGGCCAGCAGTAACAGCCAACCACAGCTTCCAAGATACATAGAGCCCTGCACCCTATACTGTGCACCCTACAACAGACAGTCAGAATGTGGCCATTCAGGAAATAAAGAAAATAATCTCTAGTTTTTGAATGAACTGACCTATAAACTCTATAGTGAAGATCACAAGAAAATTATTTTTCCCTGTGCATTCTTCTAATAAGCCATCTGATACAATGATTTGCATGGGGAAGGTTGTCTATGTTGCACAGTATGGCCATTCAGAAATCAGAAACTGGGAGGATATATATTGCCAGTAAAGAAAAACAATTAAGGCTACCTAGTACTATTAAACAATTTTGTGCATTTTATTTCCTGTATGATAGAGAATTGATGTAGAATAGTTTAAATCCATCTTAAAATTCTGGCTAGTGTTTCTCTTGATTGCCACACTCAGCAGCTGGTGGTTCCCTTTCTCTTTCATGCTAGGATGGTTGTAAATTATGACATGTTGCTAAATGTAGACGGGCATCACTTGGCTGAAGACTCCTCCTGTAGACATCCCTGCTGTACTAGAATATCATCATGGAATTAGTGCAGGGTTTGAACATCCTTGGTCCGAAGTCAGACCTTAACTGACATAACTGACATTGAATGGCCTGACCTTAATTCAGTCACCTAAATATCTACGTTCTACAAAATTACAGCTCATTGACATATTGCTCCCTGTATTTTTTGTTTTCATTAGTTTGTCGGTAAACTGTTGAGATAAATGCTGTATTTTGCTTGCGTCTAGGTGTGGTTCCTACAAATACAGACCCCAGCTCTTGCTTGTGATGTCTAGATGATACTGTAATGTGAATTAGGAAATGCCAGGGAGCTAGGGCTGCAATCACAGACCTTGCTTTTCCATGTGGGTGGCGATGGAGCTGCAACTTGTAGTCCAAGGGTGATCAAAAGAGACTTTAGGGCCTTGGGACGGCTGGTAAGGGAATCAGGAGCACAGGTTATTTATTCCTCTCCCCTTCCAGTTGCAGGCAGTGACATTGGAAGAAACAGATGGGCCCAGTCTATTAATACATGGGTCCGTGCCTGGTGTCACCGAAACAATTTTGGGTTTTTCGATAATGGGACGGCCTACAATGGCAGCAGGCTTCCTGGCATCAGATGAGATTCACCTTTCTGAAAGGGTGAAGAGGGTCTTTGCTCACAAGCTAGGAGTGCTCATTGACAGATCTTTAAACTAGGCTTGAAGGGGGAGTGAGACAATCTCAGGCTTGACAAACTGTGGGATGACACGCCAAAGTTAGAGGGACGGGGTGCTAGCGAGGGCCCTCAGCCTGTTGCTCTGAGATGTGCTGGCTACACTGCAGCACACTTGAGGTCTTATGGAGATTACCCAGGGCCTCCTTAGGTAATAGGAGACAAGAGGGAAACGCCAATGAAATACTTGAAAGGAATTGAGCGGTGTTCCTTTAAGAAGGTGACACGGCTGACAGCCCAGCTGAAGTGCCTCTGCACCAAGGGGCATGGCAGGGGCAACAAAAAGGAGGAGTTGGAAGCCACAAAAAGGAGGAGTTGGAAGCCACCGTACTGCTAGAAAGCGGCGACCTAACTGCCATTCCTGAAACTTGGTGGGACGAATCCCATGACTGGAGTGTGGCTATCAATGGCTGCAGGCTGTTCAGAAGGCACAGACGAGGAAGGAGGGGCAGAGGCTTTGCCCTCTACGTCAAGAAATGTATGAAGTGTCAAGTGCTGTCTCTGAAGAATAGCAATGAGCAGGTTGAAAGACTATGGGTAAGGATAAGAGGCCAAGACAACATAGGGAACTTTGTGGTTGGTGTCTACTACAGACCGCCTGATCAAGGGGAGTGTATTTACAAAGCCTTCTTACTCCAGCTACAGGAGGCATCACACTCGCAGACTCTTGTCCTAATGGGAGACTTCAGCCACTTCCACATCTCTTGGAAAAGTAGCACTGTGAGCTTTAGGCAATCCAGGAGACAGGCCAGAATTATCTGGAGTAAGGGGAAGGTATAATTCAATGCAATCAATACTATTACAGGTTTGTCCTCTACCTCCCACATCAATTTCCCCTTAATTTTATTTCTTCCGTACTATAACTGATTTTCTCTCATCCAAATCTTGATTTCAGATAGATATCAGGAAAGTAGAGGTGCTGAAGTATCTGTCTGCAGAAAAGAAAGATACTTAGAGGTGGTTGCATGTAAGTCTTTCACAACAACTGTGCCACTGAAGGAGAATGAGATTTACCCCACCCAGGGTCCACAGGCAAGTCAGGGAAACTCAAGCAGCATCAAAGACAGATGACAGATCCAAAACATGCATCAAGGGAAGCGGATGCATCAAGAGACACAGAGACAACAGTAATTTGTCTGTGTGTCTCCCTTACTCCAGAAGTCCCAAAGAACAACCTGATATCTCTGAATGGTTCAGGAGACCAAAATCTCAGTCCAAACTCAACAAATGGAAGTTGAAGATACTATTTTAAGACTCCAGGTGAACCTATTGAAGCCCAACATGTTCATGTCAGTGGTGAATGCTGAACCCCCTCTTCATATAAGAAACAGAAAAACTCATTGTACTTTGTAACAATTCCCTAACTAGGTGGTGGCTCTTCCAGTTACTGTTTTAATTAACAGTAGCTATGGAATCCTTCAGTTTGACATTTTTGCCTCTCCTTCTGTCCAAACCCTTCTTCCCTTAGTTTTTCAAACTGAATCTACATTCAGGCATTAATTTCTATGTGTCATACTAGTAAAGATCAGTTTTACATCAGGATGACAATGACAGGCAGCTACTGAAGCCTTAAAACACAAGTGCTATATCAAATAAAACCTTAGCCAAACTGACATGATTTATTTTAAAATAATGAACTTCTCTTTACTGCCGGACAGTTTCTGAATAAAATTGGCAGATGTGAACTCTGCCAAGCTTAGCGGTAGGGAAAGATTCAGTGGAAACACAGTTTTAAATCCATTGTGTAATCACAAGGCTGCAGACCTAAGTCTGAATTCATCCCACCTAATTTTGATGTTTAACTCAGGTGAAGACCTAGGTGAAGAGTCTTGTCACCCTGCATTCCTTGGCACACGACTGGAGGAAGACAGGCCTCCAGATGGTAGCACCAAGGGTTTTTTTTGGAAACACCTTTCTCTTTTTCCACAAGTGAATTGAATATTGAGTGAATCTTGGGCAATATGGGATTTTTCAGCATTTCTTTTAATCCTAAAACTAGCCAAAAGTGGTAAAAGTAGACCTTGTATTAAAAATAGGTACAATTTAATGGCTGTGGCTTCTTTCTCCCTTATCCATTATAAAATGATTATAAAATCCATTATAAAAATGAGAGGGGGACAAAGGAGAGGAAAGTTGAAATGACGTAAGTGTAAAATACAAAATTTTCTTCTAAACCCTGGTTTATAAAATATACATTTCCATTTATAGAATCAGTTCAATAAACATCCTCTTCAAATGCTCAAGATTCCTGTTATATCTTTATCAAAGGGGAAACAGTTAAAGAAAATTCTACATCAGTGCTTGACTTAATTTTCTTTTTTTTTTTTCCAGCAAGAAGTATTAGGATCATATGTAAGATGCTTTATTTAGAATCTGAAAATTTATTTTATGTTTTTCTGTTGACAACCAGAAGCACTGGGTGGAAAAAAAATAGCAGAACAAAGAGCTCCCTAAAGATATTTCACGTTTGCTGACTCACTACATCATCACATATGACACTGAATTATTAGTTTCAGCAAATACTGAAATAGCACAAGAAAGCTTTCTTGCTCTTTTATCTTCACCATTGTTCTTGGATTTAAACAATTCACATAAAAACTTTTGCGTAGAACTACAAATATTGAAAAATCATCATTTAGAGTGGTATTTGTTATACAGGATGCCTCCTTAATCAAATTGAGATAGGGGGCTGGGGGTATAGTTTCCTTGAGCTCAGAGGACAATTTGGTAGAAAACATGTTTCATGCTGATAGCCTGACCCAGAGCCCGTCAGGACTTCAGGAAGTTTTAGCAGGTTCTTCCTCTCCCTTTCTTCATCTGCCTGAGTGACTCTTCTCCTGCGGAGAGATTGAAATTGTGGCCTGATTTGTATCAGGATGAGCTCTGCTGATGTCTGAGAAGCCCACACACAGTACAGCACAGTTTTCAATTTTGTCTTACTTTTGAGTTAGCTATTTTCAGACTCCTTTTAAAAATATAAATATTAGTGGCTATCAACATTCAGGCGACTATGTGCAATATTATTTATGTGGGATCTCAAAACAGGAGTGAGCAGCTGGCCCTGCCTCCATCGCCCGCACTTTACAGTACCACTGACATACGGACGACCTCTCCTCACCAACCCCTCTGCTCCACTGCTGGCATGGGCTTATTTGATTCCTTTGGCCTTGACCTTAGCTGTAAATTTTTAAAGCAACACTGTGTTGTTCTGTATTGCAGGAACGGTGAAAGGTAAATATCTGGGTTGTATTATGACTTTCATGACCTTCTGACTGGGAACAGAAATGTAATACTTTACCAAAAAAATCCAACCAAAACAACAACTTGAGACTCGGCTGTATGTAGGAAGCCAATAGTTTAATATAATCTACTTTGATGCAATATTAAATAAAATTATAATACTTTACATTAATGTAGAGACTGAACATTTCTGAAACTAGTATTGTTACATATTAGTTAATGTTAAAACTGTGAAATAATTAACACCAAAATGAGGCATGCTTAGCTTTTTTTCCGAATTAATTCTCAAAAGTTATTAGCTGTACTAATTCTTGGGTTTAGGCTTGGACTTTCCTCCCCCTGAAGACAAAGACAAAATGCTCAATTATCAACATTTTACTGGAATTAGATTGTTTTTCTACAAGCTGTGGCTTTTGTATGCACTGCTGTCATTTCTTTAAAATGCTGTGTGTGACAGCAACAGAAAAGGAGAAGACAAAACACAAATGAAGTGAATGGATCAGTACGTTAAGCAATGTCATAAACTGAAAGGAAGGGATAGAGAATGATCAGGAATATATACGTTACAATGTAAAATAATAATAATTACAATGGATTTATTTTAAATTCATGTTACAATTTACTGTGCTCATCTCAGACACTTCCTTCTCTTTCATTTCTTCCCATACCCATTGAAAGATTTAAACACCTTACTTGTTAGTAATAAGCATTGATTCAGCATCCCTCATGAAATGATGCATGATTTTACTCCATCACAGATAATTTCAGAAACATTTTGCTGCCTGCTTTTATCTGCACTCTACTTGTGGAGAGGATTTGAAAAGGTTTGCGTAGTTGCCTGCTCTGCAGTAATGTGAGGATTTTGTTATCCAGCTGAGCTACCATCGTTGCTTCAGATAGCTTGGATTCCTTCCTTCTGCAGCCAAAATCTCACAAAACCTCTCCCTGAAATACAAAGGTACAGCAGAGAAAGGGCAAATGAATCACCAAACCTTTCCAGAGGCTATTTATATTCCTCCTGGAACACGGCAATTAGTGCTTCTCTCAGCTCCATCTGATCACCTTGTTGTCCTCTGCTTGTGCACCCACTTAAACAGTTTTTAGACAGAGATCTTCAGCTGCTTCTGATATCAGATCTAGTCCTGCTTCCAGCCAAAGACAACAGAGCTGTACTACTGACTTAAACACAAACAGAATTAAGTATCGCATCTCTTTTGTTCCAGCAAAATACCCGCGTTTCAGTGAGGTTTGCACGAATACACACACGTTCAGAGCACAGTATCCCAAGTTCAGGACATACTACCTACCCCACAGCTGTGGGATATTATCTTCCTTGCGTGTGCCAGCAGTGATTGCCGACATTCCAGCTTGCATTTGTGGGAGACACCCTCAGATCCATGGACACACTTGCACCCCTTGGTAGTTTTTCTGTCATTACGGCAGGGAAATAGAAAACCTGGTGCGATGCAGGCAAGACTGACATTCACCTAATACAATTTACCCTTCTCGTTTCCTGTGTCTCAGTCTTTCCTCAAGCTTCTGCACTAAACACCCACCCAATAACTGTAGAGATTAATGTCAAATAGTCAACTGAGGGATTTGGGTATCAAGTTCCTTGTGGCTATCTATGAGGCAATCACAGTGACTTGAATTTACCAAGCACTGTGCTTGCTCCAGGACAAGGACAGTCTCTCCGAGATCCTCATGTGTGGGATTTCCCATGGGGGTGTCGGGATCCCTGCCTGGGGCTGCTAGCTGCTGGGAGGACCTGCTCAGAGCCCTCAGCAAGGTCCTGCTGATTGTTGCCCTCTCAAAAAGGACATTGTTCCCTGGCAGAGTCCCTGGCAGGGGCAGCAGTGCCTACAAGGGGTCTCAGTCCCTGGCAGTGGTGTCAGTCCCTCTGAGGAGTATGAATCCCTATAAGGAGCATCATTGCCTATAAGGGGCACCACGTATAAAGTTATCAGTCGTTACAAGGGGTATTAGCCTTCATCAGGGCCATCAGGCCCCAGCAGAAGTAACTGTCCCTTTAAGGTGCACCAGTCCCTATAAGGGGTATGAGTCCCCGGCAGGGGTTTCTGGCCTTGGCAGAGGTATCAGACCCCACAAGAGGTTTCATTCCCTGGGAGGGGTTTCAGTCCCTGGCAGGGGTATCAGTCTGTCTGAGGGGTATCAGGCTGTCTGAGGACAGTCACGAGCGATCCATGCAAATTGCAGCTTGAGTGCAATCAATAGATGTGACAAGCAGCCAGCGCTGGCAACCGGGGACATAATGAAGGTGTGACTGTGTAAACGGCTAACAGATAACAATGCTATAGGAAATTATAGGGCAGTGCTGTATTGAATAAGTGCAGTGCAAAATGAGCTGCGGCTCGCAGGTCATGCTTCCCCGCTGCTGAAGTGTCTCCTGCTCTTGTCCTTTGTAATTGTAAGTGGCAGCAGTGGCGGCTGAATGCGATGAGGGCATGTATCCAACCCTCATTTGTTCTGCATTACAATGCAGCCCTCGCCGCCAGCAGCTGATCCGGAGTGTCAGTGCCCACCTCCCAAGTGGACCAAGAAACCAGTGAAAACTCCATTTACTTAAGAATTAGGAAGGCTGTCATTAAAACAAGGTTGTCCTTGAAACCATGCTGAATATCTGAGCTAGTCCTGTAAGAAATAGGGTGAAACCTCTATGTTTTGTTTTTTAAAAAACAATGTGTTTTCCCCTCAAAGAAACACATCAGCCTAAAGCCTTTTCTTTCAGAAAGCAAAAGATCATATGTTGAAAGTACAAAACCCTCTAATTTTATTATTTTTAGGTTTAAAGAAATATTTATAATATATGAAATATTTTTTTAAAAAACTTGTAACAGAAGAAGCTTTTGACTACATGCAGTTTTAATACAGCAGCTTCTCCAGATGCTACTGTCCCTCTTACACACTCATTAATATTCAAGGAGAGAAAGAATGGCTAAAAAGTGTTCATTGATTTTTAATTTCATTTCCAAGTCCAGTGATACGAAGTCCTTCTCTGCAATTTTGTTCTGACATTTGGATCAAACTCAGTGGCTGTTTTCTGAAACCTCAGGTTTTCAAGACTCTTGGGTCTGATTCCCATTTAAAGGTTTACGGATTAAGTCTAACATTTGAACGTTATCAAAGACAAGGAGGTAACTCAAAGTGCTCTGCAGAGTTCACTGATATTTCACCATCACTGATCGATACTTTCTGCTATTTATGATCACTCCATACATCCCTTCCCCTCTCTCCATAATACCAGGCAATTTTATTTATGGTTTTCCTCACCTTCACCCTGAGAATGTCCATTTTTCTGGTTAAAGTAAAGCCTACACTAAACAAAACACTTGCTCAATTTCTTTACTAATGCGCTGTAAACATAGATCAGTATTTATTCTGTAACCTTGTTTTCAATCATTTAATGTGGCTGCATGCTTTCACCGTTATAAAGAACCAATTTGTTTCTTGCAAATGCATTTACCTACAAATGAAAATGAATTCAAAACAAAAAAAGTCAAGCTCTTGATTTTTTTCTTTCTGTGAACAAACTCTGCCTTTTTTTTCTTCTGATTTCTTTAGGCCAGAGAGCTTTCAGCTGAATCAGGGTGGGAGTACTTCCCAAGTTCTGAGGAGTCCACAGCAGGGTTTGCATCCTGTGGTATCAAGCAAAATGCCACAAAAGCTCAGTTTTGGCAGGTGCCCACATTTTCTGACATTAGAAGGTGTTCCAGAAGTCAAGCCTACAAGCAATGGTGGATTTGGTATCTGTAGAATCCGCTGCTTTTATTTTACTGTTGTCACCTTGGTTATGTAGAAGTCATCAAGGAAACAAATCTGTGGGTCTCCCACTGCAGAGGCAGACTGTGGTGCTGAGAAAGACCACGAAGCTGTCTGTGAAACCTTCGGCCATCCCCACAGCTTCTCTCCACTGGATGGAAAGAAGACTTTTCAGGAGCGCAGACTGGCTGCACTCCTCACACCAAGGGGCACACGGGACTGGACCTCCACTGAGAACAAAATCAAGGGCCAGCCAAAGTTAATCCTCAGCCTGATTATCTCTCCTGCACATCACTGCGCTTCCTGGTTAGCCTGGGATGGCTAACTGTGCTGCAAAAGTGTGTAAGGAAAGATGCTATCATCCCCTATCTGTCTAAGCCAGAAACAGGCAATACCAGAAAAGCCCGTCTTGTCCAATTTCCAGTTCAGCTTTGCAGACTCAAGAAGTGCAGATAGTTTGGACATGCTTTAGATAAGGAGCTGAATATCTGGGCGTTTTCCTGAGCGCTGAACGCCACGCTTCAGACAGTTTACTAAATTGTGTCACTAAATTTTTACCTTTCCTAGTAATAGACTTTTTTTTGCTTCAGTGTTTCTTCTCCCTACCTCCCAGCAACACTGTTGGTAAATGCACAAATATATCTATACAACCACCAGTGTACACACTCTAGTAGCATTAGTACTAAAATGTGCATATTTGCTCAGTGCACTTGGGTTCTTCAGAAATAAATGTGTGAAGCCAAAAGCAAGCTGCTCACACGCTTACAAAGCCCTGTGCCCACAGTGAGAGTTCACTTTTAAATGTATGATGAAAAAACAAGACCTTGCCTTCCTGTCTTTGTAGAAAAATCCCATGTACGTGTGTAGTACAAATGCACTCAGACGCAAAGATGAAAGTGGGTATTTTGTTTCTTTCACATACAGCCACAAAGGGAACCCAGCATCTTTGCAAAGCTGTAATTGCCAGGTGCTTGTTTTAGAGGCAGGAGGATAGATAGCTGGTTTGGCATTGGGCTAATCTTTTGGAAATGTAGGAAGGAGAAAAAAAGAACTGGTTACAAATTGCTTTGCTACATAAACCTCTCTCCCATGCTGCCTGAAAAGAAATGTTCATGCTCACTGTTACCTCTTTCTACACAACATATTTAGCCAACCTTCAAGGGGTTGGCTTTTTTTTTCCTTCTTTTTCCTTTTTTTCAGGGATATTCAGCAAATTTTCAGCTAGTTTTCCACTTGCTTGCCTTTCTGGCTGCTTTCTCCTTTACTTTTTCTGGCTGCTTCTAATGTGCCTCTGCTGAAGGATACCTCGCTTTTCCTCTTGTTTATCAAATGAAATTGAATTCTTTAGGCATAACTATGATTGCACCCCAACTCATTTGTGAGAGATTTACTGGTGATTGTTCCTATTTGAAACATGAATCTATGAAACAGGAATCCTTTCCTTGGGACAGGGAGGCCAGTCAGTGTAATACTGCTCTTCTATCCCGAGAGTCGTACATCAGCTTTTAATTTCTGAGGCAAATACTTACTATTCAAAATTCACTAATTCTAACTAACATGTTTCACAATCCTCTTTTAAAATTCAGTGTCAGGGACCAACTGATCAAGAGTGGGGGTGGGACACCTCATAATTAAAGTGGTTTAGCTGTTCCATCATAAAAGCCAAACGCATCACTGACAGCATGCTGAAGGCATGGGAGGTTTGTTGCAAGGTAAAAACTCGGTGAGCTCAACCTTTGGGCAAGGGGAGGAGATGGGGGAGCGAAGGATGCAGACAGCAAGTATTTTTAAGTAAACATTGCAAGGGCCTTTTGTCTCCATCACATTTTGCAGTTAGATAATTATCTCCTTTGTTATCTTACTGTAGAACCAGACTTTTGTATCAGCAAAGACAGCCTCTGTCACTGGCGGGCTTACAGATAGAGAAGATGCAGGAAGGAGGGACAGGGATGGGGTCGGGGACACAGACAGGGAGAGACAGGGATGGGGTAAGATGGGGGAAGCAAACAGAGCTGAAGCAATGCCCAAATCCTGCCACACAGACTCAGCACAATAGTGCTTTACTCCACCAACACCCACAATGCAAACAGTAAGGCAACTTGCCAATTGAGGTGTATTTTCTGTGTGAATAAACATAATACAAATGCTTCTCAAGACCTGAAAGGTCTTCCAAGTGGTTGTTTTCCACCTTGTTCTTATACTTAGTGCCCTGAAGATGTACATGTCTTTGCTGTGTAACAATGAACTGCTTGGGACCTTCAGTGTCCCAGCACAGTGTCCCAAATGCTCTGCAGCAAAATCTTCCAAAGGTTTGGATTTCTGGGATTCAAGCACATCCTGGTTTTGTTTTTGTTATGAAGATCACAATGGACACTCACGCTCACTGTCAAATTAGTCCCGTGAAACAGCTGTTTTCTCACAGACAGCATCTTGGCCAAAAAAAGTCTTTTCTTTGCCCCAGTCTTAATGAACCTGAGCTGATAGAATACTCAAAGTAGTATATTCAGCAACATGCAGCGGAAGTGGGAAGCAAAGTTTTGTATGGTGCATGATTTGTTTTGTATGGGTAGAAACTAGGAAATACGCTTAAAGTAATCACAAGGAGTCTTTTTTTTTGTGGCTCTTTCCTTTTGTTGCTGTGTTTGCTGTGTAACAGCAACAAAATAAAAACATTTTTATGTGCACAGCCTAGAAACATACCAAAAGGAATAATTTTATTAAATTGAATTACAAAAATATGTGCTTTCCTGTCATATGCCAGTTCTTCTTTCTTGTGCACAAGTCTGATTTCCCCCTTAGATAGAGAGTACTGCCTCATGTCATATCTGTCTCTTTTTATTATACTTTTTCAATCAAAATGTTCAGGGATGACAGACAGAAGACTCATGCTCTAGGACCGAAGCTAAATGTTAACTAACAACTGCTTACAAAGTGAGGAGCTTAGGAGCTGCAACTGCTGACCTTGCCACCAGCTCCTCCATAGTGCCAAAGAGGAGCATTTACCATGCTGATGCATTTTATTTCCATGTCAGATTATGTGCTCGCTTTATACAAGTCACAAGTTGACACAAAATGTCTATGAGTCAGTCTTTTTCTGTCATGTATTACTCATGTAAGATCTGTAACAAAATCCTCTATTTTCTGCACATGACAAAGCCTTGTTCAATTAATCACACTGCAAATTGGAAGGAAGAATTACGCCATTTCTCTTCAGAAAAATTAAAACTTTTGACATTTAAATAGTATATTTACCAAAGCATTTTGAGTAATACTGTCATCTATTTTCTGTCTATTAAGAAACATCTTATAGTGTAAAAACTGTTTTCATCTCTGTCTCTGCAAAAACATGGCCAACATTGATTCTATTTAACATTTTATCAACTGAACTAGAGAAGAGATATTACCTCTTTGAGCACCAGCCAAAGGTCTTGTAGCTAATGCTGACCTCTGTCAAATATAACACATTGTATAGGAAGGATTGACAATTATTGTTCTGCTGTATTTTGCAAGACACCAAGGGTCAGAGCAATGGAATTGTTACGTTGCAGCAGAGCAATAATTCAAAGCTTGTTTGCCTGCGCTGGGTAAAGCTACTAGGGTCAAAAAATCGTTGTTGTGTTAGTGTAGACAAAATGTTAAGGAATTTATAAATAGGCTTGCAGTTTTCCCAGTTATTTTATTTGTTTCCAGGAATTTCCTTTGTGGTTGACAAGTATTCCAAATCAGCCCACTGTCCTCCTATGACAGCATGATTCTTCTTAGAAAATGATAAATCAACATTTTAATCTCAAAGATTCAGATTTCCTTGAATCTTTGTCTAGTCTGCTGGAGAGGTGAGGATCTAAGTAGAAAGGTAAAAGCTTTCTTATTCCTCTGGATCATGCATACAATAGCGAGATAAGATTTACAAATTCATAAAAGGCATTTTGATTCCTTTTGCTTAATTTCTAAGGCTATGTAAAATAAAAAGCATTCCAAGATATCTGTCTGCAAAGCCCATGATTCCATCTCCCCATGGTGCATAGCCTTCTTTACACTGCTAATTTCCATTAAAAGCATTCTGCTTAGTTGAAAGAGCATCAACTTATATTTTTGGCATGGAAAGTACTGAGTTTGATACCTTCTTATAATCTTATGTGGGTACATCTGTGGTTCATTCCAAATACACTATATAAAAAAAAAGTATAACTAAGTACCTCTATAGAATCAACGAAATGACAAACCCATTCCCAGTGATGTTGAAGTCAATAAGGGTTTATTGTAAAACATCAATGCGAATGGGATTAGATATAGTACAGAATATAGTTATAGTTCATATATATAAAAATATATATTCATAATACAGAAGAAAAATATGAATAATATCAAGGAGCTTGTCTAGGTCATCTCTTTTGCCTACTGTAGGATCATTTTCTGTGGCATATTTGCAGTATTTTTGCTCAATCAGCCTGTGTTTGTCAGCAACATCACTCTGCTGCAAAACTAGCAAATATTGTATTGAACTATCTAAACAGGAGTACCATCTACTGGGCTCAGAAAGCAATCTTTCTGACCTACTTAGCACTGCTAAGTCCTCACGTAGTGTCTGTGGTTTTGTGCACTGCACGTTCAGAAAACCTGTGGTCCAAAATGTCCACAGTAAAGCTTATGAAACGAAGAGAGATATAGGGAAGCCTGAAAAAAAATGGATGGTTTTTATGAGGGAAGACATACAATGGAACTATAGGCTAAATTAGGAATGGACTCAAGAAATGATACTGGACTGTAAATTTGAGTGCTGAGCAAACTAGAACATATTAAGGATTGGGCTAGATGTCAGAAATTTAGAGTCAGAGCAGATCATTGTTGTTTTCCTGCAGTGAACATTTATGCATCTCACACAGCAAGTTGAGAGTCAGGAACTAGTTCTGGTGCGATGGAGTCCACGACAACTCAGGACCCACTTTTACTAGGCACTGTAGTTACCTTCTGAAACGAGCACACAGGAAAAATCTAAGGCCATGAATGAGATCAGACAGATATGTGGGCTGGCTGCGAGGAACAAGTTAAGAGTGGATGCTTTATAGCTTTGTAAAACAGGTGCTGCAGCATGTGCTCCTCTGCAACTGCTCTAAGGAATGGAAGAATCTGCTGGATGAGAAAGGGGTCACCAGTGTTCAGGAACAAACCCTATGAATTAAAATAAATTATTTTAAGTGCTTAAAAAGGGAAACAATTAACATAACTTACTGAAAGAAAAAAATCTAGCCCAAACCCTAACCTTAAAATAGGATGATTTTTCATTAAATTTCCAGGCCTTAAAATTCCGGCATCAGGTCTTGGTGTATCTCATATTATTCAGTCGCCCTTCTTGTACAAACAGCAATGTTGCAAAGAGCTGCCAAATGTAATGGTTTAGGATAAAAGCATTATTTTTCTCCAGCAGGTGACAGTATGGAAGGAAGGCATGGCGAAAACTGAGCATGTAGGTTATACCTCATTCTGATTACCTCTGGGCTCCCAGAATTAAAGTCAAATGCTGCCTGGAAGCGTCTATTGCTTATGTGTAGGAAGCACCCAACCTGCGGAGGGAGAGGGGATTAGAGCCTTGAAAGCTGCCACTATATCATTTTTTCATGGATATTATGCTCATACAAACACTTTTGAAAAGCCTTTAAAATAAAACAAAAAAAAATATAAGACACGGAGGATGAAAATGGTTGCAGACCAAGGGACAGCCAAGATGCTGATGTGCAAGAGTCTGCTCTATGTTTCAAGCTACATCTAATATGCCTGCAAACACATACAAGACTATCAACCTCACTTACAAAAGCATTTGTAGTTACACTTCCTCTGCCCAAGGAATATGTGTGAAATCACATTAATCAAATTATTTTATATCTAAATAAATCACTGACATGTGTATGGTACAAAAACATTATAGCAAACCAGTTCAAATAGAGTAAAAACTGTACAAAAACTTCATCTTTCTTCTGAAGCAAACAAAACAATAAGCCAAAGTTGAGGAAGATTTAGATAAGGCATTACTATGCATATGTCTTGGCTGACTGCTGGTGGTCTCTCTCTGTGCCAGCGATGGCACTAGTAGTGTGGCTAAGCTAAATAGCTTTGGTCAATTCCTAAAGCCATCTTCTGTTACGCAGAGAAAAATGTTCTCTCTAAGCTCCCTCTGACTGTCACTGGAGAAATAAGTTCAAGTTAGATGATTCAGGAAGTAGGAAGTGTATGAGATACATTCATAATGTATGAATGAAACTGTATGAAAGAAAACTCTAACTCTAGCTTGTGTGATGAGAGCAATGAAATTGCAGGTGTGCCAGAAATTAAGCATTAAAGTTACTCGTGAGCCTTGGGTGGGATTCACTCAACACCAAATCCTGATCCTGCAGTTGTTGCAAGAATCACAATGCCATGCTGTGGTGTAGGCAAGCTCCTGTTTGCCATAAGGCTCAGGGTATCCTGCAGAGGAGCAGAAACACTAGTCTTCACCCAGCATCTAGCAAAATGTCCTTCAGTTCCTTGATTCTAAAGATTCATTTTGGGTTTGATTCTAGTATGCATGAGCACTGAGGAGACCAGGTCTAAAAGACAGTCAGCGTCGAGAGCTGATGGGTGAAGAACCCGAAGTCTAGCGTTGACCTAAACGGGACTATCTAAGGCGACTACCTAAAATCCTGAAAATCATCCAGCTCTATTTTGCTGTGATAAGTTTTGAGAGCTGACAGAAATATCTGAGGCTTTCTTCTGTTATCTGATGATGGTAGGGGTCTGCTGTTACTGCAGTAACTTAGCTTTAGTAAGAGACCATGAGGGACGTGAAGGGGACACACAGAAAAGCAAAGTTTTGTCAGTGCTTAACAGTTTTTCATTAACATGACATAAAGAAGGCAAAAGTGAAGCCTGTAAGCCTGAAAAACTACATTATTACTTGTAACTTGATTTATCATCAAAATTGTTGATGAAAAAGCAGTGCCTATGCCACCGTACTTCTGAAATGGATTTAATTGTGGCATCTCTGATAGTATAAAAGAAAGTGTTTTTTAAATTTTTGCAGAAAAATACTTTCCCTTTCATATGCAAGTCCAAAATCATGATTACTTTGTGATATCAATACCTTTTATTTAATATTAATTTTATTTTCATCAGTCACATGTTAACAGAGGTGGGGAGGATTATTCTTTTTTTCTTTTTTACAGCTTACCGTTTAGAAGATATAACATGAGTGTTTATTGATAAACTAATAGAATGCATGATGAAATGGCTCTAACCTTAAGCTGTTAAACATTGACCAACAAATTAATGTTGTAAAATATGTACAAACTACAATGTGCTTCGTGTTTATTGAACCATGTGTGTCCTTGCCAGATAAGCTGTCAGTAAATATTTTATCAGATACACATATTTAAATTAATGCAATTAAAGTGAAAAACAGTTCATCAAAGCATTGTTACATCTGGGTAGAAAACAAAACCAATAGTAATTACCATTATTAGATATAGTGTACAGTATATGACATTACACCAGATGGAATTCAAATCAGAAAAAAACTTTCGATGTGGAGGTTTCTTATGCAAATGAATAAAATTAAAAGCCTTATCAATTAAAGCCATTTTGGCACAATTTCTGCAACATGCTGGTTTTATATCTTTCACTTTTCCCTCTGTACCTCTCTTACCCTGTCTGTCTATAAGTTCTTTGGGGCCGAAACCTTTTATTTTGGGAAGCTGAATACAATTTAAAAACTTTCAGTCAATAACAATTGCATTGTTTATTGTCAACCACCAAGCATTTGGGCACTTCAGCTGGTGATTCCCAGTATTTCTCTCTTCCCTCTAAATGTCAGGAGCCTCAACCCAAGAGCAGATTTTCCTCCAAACCAGCATCACAGTTAACCAGTCTTGCACGTTGTAGTTGTGTGCAGAAAATGTGTGCAGCAGAACATGGCTGGGGTAGTGCACGCTTTGCACGTGAATGGGACCTCATTCTTCAGGCCTCTCAGTCCATTACAAATTGAAAGGAAAAATGTCCCTTTTACTTTATTCCAATGATGTGCTGGAAACAAACCCATGTCCTTCCCTGCCAGCCTGCCACTCTCTAAAACAACCAGGGTGAACTGTGATCCTCCACTGAGGCCAGCCTCGTCACGTACAGCAATTCTCTCATGAAGCTGGACAGCAGAAAAGCCTGTTCTATTCCACCACCCTCACCTCGACTGCTTGGAGAGAAATGCGGCTTTCTAGGTGTCACTGCGGGCTGGATGGGCTTTTGGCCCGCACCACAACAATTCTGACTGTCTGTTTGGCCCAAATGAGGAGGTCCCAATTTGCAGAGGAGTTAAATGAAATATGAATCCAGGGAGAGATTGTAATTCATGCTTTCGGGGTCAGGATGAAATGCCTTAGCTGCTCTGTTCTGTGCCCTATTCAAAAGATACTTACTGAATAAATCTGAATAATGAATGAACCAGAAAAGACTGTTATCTGGTCTGTATGTACAAAGAGGCTAAGTTTGTCAAATTAATTATTCACTGTGAATTATTCACTTAGCTCCAACAACCTCTCCATAATTCATCTTCTTCTGTCCATGCCAAGTGCTATGAACATGGTTTATACCTAGCTTATATTTTAGCCTTGTTCTTTGAGTTATGTGTGATTTAGACTACAAACATGGAGCACAGACTCATGATAGCACTGGGGAAAAAATTATTATTCTTTTTAAAATGAACTTAATGACTGGAAAACAAACAAACAAGCAAACAAACCCCCAGGTATAAATAGCTATAAAAAAGTGGAGAGCCCATTGAACATACCTAAGGTCCCGATCTTGCAAATGTGGGCATGGGCTTTACAAGTAGCAACCTTGACAAGACCAATGGAGGGAAGCATGGTGCCAGAGTTAAAAACAAATTTATAAAAGGAGGAGCCAAAAGAGTTCATGGATTGAAAAATGAAAGCATTTATAGGGTTTTGGCAGTTGAAATAGAACATTAACAAAGTTGTATCTTTTAAAGTTGTACTTTCACGTTGCTCTTTCTTATTTCTATGCTCATCAGGAACATTTAACATTTTTGTATTGCTAAATCTCAACAGGTTAACTAATTTAAAATATTCAGATTTTGTGACTGGTAGTAATGCTGAGCAATATCTTAAACTCTGCTATTGCAGCGAGTAGGAAAAAGGATGACACAGTCAAATTCTAATGCAAAGCCCTAATGTAAAATACAAAATATGAAGAATGTGGTCTGTAAGAAGTGAGCGAAAATCATAGCTCAGGAACCCTGCTGCAATTCACCTAGTTCGGAGAATGTATGAATCCCAGAAAACAAAATATTTTTAAGATTAAGGGCACAATGTAGGCTTTATTTTTATCAAGTGAGTTTAAAGAGATATTTAAAGCTAATACTTCACTTTCTTTATGGCATATTTTGTTTTATGCTAAGCAGAATCCAAAAAGACCCTATTAATGAAGATGGTTTAATGCCTGTGCATTATTATAATGCACTCCTTTGTTCTACACTTTCTCTGTGTGTCATAGACTAAGTCATTAATCAATGGGTGCTGAAAAATAATTGTCTAGTTCTTAACAATCTTCTATTGTTGAAACATTTGGAATTTTAAGATAAAGATGTACTGGCTGCTCTGAAAAAAAAAAAGTGGTTTAAGATTACCCTTCATGGAAGTGTGGGCTTATTGTTAGAAATGCAAAGCAGATGACCTGGTTTTAATGTGTTTTAGTGCACTGTTGTTGAATTGCCTATTCAAATTGTGCTCGAAAAGTAGACTTCATTAATGTCACAAAATAATGATTTTGTGTGTTATTTTATTGTACTGGCACATTAATTAAATGGAGAAGCATCATAGAATTACACAGGGTTTAAAAATAGAAGTACAAAATCTTTTTGGTAATAATAATAATGATAACTCTTAGTCCATTTAATACAATTTAAGAATTATATTCTTTTTGTACTTCTATCCTTGATGCCAGATATACATAAAAGGCACATACTGATTACAAATCACCTGGGAATATTTGTCTGTAACAATCCATTTCAGTGACTCACCTAGGAGATCTGTCTAACAACCTTCGTATAGACTGGAGAAATTCTGTGGAAAATTTTATAAAGCTGAAGGTTCCCAAATAACACCTTTTATTCTTTTTCTTCTGAGAGGAATACTGCAGAACTGGACATTAGCTAACTTCTACCAGCTGTTTCAGCTCTACCAGCACACTGGTTTGATTGTGAAGGCCACAGAAGTTGCCTGGAACAGCACTCCATCCGAATACCCTCTAGTCCACCTCAGGCTCTTTTAAATAATCTCAGAATCTAAATAAAAGCAAGAACAGCTGTTTTATCACAGCTCTTCCACAAGGTCCAGCTACAGGTATAGCTGCTCAGGATGCTGGGGGTTGACACACAAATCTGAGTCACACCTATGAGATGTGAAGCAAAAAAAAACCCACAAAAATTCCAACATGCCAAACTTGCTGGATGAAATGAATGAAAATACTTAATATATCCGACAAAGAATATTAGCAACAAGAGGATCTGGACCACAGAGCTCTTCCGTCAAACTCCAGTCAATGGAAAGAGTCTCAGTAACTTAAAGAGAATGGGCCAAGCATCTTTTACATCATTGGCAGCTCTTCGTGGGAGTTTTGTGCAAGGTGATGTTCTTTATTTATCCAACATTATGTGATACTGGCTAATCCTGAGGAAAAAAAGTGTGGTAAAAGTGGTTCCCCAAGAGAAGAGCCTAGAATGAGAATAGAGGGTTTGAGTATAAGAGCCCAGGGCAATCACAAAGGTCCTCCAGGTGTTAATACAGGGAGTCAGTTCTCGATCAGAGCAGGAGCTGGGTGGATGTGGGTTTAAGCCGTAACAGGGAAAACAAAGAACAAACAAGTAAAACATCACACTTATGGCAAGAAGGCAAAGGAGCTACCAGAAACATACAAAAGACAGTAACATCTTAATGATGGGATTAAGATGGGAAGAATGGGAGGAATTACTCCAACACTGCCTCCCCTGGTTAACCCCACAGATTATGCACAGTAATATCTCCGTCACTGCTTTTTGAATTGCCACTCACCGCTGCAAACTCAGCAGTTATATGTAAACCATTATCCTTTGCTAGATAACTGGGTTAAATAGACAAGGATTTTAAGGGCCAGTGTTTGTGTGTGTTTTCTGCCCACCCTTTCCACACAACAAGGTAATAGGTAGTGCAGCACCAAGTAAGAGTAAACTGGGATGCACTGTGCCACTGTTTAGCAGTCAGTCCGCGTATGAATGCTACGGAGATGTCTTGTATAATTCAAAGTAATGAAGGTCTTATGATTCTGGCATAGTGTGCTGTACCCAGCTCATATACCAACTTATTAAGTGGGAATGTAAGAGCTACGGGCACGATTTTAGTTATTGTTAACTACTTTCCTCAATATGACAATCACTGTGGGAAAGTATTGAGTTAGAAATGGCATGTGAAAAGAAACAAAAGGAAACAAAGTAGGTGGAGGAAAGACACAGAATATTAATAGTATTTTTTAAAAT
Organism: Limosa lapponica baueri; assembly: GCA_002844005.1. Lineage (NCBI taxonomy): Eukaryota > Metazoa > Chordata > Aves > Charadriiformes > Scolopacidae > Limosa > Limosa lapponica. The sequence goes on along the minus strand of KZ505767.1, from coordinate 643,170 downwards.
ACTCCCAGTTTGCTGGTAGTTATTTCAGAGGGTGGGTTGACTATTTAATCTTATCAGATTTTTGTTTGCTTTTTGATTTCCTTTTTTTATTCAGTCAGAATTTTGAGGTGATATATTAGGCCTTTTTGAGTAACTGATGAACTTTCACTGACCTCAAGATCAATAGAAACAGAAATAGTAGCACTCAGTTGTACGGCTTATTTTATTAATACTGACCATAACTTCAGTAAAATTCTAAAGCTAGTGGCTGTACAGATTATTGCAAATATGCTTAAAATTTAAAGAAAAATGAACGTACATAGACATGAAAAAAAGCAGAGGGTTTTGTTAACATTCTCAAATATTTACTGCTTTTCTCCTTCCTACTGACGATTTTTCATGATTAAACAGTGAGCTCCTTGAGACAAGCAGAGTGCTTATTTCAGTGCCTGGAAATCATATAACATTGTGCAGGTTATTGCAAATAAATACTAAAGCCCATTATGGGAAGATGAGTCCTGCCATTGCATTTTGTCTTCCTATTTTAGCTGCTCAAGGAACGTGTGTGCTTCATTTTCATTTTTTGCATGTGCTTATATAAATGCTGGAGAACCCTAACACACCTAGGGCCAAACATGCAATAAAGTTGATAGTCTCATTTTCTAGTATGATGGCTACAATGAAGTGAATTCTGTGCCTAGTAAATAAGAAGGAAAGGAGAGAGCTGCTAAAACTTAAACATACTCCTCCTTTTTTAGCACCTCGAACTCTCAAGAAAAGGTCTTTGTGTCATAAATCATTGACAGATGAAGAATAATTGTCTAGTTCTTAATCATCTTCTGTTGTTGAAACATTTGGAATTTTAAGATAAAGATGTACAGTTTGTACTGAAAAAATATTGTTTAAGATTATCCTTTCTGAAAATGTGAGCTTATTGTTAGAAATGCAAAGCAGATGACCTAATGTTAATGTATTTTAGTGCTATTTTAGTGCTGCCTATTCAAATTGTGCTAGAAAATAGACTTCATCAATGTCACAAAGTAATGATTTTGTGCATTATTTTATTAAACTTAAACATTAATTAAATTTAGAAATACTTTGGATCTATACAACATTTGAAAACAGGATTCTACCACATTATTGTAATAATAGAAGGAAACAGTTCTAAAGCCGTTGAAAGCTCATTCTCTCTTTATACTTTTTCCTAGATGTGTGCCATAAATAAAGAGAATACACTGCAAGTGATTACAACCCTGCTAGGAATACACAGTTCTGTGTAACTCAGTTTTAGTATTCTTGTAGGACAAAGAGAATAGCGTAGCAGAGTTCAGTTTTATTTTTCCTTCTACTTTGTAGTACAACAGAACTTGAAACACAGAATTGCAACACAGGCTACTGAGGCCAGAGAGAACTCTCTACTTCCAAACTAGTCATAGAATCATATGAAAAAATAATGCAAGATCTTTTAAGTAAGACCTTGTCTTTCAAGAAAGCCTTAATGGTTTACTGTAAAAATGTACAGAAAAGGCACATTGGTTTGTAAAATAAACGATCTTGATAACAAAGCAATTTTTATAGCAAAGCTCAAGTAAATGAATAAGTTTTTTCCTCTCTCCCCGTAGCCCCTGAGCTGTATTCATATACTGTGTTTATACAGAGACAATTATGAGTTCACAATTCAAATATAGTTCAGACCGCACATATTGTGTGAATTTAAGAGAAAAGCTGGCACAGTACAGCATGACATCCATGGAAGAATCAATTCTTTCTACATATAGCTTTGGTATGAAGAACAACCAGTTAAAACAAAACTGGTACATGATGGAGGGGATTCTGGTACAAGGAAAAAATTGTCTGCAAAACCTATAACCAGTCATACATAATTCTTGACCCGCTTCTATTGCAGAGGGGGGAAAAACCCCTACAGCTCTAATATAATAAAAACTGCAACTATGAGAATGTAGAGCTCATTAATCAATCTGCGCTAGCCCTTAGGGCCAGTGATGGGGAACAGGAAAGGAAAGTTGACTATTGAGAAAGAAATTACTAAGTCTCAGTCTTACTTATCCCAAATATAATTAAAGAGGTGAAAATTTGGAGAATCTACATCCATTTCTCATCCCTCCTTATAATTTGCCTTTATAAGAAAGGCCCAGTCAGCCCATGACTTTAGACAATGCCAGCATTTGTATACTCTAGTAAGGCTCAATACTTCTCAGTGTTAAGATTTTAAAACATTTTCCACAGACACAGAAGTAATAATTTTTCAACCTGCACATAAGGAAGTCTGAAGGTCTGTAGGTGAGCTACCTAAAATCATATCACTAGTCTCCATCTTTTGTAGAAAAAAAAACATAACAAGAGATTATGCCAAATCTGAGAATATATGTGTGCTCCTGTATTGCCTTGTAAGGAATATGGCCTAGTGGGATAGAGATGCATATTCTGGATATGGGACTTTAGACTTAACATTTTTTAGTCTGTTTTGTCTCACAAAAAGTCATTGAATCAGGGTGGGCATCATTTACCCCATTCTTTTAATTTAAGCAGGATTTGTCCAAATTTTATTTGTCATCTTGGTTAAAAATCAAATGAGAAATATTGCAATTATATGTGGCTATTTTCTAAACTATCTTGGGGAAGAAATAGTGGTGCTTCTCCAGTAGCACTCTGAAACCTGTAAAGCAGAGGTACAGCTACCACAGGTAAGGTTAAGATAATTTTAGACTAAAGCTTTCAACAAAATAGTTTTCTTTCATGCTGCCAATGAAAAAGCCAAATGATATAGGAACCTTCCTCCTTTTGTGTGCTGCATACACAGGGAAGCAAAAGTGAAAAATGTGTATACGTAAACCATAGCCCATGTCCAAACAGTTACTGTCTGTTCAAAATAACAATAATATACAATCATTCAAAAAAAAGACAAAACAACCAAAAATAATTTTAAATCTACCAGCTATATTTACCTGTGGTTATATACTCCACTGCTTCATTAATATACAAATAAATTTATTATGAAAGAGAATTTATTACCATATTTTTGATTTTACACCTTGTGGCTGGTCAATAACATCTGAGTAATCTTCTGTTTAAATGTAACCACCTTCCCTGTTGCAAACACCACTGCTGACCATAGTGTCATACGATATTACACACTCAGCAAGTTGCACCAATAGTCTTACTGTATTTTTTGGCATATAAACTTATCAGGAAAAGTCAGGAAGAGAAAAATTCACAGTTCTTCAGAAAAAGAAATTGAAGTAATAAAACAAAGATAGCATTATTAACAAGTTTAAGTTCGAATACAGTTATATTAGCAGCAGGAACCAGAGCTGCTTGTTAGTCCTTTAAACAGTGTCTTATTAAAAGAAGTCCAAAATGCTGGTAAGTCAGCCAAGCTTTTCCGCTTGCTCTTTGTTCCCACTCTTTTTTCACCACAGATTCCAGCTTCAGGAACATGAGAACTTGGACAAATTCAACTTCTTGGTATTATGAGCATCACTCACTACTCAGAAGCATAAAATTATCATACAAAGGGAACAAACTATAAAGCTGACATTCTTATACTAAACCAAAAACTTTCTTTTTCCCCTGCCAGGAGTACCTGCACTACCCTGCAGAAATGGATGGACGATATGGAGTGCTAGCAAGGTTGGTAAATGAGGCAAGGAAGTGGAAATGTATTTGCCACATCCATGTTTCTGGTGTTTTCTCATCCTGAGCAAAAGAAATCAAAATATTCTTATGGGTTGCCTATACGGAGCATATTTGATAAAGAGGAAGTTTTCCATGCAAAGAAGTTTTATGATGGTATGTAAAGCTTTGACTCTTACCAAAACATGAAGAGCCAACAAGTCAACTCATCCACTTGGATCCTGAATGGGACAATGGCAAACTGGGACCTTGTTGTACCACTGTGGGATGTAATCCCATAACAGGGATAAATTAATCTGTGTCTGTTAGCAGCTAATACTCACATTGCAATAGGCCTTGTCAGATATATATTACTGGGAAGGGTAAGCCGACTGGAAAATGGCAAAAATGGATCAAGCTGTGGATTAAGTACATGGGGATTGGAGGAAGGGAAGCTCTATTATGGAAGTTCATAACTACGGGACTTGGAAATGCAACACAGTTAGTATTTGACTTTTGCAGCTCATGTTAGATCATACCTAGCCTCAATTTAGTTCAAGTAGTGACTGCACATGTGACTGCAGAGAGCTCAGGGCACATTCAGAGCTGCTATATAGCACAGAGCTTTCAGAGGAACCTTCTGCCAAGTAGGAGGAGAAGATGATCTGCCTGCGTGATTTGTCACACTGATTCATCCATAATGCTCTTTCAGTCCCAGGTGGAAAGTGTCCCACCACCACTTCAGCCTGGAAAAAAACTTCTGGGTTTCCCAGCTGCCAGATGCTTTGCTACAACCAGCAGACGTCTTCCCCAGGAGAAAGTAGAGCTTTTGGAAAGCTTGGCCCACAGGAGTGAGGCAGGGTTTATATATAGAGCGTCTTTTCTGAAGTACTCTTTGTTATTTTATACCTTCTAGATGTAACTAGCTTTTGACATTGGTAAAGTGCCTGTCAGGGAATAGCTATATAGCTTTAGGATACTGTAGCCATATGAATATTATTTCCTTGAGGGTGTGCAACCCGCTGAAAGGAGAAAGGAAAATTAGGGCTGAAAGAGTGTCAGTCTGTGTGAACTCGCTTATGGATGGAAGCAAAAAAAATATTGCTGGATCAGCACAATATGCTTTTCCATCGCATGCTGCTATCTCTGGCAGCTGCCTCATTAAGGTATACTTTTTAAACCTAGATGTCTGAGTGTTCAGTGCTTAGATAGCCAGCCTCCCCTCCAAATCTAATGATTTGGTGAGTCTGTAAACACAGTTTACAGACAACACAAAGTATTTTCCATTGAAAAATTAATAATTTCCAGCAGTTACAATTCTTTAACATGTGAAATATACACATAAGTACACAAACAGAGCAGAATATCTTTGTTGGCAACATGAACAAAGGGACTGAGTGCACCCTCAGCAACTTTGCAGATGACACCAAGCTGCATGGTGTGGTCAGCATGCAAGAGGGAAGGGATGCCGTTCAGAGGGACTTGGACAGGCTTGAGAGATGGGCCCCTGTGAACTTCATGAAGTTCAACAAGGCCAAGTGCAAGGTCCTGCACCTGGATGAGGGCAACCCCAGGCACAAATACAGGCTGCTTGGAAGAATGGATTAAGAGCAGCCCTGAGGAGAAGGACTTGGGCATACCAGTGGATGAGAAGCTCAACACGAGCCAGACAAGTGTGCTCACAGCCCAGAAAGCCACCCGTATCCTGGGCTGTATCAAAAGAAGTGTGGCCAGCAGGGCAAGCGAAGTGATTCTGTCCCTCTGTTCTGCTCTGGTGAGACCCCACCTGGAGTGTTTCATCCAGCTCTGGAGTCCTTAGCACAGGAAGGACATGGATCTCTAGGAATGGGTCGCGAGGAGGGCCACGAAGATGATCAGAGGGCTGGAGCACTTCTCCTATGAGGACAGGCTGAGACAGTTGGGGTTGTTCAGCCTGGAGAAGAGAAGGCTTCAGGGAAACCTTATATGGACTTTCTAGTACTTAAAGGGGGCCCACAGGAGAGACTGGGAGGGACTTTTTATCAGGGGGTGTAGCAATAGGACAAGGGGTAATGGTTTTAAACTGAAAGAGGGGAGATTTAGGTTAGATATAAGGAATAAATTCTTTATTCTGAGGGTGGTGAGAAACTGGAGCAGGTTGCCCAGACAAGTTGTGAATGCCCTTTCCCTGGAATTGTTCAAGGCCAGGTTGGATGGGCTATTGTTTAACCTGGTCTACTGGTAGGTGTCCCTGCCGATGGCAGAGGGGTTGGAAATAGATGATCTTTAAGGTCCCTTCCAACCCAAACCATGATTCTACGATATAAATATTAGTAAATTGGGACTTTTTAATAGGTGACCTTTGTAATCCCATATAGAAGATGTGCACTGGATGTTAAATTCATACTGCACCTAATTTCACCCAGAGTCTCAATTCCATAGTTCAATATTTTTCATTTATTTCGGGTTTTCATGGTTTGTTTGTACGATGCTAGAAAGCCATTTAAGTTATTCTTCATGCTACAGTTCTCATTTTGGTATTCATGAAAAACTTCTTTTCCAAACAAACAACAAAACTCCAAAATCCTAATCTGCTTTTTGCCCCTCCAGGGTGTGAAGAGTAAGAACTCTAAACAGAAGCATTTGCAACTCAGAAAAGCCCACATCTGTAGAAGCATATAAACTGAAGGGAAAAAACATCTTTCATTAAGTCAGAACAGATCTGTTTTGTATTCTAGCCATTTACATAGAACAGGATTATACTTCAGCACTAAATAAGTGGTAAAGTAATACTTGGTAAAGTATATATTATCTTCTTAAATATAATCTTGTAATCAGATGTAGCAGCATCTTAAACAAATGCATTCCTCAATAGGTGATGTTATACCATGCAAAGCAGGGGAATCATTTCACAGGAATTTGATACACTGTTAGTGCTTTTATCTTGTTCCTAAGACACAGCATTGTTTGGGCATTAAAAGAATATTAAGTCCAAAGTTGCAAAATGCAGTTTGTAGCCTGTTTCAGTGTTGTTTGTTATGTTCTTCATATTTTGGTTTACAAGCCCTTGTGATAGATTTGAAAAAAAAAAAGAATTAACAAAATTCCAATGACAGAGCACAGTTTATGCTTCTCCTTATTAAACTACTACACATTTGCTTCTATTACAGGGAGAAAATTTTTCCAGGGTTAAGGCTGAGCCTGAAGAAAGCAAGGCAGGCTATGGGTAGCCAGACATATGCAAGGAAATATTGTCCGAATAAAACTTAAAGGGCACTGTTGAGGCACAGTTTTCTAGGATGTGAACTCCTTTTGCAATTCACTAAAATATACAAGAAATGTGTTATGTCATCACAAGTCTGCAGCACCGTGGACACATTTTCAGAGAAAAATTACGTACGTTAAGTGTCTTCAGTAAATTTGTCATCAAACATTAAACAACTGGTTCATAGCAATGATCCTTTGGCAGTATGTGCTCATTTGCCTCTTCATGCTAAATGTTCTTCATCCAACTGACACCTTACACAAGACGATCTCTTCTCATTAACCACAAAGCAAATTTACTACATTGACATATCTTGTACATTTTATGTTAGTGCAAAAGGATATATCTCAACTGATTAAATAAGAAAACTTGAATGAACATTTGAAGCTTTTTAAAAGAAAATCTTGGAGCACTGTATGAAAAATACCAAGCTCACTCAAGAACATCTAGAAACCTTAGCTTATTATGTATGGCACACAGTGGCCGTGGCTTTGTGATTTAAAGTATACAGCCAAGGAGGTATCAAAGCACCTCAAATACAGCCAGTTTGAGGTTACCTGTGCAAACTTTGGCTATTACATAAAAGAAACAGAAATGCAAACATAACAAACAAAACCACCAAACACCACAAAACCATAAAACTGCAGCAACCCATTCTCCATATCCTATTTTCCCCACAGCCTGGACTACACTGATTGCTTCTTTACAAATCAATCCAAAAGTAAGAAAAAGAGTTTCTGCAGTTTAAATTTTTTTTTTCCTGAATAAAATCCACAGAGTTCTTTCCCATATAGTGATCTCAGAGTACAGTTGTCATTTTTATATTTTCTATATTTGCACAAAGTTATATGAGCAAGATAGGTGCAGGTTGATGTTTGCTGTTGGTTCCTTGTACAAAGCCTCAAATACTCACCATGGCATACGTGGAGTAGCACCAGAAATCTCTTCTAAATTTGCAAGGTAAATATACTCAGTGAGGTGATGTTAACCTTTGTGCTGGTAGTGGTCATCATATCAACAAGCTGCAGAGTGCTCAGGTTTTTGTATCTACTATGATGATGATCAGTGTCCTGAGGCAGAGCAATGATGCTTATAGACAGCTATTGACAACTATAAGAATGGAAACTGAGGGGACAGCATAGGAGAAAGCATGGAGCTTGAAAAATAGATTGAGTATATTAATATGCATGAAAAACTACTTTCAAATCATAGTGTTGTTGTTCTGTGTTAGATTCTGGGAGTCACCTTGTATTTTTAAAATCTGAATATTATTGTAACAAAACAGAAATTTGTTAACCAATATATGGTTAGTTTATTTCACTATTTTTAAATTACTGACACACCTTTCCCTCCAAGTATAGAAAATGCTTGTGATTTTCAACCCTGATTCATGTACATTATTATTTTGAATAAGGCTTTCTTCAGATAAATACAGTGAATACAGTTACAGGTAAATACAAAACCCACTGCTGTACAGGTTAGAAGGCAACAGAGGCTTTCTATAGAGAAATATTGTAATTAAGACCTCTATTTTGCTAACACAATCTGGTTTAATTTTAAACATACAGTTCTCTCATCAATGTCAGCAGGTTTACTCTCATGCCTAAAGATATGCTGATGCTTAAGTGTTTGCAGGACTGACTGTTTAGTTAGTAGTTAGCAGTTAATTGATTCCACCAACTAGTTAATAAAGGAGGCAACATTGCATTTCCTATTTCAAAATCCAGTCATGAAGGTTGCTCTCTTAAAGGATTAATGAGATTTGACCTCACAATTCCGTGTGCTTATTCTTCTTCCAGTGAAATGGTTTGTTCCCATGAGGAGCAACTTCTCAGATCAAAAAATCTGGGAATGGAAAGGTGTGTACATGAAGAAGACGGAGTCTTACTTTTATTTTATCCCACTCTGGAAAGAATCAGTTTTGATTTAATGAAGAAGCCGTTTCTGTAGCAGAAGGGCCAATGGGAAGATAAACAGGAGATTTTGCCATGTAAATAAAGATTTGTAAAGAATTGCAACCATTGTTGGGACTACCCTCACTGACTTCAGAGGAGCTCTGTGAACAGAGCATCTGAAGTTTGGGCTAATTGTCTAATTCTTTATCAAACAGCACTAACCTGTTTCCCTGTCAATATCTTCTGGCTGCAAATTCTACAGCTTATAGCTGTGTTCATTTCTCATCCACTTTAAATTTGCAGAGGATTAATTTAATTGACTGTTTTGTTAGCCTTATAATACAGGAAAGGATAAAAGTAATCCCTAGCTGCCAAAAGATCATTGCAATAGAAAATGCACTTGTACTCAAATAAATATATATATTATAAACACATGAGTGTATTCACACTGTTAAGGAAAGATATTTGTATCAAGAGCCCTGTTCACATAGCATTTAATTTCTCTCTGTCATTCCCTGTGGTTTTCTTGTCTTTACTAGTCAATGGAGGAGTGCAGTGCTTAACTGAGATGTTCCAAACTGCAGATCAGGGGATGGTGAGCAGCATCTGCTCTCCTGCTTTGAAGGTGTATGTGGAGGTTGACTTTACTTGCCACATGAAGTTCTCATTTGCAGATGTTCATATCTCAAAAACTAGAAGAGATAATTATTTAAAAATTAGGCAGCACTTTCATCAGTCAGTCAGTAGCTTAAGAAATGTGATGTTTCTGAAATATGTTCATTTGTCTAGACTACATCAAAGGCATAAAAGCAATTTTTTAAAAGCTTGATGTGTGTGACAATTGTATATTGTTCCTCAGATTCTCTTTTCAGATTGAAAATCGCTCAGTGGTTCAAAAGAAAGATTCAAAAAACAACTGAAGTATAAAGGGATAAATTAAGATTCTATGTAAAGATTCCCAATGCAGTTATGAGGTTTTGAAAAAGCATACATATCAAATGACTTGCTAAATATTCTATCTGCCAGAAGTAATAAAATAATAATTTGTGCTGGTTAAATATCTTTCATCAAAGAATCATGGAATGTGCTATAAAGCTGGCAGTAAACTTATTTTGACTAGGAAGAAATTAAGACACAAAGAGGCTTAGGCTCAAATAACTGTCACTGTCACTGATGTGATGTTATTCTGTGCCAGGATGGAACAGGTAGACAGTCTTTACACCTTCAGGAAATCATAGAATCATAGAATACTTTGGGTTGGAAGGGGCCTTTAAAGGTCACCTAGTCCAACCCCCACCCTGCAGTGAGCAGGGACATCTTCAACTAGATCAGGTTGATCAGAGCCCCGTCCAACCTGACCTTGAATGTTTCCAGGGATGGGGCATCTACCACCTTTGTGAGCAACCTGAGCCAGTGTTTCACCACCCACATTGTAACAAATTTCTTCCTTTTATCTAGTCTAAATCTACCCTCTTTTAGTTTAAAACCATTAGCCCTTGTTCTGTTGCAACAGGCCCTGCTAAAAAGTTTCTCCCCACCTTTCCTGTAGGCCCCTTTTAAGTACCGGAAGGTCCGTATAAGGTCTCCCTGGAGCCTTCCCTTCTCCAGGCTGAACAACCCCTACTCCCTCAACCTGTCCTCATAAAGAGAGGTGCTCTAGCCCTCTGATCATTTCTGTGGCCTTCCTCTGGACTCACTCCAACAGGTCCAAGTCTTTCCTGTGCTGAGAGCTCCAGAGCTGGACGCAGTATGCCAGGTGGGGTCTCTTGAGAGCAGAGTCGAGGGATAAAATCACCTCTCCCGACCTGCTGGCCACGCTTCTTTTGATACAGCCCAGGATACAGTTGGCCTTCTGGGCTGTGAGCACACACTGCTGGCTCGTGTCCAGCTTTTCATCCACCAGTATGCCCAGGTGAGGCTTCTCTCAATCCCTTCATCCCCCAGCCTGTATTGATACAGGGGGTTACCCTGATCCAGGTGCGTGAGCCTGCACTTGGCCTTGCTCCTAATCCATTCTCCACCCAGCCTGTATTTGCGCTTGGGATTGCCCCAACCCAGATGCAGTTCCTCAGGACCTTGCACTTGGCCTTGTTGAACCTCATGAGGTTCACGTGGTCCCACTTCTCAAGCTTGTCCAGGTCCCTGTGGATGGCATCCTGTCCCTCAGGAATGTCAGTCACACCACTCAGCTTGGTGTCATCTGCAAGCTTGCTGAGGATGCATTCAATCCCACTATGTCATTGATGAAAATATTGAAGAGTACTGATCCCAACACGTACCCCTGAGTGACATCACTTGTCACCTGTCTCCATCTCGACATTGAGCCCACTACCCTCTGGATGCAACCATCCAACCAATTCCTCATCCACTGAACAGTCCATCCATCAAATCCATCCCTCTCTATTTTAGAGAGAAAGATGTTGGGGGGGACTGTGTCAAAGGCCTTACAGAAGTCAAGATAGATGATATCCATAGCTCTTCCCTTGTCCATTCACGTGGTCACTCCATCATAGAAGGCCACTGTGTGGTTCAGGCAGGACTTGCCCTTGGTGAAGCCATGCTGTCACTAATCACCTCCCTGTCTTCCACGTTCCTTAGCATAACTTCTAGGAGTAAAGCGAGTGAGGCAGGTAGGTGCCAGTTAGGTACCAGCAGGTCCATAAGCACATGAGGAGAAGTCATGTTGGCCTGTTCCTCCAGCAGGTCTGGGTCCCTCTGACCAGAACCACTACCTTCTCCTTGGCCATACTGCAGGCAGTAGTCACAGACCTGCCAGCCAGCTGTCCCTAAGCACTGGGGAAATAAAAGCAAAAGCACACTGCTGCTCACATGCAACCTGCACAGTGCAACTGAGGGAACCTCCAAACAGGAGATAAATATCAAGGGCATCACATTTACCCCCTGATGGCTTAAAGATTTCCACCTGCGTGGAAAAGGGCTCCCACCCCACTGAGGCAGCGCAGCACAGGCTCCAAGGCTGCTTTCTGTAAAGAGATCCAACAACCAGAAGCTGTAAGATACCATGTAAGGTTCTGTGGATTGAGCTGCTGTCATGTAAGGTAGACTTTATTTCCCCACAAAGTCTTCCAGAGGAGAGAAAAAGGGAAACTTTTGCTTTTATTCAAAAAATAGGTCTCTTCTAATGAATCTTTGCTTGAAACAAATCCAAACCCTGTCTTGCTTTCACAAACATTCCTAGATGCACCTACCTGTACAAAATAAAAGCATCAGAAGTCTTAGATATCACCAATTAGAAATGAATCTGAACCAAACTGCCTTTTCAGGGGTTCATGTTCAGACTCTGAGCAGAAGACTGCAGTTGGCAGCTCTGTCCTGACAAACCTGAGCAAAATCCTCAGATCAGGCAACCTTTGCTATGTATATTAAAGCATCGTCATCTCTAATTATGAAGTTGTGAACACTTGATGGAACAAGCTAAAAGAAAATAATTTAGCCCTGGACTAAAAGAGAATAATTTAACAGTGGATGCTGCAAGATTACCAGGTCCACTAACCGTTAGTGCTTGTGCTAATCATCTCTATTCACTGTGAGTTCATTTTGCAAAGAATAAGATGCATCATATGCTAATTTATTCTCAAGTATCACCTTTTACAAGTTGTGCAGTGTAAAAACTGTCTTCATAAGAGTAAGTGTCCTTTAAAGTGTTGCTTGTTGGAGCTCAGAAGCCCAGGTTACCGGCAAATTAATTGTGCTAAAAAAATGCCTTGGTCTTTTCCACTTCTCTCATCTTGGAAATCTAAATTAAACTCCACTGCAGGACAGTTTTCTTTCTGTGTGGCTCCTACCTGCCAAATTCAAATCTTATTGAAGTCTGTCTACAACCACCACCAAAGTCCTGCCTATTTGTCGTTGGAGAATCTCAGTGCCTAATGAGCTGGAGGTGACTGTATAGCAAGAGGAAAAGGGAATTGTGTTTCCAATGAACTTAAACATAAAATAAGGGCAGCTGAGAAGGCAGGAGGGAAGAGACACCAGGGAGGTGAAACAGCTGTTATGAGATGATACAGGGGGTCAGCAGGTCAGCAGCCAGGTTGTTGGCCTAAAGTGAAGCTCTAAAAGGGTACATTTAGAGGCTTAATTGTCACCAGCATGGTTTGGAAGAGGCAGTTTCCCATGAAGTGCTGTGCTATTGCAGCAGGGCTTGATGGAGAGCAGAAAACAAAGCAAAGCATGCCTCTTTCTCTCCACACACTTTGTGCAGGTGCCAGAGCACTGCCCATCTAATGTGTTTCTATATGTAAAGGGGTTTCAATCCACTGTAAAATGCAATCTTCTCATAAATGCATAACACTGGGTTCGAAGAGTGTTTTAAGACAACGGGTAGGGAGTTGTTCAGGACTTTTTGCCTTTAAGTATTTGTTCATGGGGAGAGGAGGAACACGAAATCCTATACAGTGAAATTTAATGTAAATACAGCACTAAGCTGCAATCAACTACTGCTTGGACATCTAAAATTAGGAGCAAACCCTCATTTTTAGGAACCTTAATTTGATTTTTAGAGAGAAACAAATTTACTGAAAGCTGTGAATATGAAGGCTGTCTAAAAAACCAAGCCTTTGCTGCTGTCAAAATATATCCATGCCTTTCTTTAAACCATGAGCTTAGGAAATCCAAATTAAAAGCAGCAAATGCAATACACACACACAAAAAATTCAGAACCCAAACCACTGCCTGTAATTGAAATACCTTCATCTGATTTTTATATCACCTGAGTATTCCAGATAAAGATGACTTTACAATTTTACTGGCATTACAGTATCTTTTTTCCTATATTGTATCTATTCAAGTCAAAATTCATTTATTTGCAAATACTGGCCTAACGTGCTTCTTAAATAGTGAGAATCTTATAAGCAAACTGAAACCATAATTGCAGGCATTACAGGACTAAAACAGAAATGCAACTAGCTCTCCAAATTTCCTATGAAAAATAGCAAGACACAATCTGTTTACATTTTACTCCTAGGTTGCTTTTTCTGCTGTTTGATAGTCTTATTTTTAGATCACTTTTTTGCAAGTCATGAGAATACAGGATTTTTTTACGCGGTTGTCTAAAAACTCTGCTGCATTACCCATGTGGGAATCCTGGCTGTACTTTGTAATGGAAGGGAAAACAGGAATTAGGAAAAGAAAAATCAATTTAGCCACCAAGCATAAGGGTCACAGCCAAATTAGTTTCAGTACTGATGGCAAGGTACTACGATTTGAAAGGGAAGCCTGATAAAGTAAGAAAGAGGTGATAGTCAGCAATGTTTTAAATCGTCTGGAAATAACCTGGGCCATGCCACAGCACCACTGCATTGCATGAGCACTACAGGTATTCTATTTTTCTATCACAGCCTCACATTTCTTTCAGAAAATAGGTATACTGAATGTTTAAAGACCTGAGTGCAAGGGAAATATGTCACGCAGCAAGGCATCTGCCAACTTTGTGTTTCATAGCACTAACAGAGCAGAGGACATGATTCAAGACAGAGCAGAATGAGAGAAGAGGCCAAAGAGAGAACATGAACACGGCAATGAGACATCATTTATTCATACTTTTACTGCCAGAAGTAAATAAAGTTATGCTTGTAATTATTGCACCATATGTGGAACTAGAAGCAAAACTGCTGAAGCTTTATTGTCCAAATAGCACTTAAAGGTGGTTAATTTATACGCAAACACACTAAAGAAACAGTACCCATTATCACTGCTGTCCACTCTAACACATTCAATCTTCAGCCAGATTTAATTTAACAAGAAGAGCCTCAATCTGCCACTGCTGCAGTCTCTCCCTTCCGCACTTCACAGCTTCTTTTATGTGTCTGGAGAGAGAAGGAGGCGCTGTAATTAGCTGCTGATATTAACAGGCTTTCTTTTGCTTTATGAAGTTGGAAATAAATGGTTGCATTACTAAGCAGACTGCTGGATGCTCATCATATTTTGTTTTAAAGAGTTATTTACACTGAGCGTGAGAGCTGCTGGTTTTGTGCTGCTTCCTCGGAGTCGCTTCCTGCCTTCATGTAATGGAGTTTTTCATTCTGTATCAAAGCAAATTGGGGTCCCAGTTCTGTTTATGTTAACAGCATTGCTCCGGCCAAGGAGATTACAATCTCTAACATGAGAATATGAGGAGGAGCAGACAGCGCAGCAGCACAGAGATCTGTACAGATATCGTCTTCAGCAATTTACAAATCTGAACCTGAAACAGGTTTGGGGTTTTTTTTTATTATTTTGTCTAGTATGAAATCAGATAAAGCTTTCTAGAAAGCAGGATATTCTCAGAAGTGTGTGGCAGCAATTTCATAAAAGTGTCATATTGTCACTGCTTTTCACGGTACTTGTAGGAACTTAATTTTCTCCAACCACTATCTCCAAGTTGGTTAAAATTGGCCAGAAGGCTAAAAAATTATTGGATAGGTCAGGAATACAGGGGAACATGGGCAAAGGAATGAGTTTAATGGTGAAGAGCTCACTTTAACGCTCAAAACAGTGCAGAAGGCAGCACACCTGGCTGGGTTACGAAAGTCTCAGCTGCCAGAGGCTCACACCATGAACAAATTTCTGTTACATGGGCAGAGCAGTCAAAGCAGCAGCTCCACCAAAGACAAAATTTCTCCTTTAGCCATACAATATCAGCTTTTCCTGGAGCTTCATTAAACACTTGCCCCCGCTTGCCTTTTAACAGTTGCACCAGCACATTTTCCATCAAGGACTTTTTCTTTTTTCCTCTCCACATTTTTTATTTAAAGAGAGAGAACTGCTATGATTTAAGCCACACGAAATGTTTCTATAACATTAAATGAAAAACAAATCTTCTTGCCTAACTGTCGGCTATCTCATTTACATAATGGATGATTTTTGTGTTTCAGTGAAGACATTGGTAGAGATCAGGAGAGAGTCATTAGCACTCATTCTCAAACATACATTTACACTAATGTTTGCTTATACTTAGTACCTGGGGAAGCTCCTTCAGAGATTTGTTGAACAATAAGCACCATAACCTTTCAGGCTGAATCTCTGCTGTGGGAACCTTAGGGACAATATTAACTGTCTTAATGGATTCTTGCAGTTGCTGTAACATACATGCTTTTCTAACCCACTTACACTCTTGCACAAATTAAATTCAAACTTTCTTTTAATGCTTAAGTTTTCTCTCTTGTTCGTACTGCAGGTATTTTACCCTGCTATCTACTCATTTTAAGCCCTTGATAAGCAATACTTGATGGAACAACTTCCATTGCAAACTGTTTGGGAAGCTGTAAGCTCTCTGGGCAGTGCTGCTTCCTTTTACCACCTGATCAGTGAAATCTCTCTGTATCCCTGCTCGCCTGTGGTTTATGGGTGTGGGAGTGGCAGCAAAACCTTGAGTTTGCTACAAGCATAGAATAACACTATCTACAGAAATTTTTAATAGACTGAGTCTCTGTACATCCATGCTTTTTCAATAAATGATAGACATCTTTTGAAACCCCAATTTTTATCCTTAGTTATATGGCAGTACTCCAACTGATGATACCATCTACCCTTTCTTAAGCATATTTTCTGTGATAGAATGAAGAGCATGATTAGTTTAAAATTGAAGATCCTTATTTTACATAATTATATGTAAAGGCAGGAAATGTATTTCTATCATTTATTGAAGCTTTTTACAAGAATTCATCCCTGAATTCTGAAGGAAAGTACATTTTATATGTATAGAAAATACCAGCAGTAGCAGTCAAGAATAGCTATGGTAACAAGTCTAAGAGATTTTGACTCATATCATAGTCAGTGAATAAAATCCCTTTATGTGAAATATCCTTGAAGACTTTTTCTGAACAAAATTATACAACTGTTTTCCGTAGAGTGTGATGGTGTATCACACAGCTGACAAGTCCTGGGAAACTGGTACACTGCTGAGGGCTCTTTTCACAACACATGCTTAGCAATGTGTATGCACATAGGGTCTAAATTCACTGCATGCCAAACAAAAAGTGTCGCTTTATTTAAAGGAGATTAATTTTATAAGTAATCTTCCTTTAGAAATTACATATGAAATACTGAAAAGGAAATGAAAAAGGCCACAGAAAATGCCTTTGCATAGAAAGTTGCTTTTAAAATGGGATCAAAAACTAGAATAGCATGTTTATTTTACATGCAAGATGAAGAGTACAGATCCTCATTATTGCGATATCAGTGAATTTCAAAAGGTTTGTTCTCATTCTCAAATCATTACAGTAATTCACAATTGTAAAAAAAAAAAGTTTTACTTGATATTATTGACAGTTTGCACTTCAAGGTCATCTGCTCTAGGGTTCAACAGGGACACAATCCATTGTTGAAATGTCTATGGAAATTATTGCTAAGTAAGCCAATGAGGAATTTTATAACAGTAAGGCAATGATAGTTTTTTATCATCAGTCTATTTACAAATAGTTTCATTTGAAGTTAAAAAAATTGTTTGCTACATTCAGATAATGTCTCAAAGAGTGAAAATCTGCTTTTACTGACCGGTGTACTTGTGCTTTGTTGGAGACTTAAATATTTCTATGTCTATAAACAGGTTACTTCTGATAAGTTTCATTGGTGAGTCAAGCCTGAACTAGTGGCAGCCTACACATGTGGCTTTGCCTCTGTTCACTTGACATTCTCCCAACTTATTTCCTTGGGGATTTGCAACTTCAACCACTCGAGTCTCTGTAACAGAGCTGTCATAAAAAAGAAATAAGCATCATCACATACTGCACTTTCTATCAAATGTCAGAAAATGAGAACTTGCCAGGAACAAAAGTTTTAACCCAAGGCATACTTTTAGTAGGAGATGTAGCAACACTGTGACTGTTTTACTTAACCTGTATTTAGAAAGCTGTAATGCACTTTGGATGCTCCCATGATTTGTGCTGTGATACGAGTAGCCCAGGAGGCAAGTAGTCAGATACATTCTGAGTTTTTCTCTTGCTTAACAGAGGATCTGTCATAGTATGTCACCTGCAAAATACATCTCTACATCCTGTTTCTGACAATGACTGGCAGGTGATTCTCTTCTGAGGAAGAGAAACCTTCATCTGCTCCTGGTTTCTAGTCCAGCAGAGATCACTCTCAAGTGATTTCATAAGGTCACACCAGCAATCATTGGAGAAAGAGAAACATTGTCCAGCCAGATACCTCCAGATTGCATTTTGAATGCATCGTCAACACTCTTGATTTGCACAGCTTTGTGATCCATCTGAACACCAAAAAGCAAGGCATCTTTTCACCAAAAAGGCCCCAAATGTCCTCCTTAGGTAGATTTTATTCCACTTTAATTTCACAGTCTTCCACTGGAAAATTTTTGCATGGATCAGTGGTAATTCGTTGTACTTTTCTGGTCCATTTTGTAGTAGAGGAAAATCTGCTTACTTATGTTCTCTGCATTGGACTGCAGCTCTCTTCCATCTCCTCTGGATATTCTGATATTCTGGCTTAACTTTTTTCTGTGTCTTTCTGCTTACCGATTCTCCCAGAAAATCAAAGGACTACTCTCTTTTATCTTCTTCTGTCTGTAGCCATGAGGAGAGAACTTAATGGAGAAGATTCCATCTAATTCTAGTCCTCAATAATATCATACCTCTTTGTATAGCTCTGTCGGGTGGCACCACAGGATCCTCAGATGCTCCCAGGGAGCGCTGTGTAGCCAGGGGTACAATGTCCTTGCTGGTTCCTTCTGAACTTCCCTTCTGCCTTTTACCTCATTTGTTGTTGTGCATATTCATATCAACCCTTAGTTCCCAGCACCATCCTCTTTTAAAGGGCTCTTTGTTATGGATTCCCTCCAAATCTTTCTATGTATTCATCAATAAAGATGCTTAGAAGAAGAATATCCGAAATGGGCAGACGTACAGCAGCACATTCTCAGTCCTGCTCCCACTGGATGGATCCTGAGACAATATTACATTTCATCGCTGCTTCCATCTCAGTTACAAAGACGAATAGTATACAAACCGCCTTTGAATTCCAGGAGAAAGAAAAGAAAAAGAAACTGTAGAGAGAATTTTATGTGTTTTGATGTATCATGCAGGTACTTCTACACTTATTTAATACTCAACAACACATGATTGTTCTGGATTATAATTGCTGATTCTCATTAAAACTTGTGGAGGTCAGAATCCCTTAAAAAGATCTCTGGGAAATTCTGTCTTTGAAGTTTATCACTTTGTCCCAACAGTTGCTGCCCTAGGCAATTGCTCACTTTGCTTATGTATCAATCCAGCCACATCTCCAGACCTGCCATGATGGGTTTTTTCCCATGATGAACAGAGACGCACCAAGATAGATACATTCTACAAAGCCATAAAGATCTGATAGGACAAGCTGAAAATACCTCACAGTTCAGCCATAGGAACTATAATTATCTTATGTTTGGGCAGTTTATGAAGATATGTGCCCTATTTCATCCTCCCCTTTCTTTTATCTCCCCAAAACAAGAACAGAAAGAATAAATTCTTAATTTCTACCTGCCAGTTACATGTTACTTTCCTCTAAGTACTGAGAAGTACTGCCAGAAAGCCAGAAAGCAACATTTAGTACGATGTAGGCTGACTGGCTTACGTGACAGAAAAGTAACCCATAGTGCATATATTTCATTTCCATCCTGCAGTCTTCTAATTACTGTATCCAATGCAAGGACAAGAAAACTGTGTGATTAGTAGGGAGTGGAGCAGCCCCTTTTGGCAGCAGTATACCTCAGATGTAAAATGAAACTACACACTAAATTTACACATACACATTTCAGTGAGTAGAGCTGCATTTGTATAATAGATGACAGCATTTGATGTTAGCTCCTCACATGCATCACACAGTGAAAATCATGTTCTATTTTTTTGGCATAACAGACGTACTGTATAAAGCCTCCTATTCAAAACATTGATCAAATTATAGCCATAAATAAAACTATGAATTCAAAGCAAAGAGGAATTTGGCCCAGTGATGGATTTTGTCTGGGAGATAGATTTATCACATAGAATTTGATCATGCCAAATCCTTAACAGTAAAATAAATAGTTCAGACTTATCACCCGGTATTAAAAAATAATCTGGATTTCACTATTCTTCACGCGCAAGTTTTTTTGCCTCTATGGAGCTACACATTTGAGTTAAATGTCAGTGAAAATCACCGGTACAAATATAAAATGTGTCAGTGTGAATCATATCACTAAATTTATGTAGTAATTGACACTGGCACAAGCTTCATCTCATTCGTGTATGACCCAGTCTATTTTGGGCAGTCATTTCTTCCACCCAGTTTCCTGAGAATTATGTAGGTATTTACTCCTCTAACTGCCACCTTTAAAGCTTCTGGGATCTTTGGCCAATTTCAGCCAAAGCTAATGGGCAGAACTTTCTATGATATTCTATACCTACATATTTTATGGAAAAAGGTGACCACTACCGATCAAAGACCTTACTACTGTGCTCACAAAGGAAAGGCAGCAATATGAGCCCTTTATTACACAGCAGAGTGTATTTGTGACCATGAGTCACAGACCCACAGGAAATCAAATTTTTACTATGTTTGATGTGTTTGCACAATGCTTCAAAACCAATAAGGATTACCTGTGTCACACGGTGGGCTTCTATATTGAAATTCCACCACTGCGTTTCATTTTTTTGAGTCTTTACTGATGATTATTATAGATTCTTCATTTACAATTATCACATAGAAGAAAAAGTTAGATGCCTGTATTATAAAACTGCTTTTATTCTTTAATAAAAATCTGATTATCTTGTTAAATGCCTATTCATACATTCAATTGAAGATGATATTATTGAATGCTTGTTTTTGAAATACCTTTTCATTAAAGCAACCAATCCAATATAATTTGTTCTGCTGCTTACAGTCTTATTTCTGTATGTGTTTATATGTCAATATACAGTATGGCAGGAAAGATAAAGGTTAGATTCTGATTTTTAAAGAAACATACCCAAGTTTGTCTAAGGAAAGGGTTGTTTCAGATTGTCTTGCTTTTTAAGGTAACATTACAGACCCTGTGTATTGGATTGTTTATAAAATCCATTCCTATTAGGGAACAGTTCATTGGAGTCTGAGATAGCTAAAATCAAATTAAGTGCATTTAAGTGACCTTGCCAGTCTTCAAGATTAGACTGGCTTGTGTTTGTTCTGACATACAGATGTCTATCATTTTAGTAGAAATTATTCTTATTTCCAGGCCATGCAATTTTTCACTAAAGAGGAAATTCACCCATTTGAAAAGGATGAATTAATTCAGTGGTTAAAGAACATCATAACTTAGGGAATCACTTTCTTCGTTAATTCCGCTCACAGCCGCCCATGAGTTTTCTGTGTTTTTCAGAGTTGCGCAACTCTAAAGGCTTCTTAGTGTGTGGTTTTAAGACTTCTGTAGTCAGCTCACTATTTGGAGATGGAATCATGTAGTTCTATTGCAAAAAATTTATGTTTTCTGATATAGAAATGTCCTGGTTTGGGGTGGAGCAGAGCCAACTTTCTGTTCAGTGAGAGAGGCTCTTACCTATAGTTGTTGCTTTGGCAACCAGGGTCAGCTGAAATGGTTGTTTACCCCATGGAGGGGTTGCACCTGTGGGGAGGTGTGGACAGTCAGGTGACCCAAACTGACCACTAGGGTATTCCATCCTATCTGCCACGCTCAATGTAAAAGCTGAGGGATCAAAGGTGTCAGGTTGGCTCCTCTTTAATGGGTCTTCTTCAATGACTTGGCTTCTTCACTGATTCTCTTCACCAACTGATGTCTGAGGAGGACACTGTCAGTTTGTCTAACTTTGTTCTAGAATCCAGTTCCTGTTTAACATTGAGACCAGTCTGAAACTTTCCCAATGCCTGCAAGTGACATCTCCCTGGGAGCTTGATACAGTTTTGTATATATATTGCATTTATTCCATTATTTCCTTTTTATTTTATTATTAATAGTTCATTAAACTCTTAAATCCCTTTCTCTCTCTTCTTCCTCTCCTTGGAGTGAGAGGTGGGGGAGAGCATCTGTTGTCATTGGCCAACACAGCATAAACCATGACAAGAAAGAATGAAGTATTAGCAGTGATTCAATACAGGGAAGGAACTATGAAGCATCACATGTCCGGTCCAGATCCCATGATATGATATAAAGTATGAAATGTATCCGTTTATATTTCAATGGGCAAAACTTTCATTGAAGGAATAGGCTGACAGAAAAGCAGTCAGTCCGTCTTTTCTACAACCTAATACCTCAACATTACAGGTCTGTGTCAGAGAGGAAGGAGCTAGATGAGAGTCTTAATATATTGAGATTTTTAGGCAAAATCAGTTCTGGAGCCCAAGATAGCTTATATACAACAAAAGCACCATCATGAGTCAAAGCCTACTGAAGGCCGTTTACTTCCCCAAGCATTTGATTAGATTAGGGTCATGTGTGCAGCACTATTTACTGCTGGGCTACTGCTCATATCTTAAGGGAAACAGAATAGAATCATAGAATCACCTAGGTTGGAAGGGACCTTTAAGATCATCTAGTCCAACCATAAAAAAAAAACCCAACAAAAAAACCACAAACAAACACCACACACACCCCAACACTAAACCATATTCCTGAGCACCATGTCAATTCGTCTTTTGAATATCTCCAGGGATGGTGCCTCAACCACTTCCTGGGGCAGCCTATTCCAATGCCTGATAACCCTTTCAGTGAAGAAATTTTTCCTAATATCCAACCTGAACCTCCCCTGGAGCAACTTGAAACAGAAAGGGGAATTCCTGTAGCAGACATGGGAATTTATACAGGTACTTAATTTGAGCCCTGTGGCTCTCCCGTGTGTACCCTGTGCACAGAAGTGGAGTCAGAGTTTCATCCCATCCCTGCTGCTGAGCACTCAAAAGGCACATGAAGGGACCAGGCTTTGTCAGGAGCTGATGAGGATTGAACTGTTACCTGAACCTAACATGAACTGAACAGGCAAAAATTTGTTGCACGTTATATAGGATCATCACCTGAGTTGCACTTGGCAACAGACATGAATAACATTATCTGCATATACCCACAATCATACGCCTTTGCAGGAAGACTTGCTCTTAAATTACAAAGGTTAAAGCATTTTCTTCCACAGAAACAGATACAATAGTTCTGCAAGATCACAGTGCTTTAATATTTACTCAATGAAACCTTTCTGACTTCAGTGTGGTTTCTTTTTACAAAACTGTACTAGGAAATGTGAGTAACTGCGGCATGGGATGCTAAATTAGCAGAAGCTGGGTCTTTCAATAAAACACAGAGCAATGATCTCAAGATGCTGTTGATAAGAAGGACTGTCATTGGCTGCATGATTGCATATGCATGTATTTCCATGCAACCTATATATTTATTTAGATTCTTTCCATTAATGTCAAGAAATTGCTTAGCAATGCACAACCATGCCATCCTGGAGGACAAGTAGCAATATTTATGACAGTGCTGAAGTGAGGAAACAGTGCATAATTAAGTGTCATAACTGCTTTTCAAAAAAAAAAGAAAAAGCAAAAAAAAAAGCCTAGGTTAATTGGTCAGCTACGTTTGCTGTGTAAGCATAATGATCCAATACCAATAAGCACTACATACGTCGTTTTCTGGGTCTCTATAATGAAATTTTTTTATTGCATTTAGTTGTCCCACATCTTTATTGACGGCCATTGTGGATTCTCATGTTATAATCATACCAGGCTCTATTAGGGAACTACCTTCTTACTCTTTAAACAAAACCTCATTATCTAGCTTTACTCCTATTCCCATTTCGTAATGCAGTATGATAATCTTGAAAATGATAATATTGAACACTTCTGAAGTAAACAGTCTTTTGTTTAACTAAACAAAATAAACTTGTCTCCATTTTATCACTAAACTATAAAATAAAATTCTTTTTCCTCACAGTTGTTTATCTAGCGTAGGAATGGACTTTATCCAACAAAAACCTGTTAGGTTCGGTATTATAGTCAAGAGAAGTCTTTCATAATCTAGCAGCTCACCACTACTGAGACCATCCTCACTAGAGAGCTAGTACCTCAGATGCCTTCATTACACAACAGCTGGGATTACTTCATGAAACACAGAGTTACATTTAATAAAAACATGAGAAAAATGGAAGCATAGAAAGTTAATGTAATTTATGTTTAGAGACTGGAAAGAAATTTATTTGACTTCTGTAATCCCTGTACTACGCTATAGTGCTCCGTTTCTGGCATCCTCTAAAACAATTCTGGAAGAAAGGTTTTCTTTGAAGACTTAAGGGATGTAAATAGATTTTTCAGCTTAAAAAACAAACCAACAAACAAATATACTGAGCAGCAAATCCATATACTAGATCCTCTTGTCTGCAACACTCCCAGCAGTTCTACTGAGCAAAAAATCCCTACGGCATTACTGTTTCTTTACTGTACAATACGTTTTGATTTTGTTTTAAAACAGCATCTTGCTATTTCTGTTTCTATACGAGCTACCACAAGCACTCTGTTTCCAGTGAAAGTTCTCCTTAAGAGTAATAAGAGACCTTGTCCCACTTGGGCTTAGCCTCCCTTGGAGCAAACACTATTCTGGTGCGAGGTCTGTGGGGAGGCATCAAACAACATTAACTGTCTGAAATAAGATGTACAATGGCCCTGCAACTGGACTTGCTTTTTTTTTTTTTTTTCCCCAAGGAACAAAAACATTTATAAACTCCTCACAAGATGTACAAGCTAGCAATTTCTTTGATTAAACAAGCCAAGTCCATTGGTAATTTGCTTAGGGAAACTGCGTTCAATATTAAAAAAGCAAATGGAACTATAAATTATTTACTCTTGTATTTACTTAGGAACTTTAATTTTACTCAGGGTCCCATGCTATATAGAGATATTAATCTGAGAGCAGTGTATGATCTACATTTTTAACAGAAGTGCATCCAGAGTTTTATTAAGTTAGTCCACTTCAAATTGAAATCTGCAGATAATATGGCTTTGCTTTGTAGGATATCACCATAGATGCAAATCTCACTGTGGCCTTGAAACTCCCCCTTTCTTCCCTTTCGCAGACACTGCCTTTCCCTACCCAGACTTTTCCCACTTAAATTTGATGGAGCTCTTTGCTCACTCGCTCGTCTTGTCCAGCTTCCAGTATCACTTGAAGCATTTCACATGCTTTTTCAGTACTTGTTAGCATACAGCCCTTGGTTTCAACTTTTATTCCTTGCTGGGGTTATGCTTAGAGCCTACATCACTCCTATCATCCATCGAGTTGAAAGTCTCTGCTCTTCCATCTTTAGCAGTGAAACGGGTATTTTATTCTTTTCAACAACAACTCCCATATCATTTCATTCTCCAGCTTTGTACCAATTTCGCAACCCCAAGTGAAATTATTACTTTGTCATTTCATCAGAAGAACGTTAAATGATGGGGAACTTTTCTCTTTTTGACAACCTTTACCTTAACCTTCAATGATTCTATTAGAAGACAATGATCATTGCTACAGAATTTTTATCACATATATTCATATCTTATGCTGACTTCCAACTTTCCCTTTTCCCCTTAACTTGAGTTAAAGTGCTAAATATGAATTACTTTATGGCAGCCTGTAACTAAATGAGGGTAAATAGACAGTTCATGTTTTAAATCAGTACCTTGCCCATGTAAAGGAATTTTATGTAGAAATGATGGAAATATCAGAGATGTTTCTGTTCAGGAGATGAGATTTTAATGGAAATGTTCTATATAGACTTTCATTAGGTATTTTGAAATTGCTCAATGGGATTGATTAAAACTTAATATTATTATGAGCAACCTGGGCAAACATGGGCATGTATGTATGTATGCATCCCTGGAATCTTTTCCTTATGGAAATTTTAATTAATTAAAAAAACAAGATATCATCATAAGGAATGTGTATTTTAATAGAATTTTTCATATTTCTTCCTCTTCTCTCTACTGAAAACTACACTGACCTATGACTGCTATTCAAGTAAAGCTAGTGACTAAGTTTTTTTCCTCTACTTCAGTCATTGCTGAACCTATTGCACTGAGTAGAATATCTCCACCTGCAGATTCTTCGGTTATCCACATTAATCAGATATGTTTTATTTGTAAATAAATAAATTCCTTTTGCTAATACTATCACAAATGCTTCTACTCAGTACAAAAAACAGAAACTTGCTAGGATTGGTGTGTCATGTATTGTATGTACTAAAAATTACAGAGAGGGTGACTCTAGGACTCAAGCCTGGTTTCCCTGTTACACAATTTAGAGTGAAACTGTCTTCATTTAGAGATGTTTGGAATGAGATCTGCATTTGTGACCTTCAGGCAGAAAGTGAGGTGAACAACAGGTTTGACTTTTGTTGATCTTTAATAAAGTTTACAATAGTTTTGAATCATGGGGAGAATGGGTCTTCATTTCAGGCTTGGTTTTGGGTTTTAAGAGACTGGAACAAAATTAAAAAGGGAAAAGTTCATTCAAGGGAGGTAGAGGCTGATAAAACAGGGTAATCGGAATATGTACAAACCTATGCAGGCTTTTCACGGTACCAAAGGAGAAATCAATTATTTTATTTTAATTTTTAAAACCAACACCTCTTTTAATTTTGCAGGTTACTTCAAGATTTGGAACCACTGTGAAGGAATTATTTCTTTCCAAAAACAAAAATAAAAATAATAAATTAAATTACAAGCTTTTGCATTTTCAGATGTTCTTCTTAGATGCTTTCACTCCTATGTGATAACCAAGTGTGATGTTAAATACTTCAGCATAGTTTTAATGTCCCAGTTTCTCATTATTCCTCTGTTATGTCATCATTCCTGAAAGAGGAGCATGTGTTCAACTTTTGGTTTTTGCTGCCATCCCCTTCAGGAAGCCTCCTGGTGTTCTGATGTCTACTTGCTTTGCTCTCTGCCTTCTACCTCTTTGGTCCTGGGAAAGGAAGCCCTAGTCATGTGGGAGGAGATGGCACTTACCTTTGGTCCCAAGGGAAGTCATATTCTCCTTTGCAGAGCCCCTGTACATTCCTTACAGACAGCTGGCCAAAACTAATTTTACATTTCATAAGGCCAGTCTTCCCTCCCATTTTGGGAAGGAACATGAACCAATCTGATTAATAGAAAATGGGAAATTTTGCAGTCAGTGTTCACGTGTAGATATTAACAGTTAAGGTTATTAGGTTTTTTTTTTGTTTGTTTGTTTGTTTTTTTTAAGATTTCCAAACCCCAGGATGGTTAGCTCATCATTACCTAGAGAAAGTAAAATCCTAAGTCTTTACATGAAATAATAGTTATGATGGTACTGCATGCAATCTTCCTGTAGTAAACAAAACCTGACTGTGACAAAATCTGTTGTCAGAGCCTGAGATCCACAATTTTTACCCAAAAGAATCACATAAGTCAACAGGGTTTTTTTTTTGGTGTGGGTTTTGGTGGTGGATTTTTTGTTTGTTTGGTTGGTTTTTTAACTTTAGTAAAATCTTCACAATTTACTGACTAGAAAAAACAAAATCAAGGAAATTAAGTGAATTTGCTGAAATGTTAAAGTTTTATGACAAATGTAAAAACACTTTATATTCCATAATGAAAAATTGAAAACAGAGTATCCCTTAGCTCTGAATTTTACTTGTACTTTAAGTTTTTAAGGAAGTGCTCAAATTTAAAAATGAAATAAATATTGCTTGAATCTCTGCTAGGTAGCAGCCACTCTCCGTGATTAGGATTCTATTCACTGTTGCCTTTTTGCAGGTATTGTAATTATACCTTGCAAACTGAGAGCACAAGATAATCATTATCTGCACATGTTTACAAGTTAAAAGAAATGCTGAAATATATTTTATTGCTCCACACTGAAAGTGTGAATGTTCTCACACATTTGGTATCCCACTATATTATAGTGGTATTTGGTGTTGCTGCACAACCTCCTATTCAAACTTATTTTTGTGCCATTTCTTCAAAAATCAGATGATGCTTGTAAATATGTAGGTAACAAAAAGCTGTGCTATAGATTGTTATAGCTTTTTCTACATGCGGTTGTATTTGGCTTTGAAGCAGAGGCAAATCCTAGGAGTTCTAGCTGGTGTTTTCAAATAATACATGTAATTTGAAGCATGGTTCTGTTTAACACACATTAGTTGAAAGAAAAAAATCTCAAGAAATGCCAAGCAGTTGCCCATGTGCCCTATTACTGTTTACTGACCAAAAATCCTAAAAACCCTCTTAAGTTTGAGCCTATGCATTGATTGCAGCTGCCAGAATCCTAAAAGAAGGTACATTTTTATAACCTTTGAAACAACAAAAGATGCCCCAACAACAAGAAAAGGTTTTCCCAAAGTGTTTTTTTTTTAAACAGTATGTTTACAAAATGATATGTGAGCAGAGAAGTCTTCTCCAAAAGTAGCTCCTAATTCTCGTACTTGTTGAATATCTGTCCTGTGAGAAATCCCGACAGGCACAGAGAGAAAATTAGGTGATTCCTTCCCATCCAGACCCCTAAAAAGTAAGGAAGTCTCGAACCTCCAAAACAGAATAACTGTGCAAAAAATAACAATCAGTAATGTCAAAACACATTTAGACGTCTCATTTTAATGCTGTAAAGTGGCAATTCCAAGGACTACCCATCCAGCATTGTTCCCCACAAATGCTCAAACAGGAAGCTGCTAGGACACTTTCTCAGCTGCAGAACCATCTGTTCTCTGGAGAGATGTGTTTGTATGTGTGGCGATTTCTTTTTCAGAAGCATATGACCATACATCTACTTAAATCAAGTGCAGAGGCGATATATTCTGCTCTTCTGTTTATCTCACCTGTACACTTAACGCAAGGGCTGCATTCCACAAAGAGCTGAGGCATCAGGGGCAAATTCACCTCAAGGAGATTTGCTGTTTTCAAAAGTGAAAATTGAGTTGAACCAAGCTAAGTAAAACTTCATTGTAGTGTTTAGCTGATATAGGTGGAAACTGGCAAATTTTTAATATCTCCAAGGCTGTTACGAAAGTGCAGTCAGTAGGCTGCAGCTATTTTTGTGGACCTTTTGCGGAGACCTTTGCAGATAGCTTTTGGAAATGAAGGCACTTACCACCATTAGAATAGCAGCCTTAATGCTTTGGGAAATACTTTCAACTAATGTTCCTGCTGGCAAATTGACTATCCATTTCTTCTCAAAGATGTCTAAGATGTAAATGGTCTTTTTCAGACTACGGAGGTTGTGCGTCGAAACCTGCTGTTCAACAATCCCAGCTGCATGCATGTTATTATCCCAGTGCTGATTACAAGATCCCATTGACCACAAGCTGCCTGTCTGCCTGTCTAGATGGTGTGATTAGTGTATAATCAATCTTTAATCCAATCAGAAAACTCTCTGCCTGCAACTGATAAAGGTCTCGGCAGGGTACTGATGAGGCCAGAGCCTTGGTATCTCTAAGGGGACACCTGCAGCCTGTGAGGTGCACAAGCTAAGCAGGCTGATCTAAAAGAAAGGAATTAAGGTGGTATGTAAGAAATCTGATAAACAGCATTCAAACAGAACAAGCCAGGTAGCTAAAGTGTGGGGCTCAACAGCCTCACAACCCCTGAAGCGCTGCTGCTCTAAATACTAACCCATGGAGAGGATCACCTTTTAGATCAGGAAGACCATTAAAGACCTAACATTTAGTTTCTGATCATTAAAAGAAGTATCCAACAAAATAACTTATCCAATAGTATTATTTCCTTCTGTGCATGAATTCCTCTGTGCTGCTTCAGCTTTGTACTTCACTGTCTGTCTGTCTTCACAGGATTCTGGAATGGAATATGACTGTGACTTTCCAAATCATGGTGCCAAGAAATAATTGCCTGTTCTTTGCTTCTTATTTTTTAATTTCTTGACCCAAATTTAATTTTTTTTCTCTCTTTATCTCAGTATTCTTTCCTAATTCTGCAAATGGGATACTTAGAATTACAGCTCATATTAAAGCTGCTAAAAAATAGCACATTATTATGTGATAAACCCGATGTGCTTTATATTAATCCCCATTGCTCTGCTTCAGGGCAAACAGTTTCTCATAACTTCCTTTCAGTGACATGACCTGTTCCTATTACATTAACATTACAAATTAAGAGAAAATTTTGACTAACTACCTTATTGAAAGCTAAGGAACTTCCAATGTACCTCTCTTTTAACATCTCTTAACTGGTTAAATGGAAACCATTATTTTTATCAATTGTATAATTATTTTAAACATGGTTCTATAAATTATCGTTACTTCTATAAACACAGATTATTTCCACACACTAAAGTATGCACTCTTCTTTGTAACTTCTGGGTGAGGTGCACTCCTACTTTCATGCTTTCCAGGGTATCTGGCACCCATCTGAGATACCTGCAGCAAAGCTTATATTTATCTATGTTCACAATAAACTTAAGATCAAAAGAAACAAAATTATTCTGTCTATGAAGTCTTCTTTATCTAAATGACCATTTCAGATTTAATAGTTTCTCTGATTTCAAAGTGTCTCTCTAATCAGTAAACAATGAGCAGCATCACAGTGAAATAATCTAATTGTCACAGCTCTGACTTCCAAATAAAGCTTTCAAAACTCTTTAAACTTGATAATTTAGGCAAACCCTATTGTTACCATGTTAATATGGCAATAGTGCCTACAAAAAGAACAATGATCAAGCATGTAGAGGTATTTGAAATACGCACTTCAAAGTTGATATGGACTATTGTAAACAGTCTTATATCATGCTCAAAACATAGTTTTAAGATTCACTGTGAACTAAAATAGTTTATGCCCAATTGTGCCCTTAAAGATATATGGAAAATATCTGCTCTTCATAGAACATGACCTTCATAACTCAATTTATGGGTCATTCCCTCACTTGTGGGATATTTTCAATATCATAATTGTAGAAAGAGAAAGAAAGGAAGGAAAAATGTTCAGTTATTCATTTTGCAGGGCCTTTTTATTAAAAGCAGAAATAACATTAGATGAAAATCATTTCACTGATAATTTTAATGAAATATGAAGTGCTTTGAATATATTTTATTGCAGGCAATATAGAAAAAAAGGCTCTGGCTGCTTAATGTGTCATTTAATGAATGGATTCCACATTGCTTTACTTTGCTACATTTTGAAGTAAGGGCCACGCACAGATGATAGCACGTACTTTCAAAAGGGGTCTTCTTCCCACATTTTTAAATTACACTTTGCCTAATGGAAAGTGCGAAGTATAATGCAGCAGAAATGAGGCTGAACCAAAACACTGGAGCTAAATACCTTAACAAATCTCACTGAATTTCATCCTGTAAGACCATCTCTAATATGGAAAATAATCTGATGCAGATAATGTCCTAGCATGCTGAAGGTCAGGCTGCTATCAGAAGGATCCCACAAAACCAGAAATCTCATCTAGTTTGCAACAAGCAAACATTGCAGCTCCTGGGTTAACCTAGCTGAATGTGAGGAACCAGAATGGAAGCTCTGTTTCCTGTTCTGTGGACTTAAGGTGGAAGTGAGAAATGGGCTGTAGGTTTTTCATTGGAAATATTTTAATTGGGCTTGTTCTAACAAAGAAAAAACCCCATAGCCTTTTAATCTCATTACTACTGTTGTGGTTTCAGTTCAGATACAGTTAACTTTCTTATTAGCAGCTGGTGTACTGCTATGTTTTGGGTTTGGGATGGGAACAGTGTGATAGTTCACTGATGCTTTTGGTTGTTACTAAGGAACGAAGAACATTTCTGCTTCTCACACCACCCCATCAGCAAGTTGGCTGGGGGGGTGCAAGAGGTTGCAAGGGGACATAGCTGGGCAGCTGACCCCAACTGACCAAAGGGATATTCTAGGATGTGGTGTTATGCTCCGCATATAAAGCTGGGGCAAGAAGGAAGAGGGGCCGTTCAGAGTTAGGTGCTTGTCTTCCCAGGGAACTGTTACTCCTGACGGAGCCCTGCTTTCCTGGAGATGGCTGAACACCTGTCTGCTGATGGGAAGCAATGAATGAATTTCGTGTTGTGCTTTGCTTACGTGCACGGCTTTTGCTCTACCTATTAAACTGTCTTTATCTCAACCCACGGGTTTTTACTCACTTTTACTCTTCTGATTCTCTCCCCAGTCACAACTAGGGGGAGTGAGCAAGTGGCTGTGTGATCCTAGCTGCCATATGGGGTTAAACCACAACTACTTTCTGCTGTAAGTACTAGTGCACCTAGTGTAGACTGATGTAATTTTGAGTTTTTGGATACAAATATCAGGTTCACATTCCTAGCACTGTAAGGGTCTAGAATTACCAGAATGGGGAATACTTAACTTAGAAGCTCATGAGATACGAAACAGTAAAAGCATTCAGTGTTCTTTCTTGGTAATGATGCTCAGGCAGTTTCCCAGCAAATACATCAAATCTGATTCATAACTTTCAGATAGCTTTAAAGCCGGTCCCATGCACACACACATGCAGGGGGCTACTTTCAGTCAGGTCTGAAGGGATGTTGACACCACATCTGCTAAAACTCTGCAGCACAGGATGCTATGAAATGGATGACTAGCACGAGATCCAGAATAGAAAGACGGGTGTCTCTGGCCTATGGATGTAAGGAGCAGAGACAGAGAATAAACTTTTACCCCGGGACGTTTTCCACATTGACATTTCAATGTCCGAGCTCCATTCCCAAGTTACTGGCTCTACATTAATATCAATGAATAATGGAAATAGTAAAAAGGCTGTATATAACAGGCACTGCTTGTTAACAGGAAGAACACCTTTCCATCAATGAATGGTAATAAGAAGGAAAAAATACATTTAGTAATATAATCCACCTTTTTAAACTGTTTTAAAATAACTTTCTCAACACAAAGCCTGCTAGTTTTACACCATATGGTCTTAGAACCAAAATCAGTTACATACAAGTGTCAATTATTGTTAGGGATCACATTATCATACAGATCCATAAACAAACAGCTGCATAATTTCTCAAACAATTATCACCCCTGTACACCTGGTGTGTATGTTAGACATAAAAAATTAACAAACAAAAGTGAGAATTTTACTATACTGCAATGCTGTCATGGCAAATTGCACCATCAAAATCCAATTGCACAACACAGCTTTAGGCATCAGTATGACGAGAGACTGCAGTATATAACTGTAGAGACAGTGCTCCATTAAATAAGATGTGAAACAGGCCGGCGTGGAGCCTGAAAAACCCACGAGGTGCTGAAGGCAGTGTAATAGGACCCCACGGTCAACAGTATCAAAGGCTGCTGATAAATCAAGACAATGAAAGAAGGAGCTTCTCAGTTAGCTTGAAGCAACAGATTCTCATTACAAACCCTCACAAGAGCAGTTCCAGCACAGTGGCAATATCTAAAACAAGACTGAAATTTATTAGGAAGTTTTTGTGTATTGAAGCCAGTCTGTAATTTCAGAATGAGTCTGTCCAGTGCAAAGAAAAAGGATGGGGAAATAAGGTAAGCTGAGAAATTACCAGTAATTACACTTTTAAATCTATTTCAATTAAGAAAAAGATTGTTTTGACAATATTTCACTTCTCAAAAATATTTTCTTCTGGCTATCCAGAGGTACTAAACAGGAATTGACATGTAAGAAAAAACTAAACAGCATCTCAACAACACCCAAAAGATTCAGGAACAGTGTGACATAAAAACACTGATCAGATGGTATTCACTCCATGTCTGTCCTCTTGATCTCAAAGTTTCCTCAGTGCCTACCTGTTTTTTTGGGACGTATAAGCTTAGTCTAACTCAAGAAGCTATGGCCTCTGGATGCCTCTGTACCCCATTAGGATGCAGAAGGAAAGTGTGAAGGGACCTAAATGCTTTCAGGCTCAGTCTGGTGCATAGAAGCAGAGTTAGACCTCATCATATCTGCTCTTGAAAAGACAGCTGGAAGACAAAAATATAGACCTACTAGATAGAGTCTTCACCAAAAGACAGGCGATATACAGGCCTCTAAAGACTAAGGTACACAATGACACGTCTCCCTCATGGACAGAGATTTTTACCAAAGAGTAAATGGTGCTGGAAACAGATAATTGAGCCCAGAACTCCCTCAGCACTACCTTATCTGTTGGGCTGCAATTTCAATAAGACAGATCAGATTAAGCAGTAGAGGCGGTTTCCTGGGCAGTGAATGCCATGGATTTGAAAGCCCTCAAGGTCCAGATCCTAGCACTCCGCCTTCTATGGTTAGAATAACAACAATCATAAAAATACCCTGTTAAGTTGCCTCAATAAGTCAACCTCATTCTCATATATCTTCAAAGGAAAAATGAATTATGAAACTCAAGCAGAACAGCATAATGGAAGGAAAGCAAGTGGAACCAGAAGACCAGGATACCACTCTTTATTCCACCATCCATCCTTCTCATGAGCATTATTTCAATTTGTGAATCTCTCAAGATGACAACAGCACTTCTGGAGCGCTGGAGCTTAGATCCCAAATCACACAGGGCTTCACACACAAAAAATATCATAAAACTGTACTATGAAATGTAAAGTGATGCTAGTGTGAGATCTGAGAGATACTAGATATATTCATAACTGCACACAATAATAAGGCACAGGACAAGGCATGCCTACAATTTCCCATATTAGAGTAAGTCTGAAGTTTAATTTCTACAATGAATCTTTTAGTTTAGGTTATCAACTTTTTTAAATGACTGTTGTAAGAATTTTTGAACTCTTAAATACAAATCACCTCTCTGAAGCTTATTTTAATTTTTTCCTTAAGAATTGATAGCAATTTAGTACAAAAATTAAAACTAAGTGTTTGCAATGAATCCAACTGAAGCATGTGGTAAGAGTGAATTATAAACCCATAAGGCAGGAAAATACAAATTCATAGACTAAATCCAAATCCTCTGCTAGCATGAGTTACTTAGCAATAATGTTCAAATGGGGCTCCATTGTACGTGCACAGTTTAAGTTTGAAGCAGTATCCCACAACAGACTTCACAGCACACAGGCTGCTAAACATCCTCAGCTTCACTGTATAAATATGAGGCTGGTGGTAATAATTTACTTTCCATGAGAGTGCTCTTTGATGTGAAGGATTGGCCTCATACTCCTACAGCTATGCATTACCAAGGATTTGTGAGTTTGTCATAAGCATTATGTGGTAAATATAAATGAATGGTATTATAGAAATTATACCTTAGATATTAATTTGAAAATATTTCTCATTCTAAAGTTTGAAATGGTTCAGAGTTTAGCAAGCAGCAAACTAAATTACATTTCAATTGTACTTGAGTTAGAGCTATTACCGATAGCCTTAGTTCAAAAGATTTAGGTACCACGTATGATTTGCTATAGATTGGGATATACTCCAATTATAAATAAACCTGAAAGAATATTACTATATTTCTATTTGCTGTCATACTAACATGGACGTATTTACTCCAGCATACTTTGTATATTCTAACATCATGTCCTGGATTCAGCTGTTCTTGTTTGCCTTAGTTGTAATGCAGTTATTTCAAATGGCCTAAAGTTGTCCTCTTCATGCCTGTGTAGGTAGGCTTAGCATAAAAATACCAACATTCTCATAATCAAAACAACTTCTAGCATTCCAAAATAAACAAGTTTACATGTTTCTTTGAAAGTGGAATAGCAAATTTTTCACAATAGGCCAGATCCTGATAACCTTCATTCAGTTTTTAATCACTGCCCATAGAAATGCTGGAAAATTGTTTTCTGAATTAGGAGTTTTGTAAGAACTTGTCAACTACATTGAAAAAGAAAATATTCAGAAGACTTGACTAATTACAGTCCTATGCTGTTAACAGAAGATGGATGCAATGCGCACCTTTCTGTTCCTTGCATCCTCTATTCACACAGAAACAAGTAGCCTCAGCTTATATTAAACTAATCTACGAGTCTAAGTTGTGGCAGGTAAAGTGATACCCGTACAAATGCTCTGCTGATTGGAGGGCACTGAAGAGCACTGCTGGATGGTCCTTTCCTCTCTCATGAGATGTTCTTCTCTGCTGGGGACTGCACGTACTAAGTAATTTTTGTAGATACAAACCAGAAATCGTCTTTTGTCTATGCATCACTTAACCAATGCAAAGATAAATATGCTGAAAGCTAGGACATGTGACCAGATGCTTGTTTCTTAAACAACAAAAAAGGACAAAAAACAAGCCCACCTTTCTTTGTCCTTAAAACCAAATTAAACTACATGACCCCATGCTCTGAAATGTCATCCATCAAAAGTTTGTAACATTTTTTGAAGCAGTAATGATTGAACCTGCTGTGACATCTTCGTTGCCTCTAGGGTGCCAGAAATTCTGCTGCTTTCCCAAACTGACAATCATATAACTATTTAGAAACTCTCCGGGGAGGTCAGCATTAAAACAGGCTGTAAGGAGTCAAAGCAGCATATTCTTGAATTGAAAAATCTGTTCAAACCAGCGTATGCATAAAATCCTTATTTCAGTGTGTAAAAGGCATTATTCTTAGAAATATTGTATTAATAGTGTTATTCAGTTGGCCATTTGAAAGTGTATTTAGTAGACAAAGGATATGAGTTCACAGTCTTCCTCACAATCACTGGGCAAAGAGTTTGCAGAGCAATGCGTGGCACTCAGGGCTCAGCTGCTTGCAAACTCTTAGTGATCCTGTGAAACACAAAGGTTTGCTACTCGATGGAAACAGTTAATTCATAGGAACACATGGAAAAATATATAGTGTTCACCAAGACTCTGAATTTCTCAAAGAGAAGTGGCTTGGTAGATATATGTAGAAGGACTTCCTAAGCACAGTGATCTACTTTGAATTCCTCAGAACCCTTGACTTGATAATAGTTCATCTCTCAGCATGATTTTCACGTGCAAATAGAAGGTTTTGTTTCCATAAAAGTTTTAAGAAAGAGTGCAAGAGACCTTTTCTTTTTTTAAATTGCTTTCAGCTTTTTTAAAGGTGAAACCTTGGACAATATGTTGGTGTGCATCTTTTATTACATTGTTGTATTTGAAATGCACATTTTATATTTTCAAGTTAATTCAAGATGGTTTGCATGTGAATCCAACCTGTTTTGTCATTTTGCCATCTCTATTTTGAAGAGATAGTGATGTTAAAAAGACAGACTTCTGGAGGAAAGAGATGTGTTTACTACAGCCCAGCTCTATATAAACCAGTGGAGGTCATTTGTAAGACATTAACAATTTCTGTTTAATTTTGGTGAACCAAGATCAAATATTTTTGCCAGAAACTATATAGACAGAAGAGTCTGTCAAGGTACTAACTGCAGGATGTGTGCATTTCTTTTCTTTTCTATAGAATTCAATGGCAGTCTTCAACATGAACTTGTTCTGATGAGCAGTTGCTGAGGTCTTCCAAAGGCTGGAACAAGTAAACAGTAAGACACTATCATATGGTATAGCTGCATTACTGTAGTTATCTGTGACGGCAGAAAAAGCAGTAATATATGTAATCAGATTTTCTGTACTTCTACAAGATCATTTTCTATGCTTAGGCAGATGTATCAGAACAAGAGAGACAGGCAGCAACTGTAAAATAAAATTCAGCTTATTCTTATACTTGTGCCTGATTGACTGCTACACACTGACTTATCAGGGGAACCAGAGAAAGATGTGTCACATATATATATCCCATTCTGAAAAGCAGTCAGGTAGTTGTGATAGACAAACAGAAATGAAACATCACAGACAAGAGCTGAGTGAAATCTTATACTCAAATTAATAGGATCATGCTATGCTTTTGTTACATGCTAAACTTGGAAAGACCAGCTGTGAGATTCTGGGAATGTCATAAACATCAGTCAGCACAAGCTTAATGATGGTGGTGCTCCATCTGAAAGCTCTATTTGGAAGGCAGTCACAACACTTCACACTACAGTTTGGGGAGAAGTTCTCCCACCCCGTGCTACAGGCAAGGGATGTATAACCAGTAGCAGCAGCATAATGTCTTACAGGAAGCAATCACCTGCGGCTTGCTCTCTGGCAAAAATAAAAGCCTTAGTTAAGATGGTGACTGAGAATGGGGAAGGAAAAGACTGGGAGAGTGAAGTAGAAGAGCAATAGCCTGGGATGCAGGCACAAATGAGTCAGGCAGGAAGGGGGAAGAAAAGGCAGTTGCATGGCAGGGAGGAAGGGGCTGGGACGAGATCAAGCTGGGGCACAGGCCACTTGTGGGAGTTGGGAGTTGGGTCAGGGGTACAGCCAAGTGTGGGCTAAGGTTGGCACTCTCCCAGGACTATGTAACAGGTATGAGGGAAGTATGGACCATGAACTAAGCGACCGGGTGTGTTAGCAGAGAGCTAGAGTCATGGAGAATAGGGAGAGGGGAGGTGGTGTGAAAATGAGAATGAGGTTGGGGAGGACAGCAGCTAGAAATTTTTGTGTTAAGAGTGGGATGAGATCGATGTTATGGGACGGGAAGACATGGAAATCATGTCAAAATCATCAAAAGAAAGGTGAGGAAATCCTTGCGAGGTTAGGGAGAATGGAGAGCAAGAAGTTGTGGCGTGTGACGTTCTCAGGCCTACAGGAGCTACAAAATGTGTCATATTCCACAAAAACAAGTGTGTCTGATTTTTCTTGGCCCAGACAGCTCCAATCTGCTCTTGTCTTGCACGTACTACTCACTTCAAACTCACAATATCTCCAGAAGTGCAGATGGCCCTGTAAGTAATTGAGGATCCCTGCAGAGTGAATGCTAATGGAAAAATACCCCACTTTTATCCTTTAAGACATGCAGAGTATTCTTTACCACCTAATCCCACTTTCATCTCTTACTTAAAGTAATATTGCAGTAAAACCCATACAACTGGAGACCATTTGACTGTCAAGTTACATTTAACATGTTTAATGAAAATTTAATGTTCCTACAATTGATTTTTCTCTCAGTGGCACTGAATTACTTATGAATAACCTCATCTCTGCTTAAACAAAACATGCTCCTCTAATGAGGTACAGCTAAATGGAGATCAAAATGATCTATGATACAGCATCTAACTGGCAACACTCCGAATCAAGCTACTTCATATTCTGGGGACAAACAAGCTCCAGAAGAGGTGGACAAAGGAGAAGAAAGATGAAAATGGTTCCCATCCTGGAGGGTGGAAAAGGGAAATGGCCAGATTTTAGAGGAAAGCCTTGGCAAGCACTAATGCTGGAACTGAAGACTGCTTTCACTTGTGCTTCCTCTTCCCTTCTCCCATCTGAATTTTTTCTTTAATGTCCTTTTTCTTTCCCTTAATTTTCTTTCTTATCCATGAGTAGCCATGGAATGAAGGAAAGAGCCAAAGCATGGGCTCTATTCTTCTGCAAAGAGAGGTTGTATCTGTTCCCATGCTTTCCATTCCTAAATATTTTTCAACATGGCTGTGCAGTAAGATGGATTATTTCATGGGATTGAAAGGGGATCCAGCAAATATATATCAAAGTATGGTGTGAGCTGACTTGCACTGATAAACAGCTTGTGTTCTCAGCCCTTTACAGGCAAAAGGGAAAAAATCCCACTTCATAAGGGCATGGCTTCTGTGTCCTTAGGGAGTTTGGAGGCACCAAGGACAAGTTAGTACTGATTCTATTAAATTTGCTTTCTAGTCATGGTTTCTATTAGAAAGCTACCTTAATACCTAAGGATATATAATAATGAAAAAATAACTTTTTCTTTGAGTCTTCCCTGAGGCTGTTGATTCCCATCCCTAGGAGCTGCCACCTCCTCTCCATACTGCATGCCCATGGGAGGACCACTCCAGGGTAGTAGCAAAGTAGTAATTTTGGAGAGTGCTACATAGATGCCAATTGGTTAAAAGTACTAAAATGGAGGTTTACTTTAAGGCAGGTTACTATGAAACACCAATCTGAGTGCTAAAGGTGAAGAGGGAAAAAAAATTAGAAATCATGTATTTATAGTAAAAAACAAGACAAAGCTAAGTCAATCAGACAATAAGCATCATTAGGGCAGAAGTTAGTATGCAGACAGACTGCTTGGACAGAGTTGTTTACATTTCTCATAATGAGCTAGTTTCAGGAGATGAAGCATGTCTTTCACTGCTGGATTAATTAGGGTTCACTTTACATGGGAATGTGAAAGCCAGCAGTTATTGTGATATACACAGAGAACCAGCATTGACTAAGCAAAATCCTCCCCTGAGACAGAACAATCCATTCTCTGTTAGTGTCGCTGATCATTCATGATGCACAAAGTAGGACGACTGCGCCAACCACTTCAGAAGTGTCTCAAATAACTCAGGTTTCAGTCAAGTACTCAATTGTGTAACAAATAATGAGAGAAGGGAAGAGTGGTGAAGTAAAGAATTAGTTTATCAAAAAAGAAATTTAATGAAAAACTTTCTTATAAAAATTTTCTTTCCCATTTAAAGCAGAACAGCACTGCATCATACTTTTCAAAACCATCAACTTTAAATTCTGATATATGAAGGCAAAATTCTGAAATGTGATTTCTGCACCAGTGAGTGCCAATCCATTATATAATGACTAATGAAACTTCCTGGCACTTAGGTCCTTATGACAAGCTTATTAAACAATAATTTGGTGAAGTGTGATGCTTTATGGATCATCAAAGATAAAAACAGCTCTTTAAAGTATTGTTCTAACAGCTGATTACAGAAACAGAAGACAAAGGGGTAGGAATTCAAATGAAAAAGAAAAAGTCAAAGTGTTTTCCAGGACAGATATGCTGACATTTTTAATACATTAATACACGTTTTATAATTGCATAATTGTGCAAAATAAAACAGTTTTGTAATTATAATTATGGAATTGATTCAAATTTTTATTATAAAATTTATCCTAATATCTCACAGATTAACCTTAGAATGGAGAACGTTAAATAAGAAAAAAGGAATGAAAGAAAGGTATTTTTTGAGATTTGTCTATGAAAAGGTATTTTATTAGAAAATGATGGTATGAACCAAATAGCAGCATAATTGTACCAGAAAATCTTTACTGCACATTAAACATATCTGTGGTACCACCTACTCACACTTTCAGTTCAGAACGACATCTCCAGGAAACAAAACTTCTGTAGTAGTTTAGCATGACAAAAATATTTGCTGGTTCTACTGTGTTCTGCCTGCAAAATTTTAAGAAGTATTAAATGTTCACTAAAATGCCAAAAAAAAGAAGTTATTAGGCTACCTCAAAAATGATCATCATCTCCAAAATGCAAGATAACAAGTCAAGCTCTGAATTGAAATTATTGAAGAATAGTTGCATAAATTGATGTTAAAGGAGAAAATAGAAGAATGTGAGAATGAATCAGTCCCCCACTGGCATCTTTACTGCTGTGATTTAGCTCTAGCTTATGACAATGTGCATAAGTTTTCAGGAAGTATCACAACAGACAACAGAATCAAAAAATTTTTAAGAACTGGGGCACATATTGTTCATGAAAATGAAGGTGTATTCAACTCAGCTTGACACCAAAAGTTAACATGATCTACAGATTAGTTACTAGTGCACAAAGAAAGGTTGTTTTGCTGTTCTACTGCTGAAAAGACGGCAACGCCAAATTGCCAACTTAACAGTTAACTAAAGAATTATTAAAACTAACTCAGAAAGTTCTCCCAGAATTGAGAAAGGATAATGTCTGTAAACAATTAAAGATACTGCATTTCAGCCTTTCAAGAATGCACCATATTCAAATGCATATCAAAAGTCATAAGACCACATCATGCTATTAATTAGCTCTTCGATGTTCTCATCATAACATCATCAGTGTCAGTGGTCAGGATCAGAAGTATATCAGTTTCCCTGACTTACATGGAAACTAATGAAATCCCAATGAAAGTGCACAGGTTTTAACATAGTTCAAAAAAGAGTTTTGCATTATTTTGTAAAACTGGTGATTCTGTACAGAATGACCAGCAACCTAATGTTTATCAAGGATCTTAAAAAAAGTTCATGCATCCTGGAAACATAAAGTTACAATGGAATGAATTTCAAGCATGTTAATAAGAAAAGCACATTTTAAAATGCTGTATATGCTAGTTGTTGCTCTGAAATCTGAGACCTACACTGATCCAAAACTACATGATAGTTTTTTATTAAAAAAACATAATTACGTCTATATTGATGCAATTTTCCCAGAGAACCTTCTCTTTAGAACTTTGCCATTGGATTATTTACTCATATGCTATATTATGCCAGTTAAAGCTAAAATATTATGTCTGAATTGAACTCATGTGTAAGCAGTAGTGGGTGAATATTTGGCGTAGTCAGTCAGGGACACAACAGCTTCTCACTGGAGAGTGGGAACTGTGCAACCCAGGCAGCATGTCCAAAATAAAGGCATATATTCAGTACAGTTATTCTGAAGACACTCTGTGGTCTGAACAGTAATGGAGCCTGACAACGCATTATAAACCAAAACTTTCTTGAGACAGTCGGAAAGATGAGCAACAACATGCCATATGGTGACTCACCCAATTGTTGATACCAAACACAGCATCAAGGGACAGGGTGTCAGGAGGCAGGGTGTCATACTCCTGTCAGAATGCCTTCCATAATTTTCCATGGATAACCGTCTGGACAAAGACAGCCATTGCTGCCAAAATCACTAACAAACTACTACCCATGATTTCTGATAATGATTTTTAATGAAAAACCTCTATTGCAGAAATGCAAAGTGAATTTATAGGCTAAACTAAAATACTGCAATATTTCCAATACTAATCTGAAAGCTGTTAAGACAGTTTTGACTACTACTTCTGCAAAAACTTTGTGTTTCATGCCAGGGACAAGTAATGTTTCTCCCTGATGTGGACCTCTCGGTTCTGAACTGTAAAACTGAATAGCACTATGTATCAGCACTCTGAAACACATACATTTAACAGTGTAAGAAATTACACACAACAAAAAGAAGGACAGGCCACTCAGATAAACATGTTACGAAAACATAGGCTTAACTCATTCTATCTCATTATTATTATTTTTACAAAAAGTTTGCATCAGGCAAAGTACAGAATCAGAATTTTAATGCTCAAGCGAAGGATGAGGAACTTTAAAGCTTGTTTACTGATTCATAACTATAAAAATAGAAATTAAGTAAATTTTTGGCTATTAAGAAAATGCTTAGTGATGAGGCCTATTAGACAACAGAGGTGTCTCCTATGAAAGCTCTGTGCACCAATATATTTCAAAACCCCATGAAAAAATAGACAAGAAAAAAAGGATTTCTTTTTGTTAGCATTAAAAATATGGAGTAGATGAGATTGTTCAGCTTTGACTTCTGTTTTCAGAATGCTGTCTTCACAATAAGCATTGACAAGAATCACAAAGAGACATCAGAGAATAAAGAAAACGATCAAAGCTGTTCAATTTTGTGAAAGGGTGGTTACCAGAAAAGAATCTAGAAGACATGAGGCATTCTTCAAAACTTTCACAAAAAGTCAGAATTTTGTTATGGACAGTTCTGGAGACAGCCACTTGTGCGTGGGAGACTGTCACTGACTGTAATTTTCAGCACATCTCTTCTGTAGATACAGAAGGGAATGCTAATTTCCTTTAATTAGACAAAGTTTTAGGCAGACTTTTTCCATAGTTCAAGAAAAGCAATAGGAGGGCCCTGTGCTTTTCACTGACTGTAATCAACCCGTCTATACATACATATATATATATATATATAAAGCACCACTGCATATAACAGAAAGAAGTAGGAGAATACAGTTAATGCAGGAGTTCTGCCTGCACAAGCTAAAACAAAAGCTTCAGGGTGAGCATATTCTCCCTCTAACAGCACAGAGTAGAACGGCATCAAGTAGCCTTTTCTTTCAAAGAACTAAGAATCATACAAAGTTATCTAAGTCTTTCTCCTGATTGTAGGGTGGTAACAGACTAAAAACTTTTTCTTCTGTTGTTTGTTTCATTTTTTGGAAAGGTCATTTTCACTCCATGGGCAAACTTTTCATCCAGGTCCCAGAATGAAAATACTCCTGCTTCACATGCAAATTGGATAATCCTAGACACCAGATTAACAAAACCACAGTGTTAAATCAAGCAGGAAATGGGTTTATAGTTCTCAGGTCGTTGTTCGAATGAAAGATTTCCCTAATGCAAGAAGAGAAGTTTGGGATGAGTTTATGTTATACAACAATGTCCCAGTACACAACCCTGGATTTTGCTGAGAGCTACAGCTTGTGCAAACATCGACAGCCTGCAGTTGCATTCTCTGTGAACATCCTCCATGTGTACACAGCACTGTTCTCTCCATTGCTGTGATGTGCAAACATCAACAATTTGACAAACAAAGCTCTTAATTATGAAAAATCAGAGCATTTGATACCATAAACAGAACTACAGAATTCCTCTTCATATGATAAAAACAGAAATTAAGCAAACATTATGGAATAAATAGTAGTTTCTCAGTGCAAGATTTTCTTTTAATAAGAAGGGTTTTAAAGTTGAATGCC
Organism: Limosa lapponica baueri; assembly: GCA_002844005.1. NCBI lineage: Eukaryota > Metazoa > Chordata > Aves > Charadriiformes > Scolopacidae > Limosa > Limosa lapponica. The sequence goes on along the minus strand of KZ505767.1, from coordinate 599,054 downwards.
TGGAAATTTGTCATTTTAGACTGAGTGGTGCCATGCAATTTTGTTTCCCTCTAGAAACACAGCATGGGAATCATCTTGCAAAAGGATGAAGGACAAAAGGATAAATTATACTGCGTTAGATCAAGAATGAATGAGGCCAGCAGCCACCACAGTTTTGCTTAGGAAGTAACCCCTATTATGCACCTTGTTTCCTTCCTCCGTTGCCTCCGTTCATTGATTCATACCTACCTAAAAGTAGCTCATTATCCTGTATGGTTTAGTTTTTATGCTGTTAAAAGCAGAGTAAACAATCCAAAAACATGAAGCAGAACAAGGACAGTTGAAAGGACTCAACTTTTAAGTCATGTATTCTGCAGCAGCTGTGCCTGCCACTGCTGTCCTATGTATGCTCTGCAGCTTGCGGTCAGCCTTCTGTAGAATGCCTGTCACAGCTCTTCAAACAGTTTGAGCCAGTCCTGAGGCCACTGAGGTCTGTAGTTGGTCAGGTAGTCATGGGATGGAAATGGTAAACAGCTGTTCTAGTTCTTGGGCCACAGAAATGAGACACCAAATTAACATTTTGCTCTTCTCTTTACAGCATTTACCTTCTCTCTCATCTCCTGTTTTCTTCATCCTGCCTTGTAATGGAAACTCTCCTGTTATGCTCCAAAAGAATTATTGTTTGTGGTTTTGGCTCAATTATCATCATATATATTAAACCACTCACCAAAAGAATGGCATCATTTTCACTCCCAGTGTCTGGCAAGGAGGGACTGAGGGGCTACAAAAGGAATGTTGAAAAACCTTGGTCTTCCTTCATAGTTTAGGAATCTGTCAAATTCTCAGGCTGCCCTAGTGGGACAGAAATATATCACATGCTATCTGAAACATATAATGCAAGAGAAAATTGAGAAATTTCACCAGGCCATTCACCAGTGAGGATGAAAAGACCCAAGGGAGAGAGTTCTTTCAGATTTAATACAGAAGTTGTTCACATTTAACAGCAAGCGTTCACTGAAACTCCTACTAAGCCTCAAGTTAAAACTATAATGTGAAACCAGCCACAAAAATAGCTCCTTCCCTTTTGTCTTTATTTTACAGCACAAGAAGTCCCTTGCCGCAGTCAGTGACGTTGTATCATTACAGCTTTTTTTTCTGGATACAAAAGACATTGTCCATATGCTCCATTTCAGGAGGGATAAAAGGGATGCAAAAGACAGGCAGGACTTGTGAGCAGACACCTTTTGTGCTGGATAGACATGTTAAGACTGGATTTTACAGCCTAGCACAGCACCTCTTTTTAGTAAAAATGTCTCAGTGCCACCAGGACTGGGATGGAAGGAATGGTTTCATCCCTTGCTGTGCACAACTCATTTGTAGTCTTGGGTCCTTGTGTCTTTGGGCAGTCAAGTTCCTTCTGGATAGCAGAGCCTAAGGTAATAATAATGATAATAATAGTAAATGTAACAGTGTGCCAAACCAGTGTTGCCTGGGCTGGTAGGCCTGGGCTTCTTTCTCTCTTGGGGAAGGAACACACTCTGGAAAGTCAGCAGTGAAAATACTAGAAAGCAACATCAGCCTGGAGTAATAGCCTGCAGTGAAGTTGAACAGAAAAAAAGCATATATTTCTTATATGAAGAGAAATAATGGAAAACAATCTCCATAGCACAATGTCAAGATGGAGAAATGGCAAGAGACAGATGCAGTCTTCAGGACTCACTCAAAGATTCACTTGGAGGCTGTACAGCAGTCGGCAATGGTGTTGAAAACTAAGAGGAAAAGTTTGGAAAACCACCTGATTTCTCTCCATATAATGCCCATATATTGGTAATCATGATAGCTTTGGAGAGTAACTAAAAGTAACTAACACCAAATCATACAGAATCTGGTTGTCTATGGCCTGACTGGAGAAACATGCTGCTCTGGTCTAACTGACGCATGCAAATTTTTACGGACTTTTAAGTCTTACATTCTAAAGGCTACAGCTCCAAATTAAATTTAGAAAAGCAAGCATTACTACATGACCTGGGATGAAGAGAGAGGGTTGAAAGTCAGAGTGAAGAAAATTTTCTGAGTCATGTAGTTGAAACTATGATTAGTTTAAATACAGGATTGGAGACCTCTGACTCCTCTGACTTCTCTTGCCACTTTTGATTTAACTGCTTATGTCCTATAAGAATAAAAACTGAGGACCTTGGGACAATGACTGTCATGTTGGGGATGAGGCAACACTCAGTATTATGGTTTTGTCTGCAAGTTGTCTAACGGGCTTCTTGCAATAGTAACAGTAATAAAGCTAATGGGTAGCTCATAGGTTTTTGTTATTTTCAGAGTCAATTTCCAGACAACTGAAGAAAATGAAAGGCTTTCCCACTTCTATGATATTTTATTTTTCCCTATCAAAGATCCATTTCCTTATGTTCAAAGAAGGGTTTAAGAACAGTTGCTTTCACAACTTTTCCTTCACTAGTCACTTTCCCATTAGAAGAAGGGTTCATATGTTCTCCAGAATGAGCTCTTTCACAGAAATCCAGCAAGAATGATGACTAGGGACCAGCACCTATCAGTGTGTGTTGGTCCTCAGCCCAACTGGTTTCCAGGAACTACAACTTCCCCATGGACCACTTGTTTTAGTGCAGGCTTCATGACCCTGTCACTGAACTGCAAAAATCAATGTCTCTGATGCGTAAGTGACTTCATCTTGCATGTGCATGAAATTACCTCTACATGAAGTTATTCCAGTAGGGGAAATCTTGGCCCCAAACCTCCCTGAATATGGCATTCGACATCGGAATCTGAGATATTCTGGCAGGAGAATATCAAGACCAAAATGTTTTTCATAATTGAAGGGACTTTTTTTCTATGTCCAAATTCCACTGGCATGAGAACCACAGACACAAAATTTGTCTTCCTTTTCTGAGAGAGTTGGATACACTATGTATTTTAATAAGTACTGCAAAGTGGCTAATTTTTCATTTGGAAAGTTTTCAGTGGTTGCTGATATTTGCTAATTAGGGCTGCTACTTTGTCAATCGCACCAGCAATTTCTGAACTGCATGAGCTGCTTCAGTCTGAACCCTGTAGGTGGGAATTGTAACAGAAATCTGTTCTGGAATGACGGAGAGGGCTGTGAGTCAAAATGACAATAAGCCACATGCTTCTCAAATGATACCTGTCCCACCTGCCTGAGCCCTGCACTGGTGCACCCCTGGGACACCTCTGTACACCAAAGGCCACCCTCTTGAGCAGAGCATGAAGGATAGAGGAAAACTGGATGTGGTTGTGAGCTGGAGGATTTTAGACTGTGGTGACAATAAACTCATAACCCTTGGTGCAAACCATACTTGTAATGCAAATTCACCAGATGCTTACAAAATGAGAGACTCCTGCTGTATATTCAAAATCCAAAACTGAAATTGAAAAATGCTGTTAAGATGCCTGTACATAAATATGGGGAATATGTTCAGATAAAAGTTGCTCAAATTCCAGAGAGGTTTTTATTTCATCAATAATTCATGAATTTGTAAATTCATCATTTGTAATACTTAAATGCTTCCTTGAAACTAAGTAGCTTTCATGTCTCTAGTTAAATATAGTGAGTGCAGGTTACTGAAAAGCTCTCTGGGATTCTATATTGACCTTTATTTCTTTATAATTGCTGCATATTTATAGAAGAACAGCTGAATTACATCTTTCAATTTTGATTTGAAGCTTTGGAGCCACAGTAGCAGCTTTTGGATTTAAATCCTCAGATGATGCCCATAATATACTGGGTGAAATGTCAGGGGGGAAATGAAAAACTTAGTGAATGAGGGATTTGCCAGACAATCAGAGAGGATAAAATATGCAACATTGTTAAGAGGCCCTTGTCTTCCATGAATTGAAGCTGACTGGAGAAAAGCAATTCATAAGAGAGCAAACTGGAGTCTTTTGAGCAATGCCTAACTTGTCTCTGAATTACACCAGAAAAAGGAAGAGCAATCCCAGCAATCTGGCTGGTATCAGATGGTGGTGGTCACTGTGAAAACCTGAAAGCTTTACGAGCCTTTTGGTGATGTGACAAGACCAGAAATATCCTGCCAGTCATTTTTATACAGCTTGTGGTTTTGCCTTTCTTTCAACTTCCATGTACTGTTTGATTTTGGTCTTAACAAGAATTTTGCATTTCCAGCAGAAAAAAGGATCAATCCTGCAGGTACTTTGGCTGAAATTTTGTAAAATGCTAAACAAGGAGGCAAGCTTAAAGCTAAGCAAGCATGTAAGCCCAGGCTGGCACAAAGTCAAATGCTAAAGCACCTGGTGGGGTTCTATTCACAGAGGAATAGAGCCTATATGGCACACAGATCTTGTGTAGTAACAGGGCTTGTGTCAGACTCAATCGCCTTCCACTTCTCTGTTACTCTCCTTATGTCATCCAACATAAGGTCACATCTTCAGTTCATAAAAGTTCCTCCATCTCCCATGACTTTAATGGATCGACTTCATCAAATTCTGTTGAGCTACAGATTATAATTTTGGTTGCTGTCCTCAGCTGGAGAGAAGAAGAAATATAAATACATGAATCATTTACATTTTTTAAATCCTTTCACTGAAGATTTCAGTGAAACACAACCATGCAGTGACCATGTGATGGTATCCTAAGAGTTTGCTAGCCTGCAGGTACACTGTGATCAAACATGCAGTGGAAAATTACTATTAACAAGTTTTTCTCATAAAATCTTGCAATTCTGTTTCTTCATCTTAGTCCATCCAAATCTCTTTTCTTTAGAGGATGCTGGTGTAGTTAGGATAGGTTCCGATAATCTGAGTTGTACCGGTGACACCATGCACTGATGTAGTCCTGCACATTTCCCAAGGTCTTGGGGGATGTGAACAGATATTTTTCATTCTGCAAAAGCACTTCTTGTTGAACGGGTTTCAGTAGTCTTTCTCCCTACTCAAAATATATATTAAAATTCAAGAGGCTCTTTCGTATTTCTGGATGAGCTTTGCCATGTTACACTTAAAAAAATTAAAAATTTAAACCTTTTTTTAATGACTAGAAGCTAACGTCTGGGAATATTTCAGTGTTCTTGCTTGTCTGAGCTTTTGTCAGATCAAGACTGGTGTTACTGACTGTAGTAAGTCCTCGGGGTGACAGAATCATTCAGTTTTATTTCATGGTTTTCATGTTTTAAGAACATAAGATTTTTAATCTGACAAGAGACACTGAAGCACATCCAAAGAGTTAGAAGAGATTTTTTGCAAATCCAGAGAAATTTAATCTGTCACTTTGCTTTTTGGCAGCAATTCAGCAGCATAAATATATAAAAAAAATAGGAAATTTACTATGGAGGAATTTGTGGAATTCTCATTGCTCTATTTTTTCTGTAATTGTTTTTTCTAGTGTACTACTTTCAGCTTTTGGAGATTAACAGTAACATATGCATTGGTCTTATTAGAATGGCCAGAAAATTTGTTTTTTGTATGCACATATGTGCATAATTTATCTCTCAAGAAAGTGTGAGAAGTAGACCCTACTCATCGTTCTCATCATTGTGACTGGTGTCTTAGACTGCCTTTGGATTAATTTATTTCTGGTAAAATGTTCCAAACAGAACTAGGTATTATGTTGCAAGATGAAAAATACCCATGACACCAAGTATTTTTATTTTTTTAAATTTGACTTTTGATACAGAAAATCCACAGACATTTCACATTGGTTATGATAAACATATTAGCAATGTATCTAACAAAATAATTAAAATACATATGAGTGATTATGCAAGCAGAAGACTTATGCCACTTTGTCATACTTGTTTTTTTATAGCAATTCTCTAGTGTCTAATAAGAATTGTACTCTTACTGCAGGCTTTGTGTCTCTCTTTTCTCTCTAATTTCAGAAAGATTTTAGGAGCTTAGCTTCACTGAAATTTTTGTTACATTAAATCACAATTCTGTAAAAAATATGAGAGGAAAGAGCAGAACTGTCAACATAATCAAATAGTTTTTCATTCCTCCAGAAGCCAGGCTAAAACCAAAATCAGCCAAACAGAAAATGCAGAGACAAAATTCCAACTCAAAAGTAAAGTTTCAAAATCTATGCAGTGGAAATAAAGGTCATTCCACTAGTTTACCCAGCCAGGCAAAGAGAATTTTATTCTGGTAGTGTTTTTGCCATTGTTATTCCCTCACAATTATTGGATCTTTGTATAAATTAATTTGACTAATTCTCCAGTGAGACTACATCTGACATCTTTTCGCTAATGTGTTTCCTGCTGAGTGTGAATACAAGCACATCAAAACTATCAAGAATATATCTTAAACTCCAGCCCATGACTGCAAGTATTTCAGATTTCTGCCTGAGTGCAAAATGGAGTGGTATTCTTAGAGTACTTAATTATTTGACATCTTTGATTCTTGCTTCAGTAGCCTTTACCTTGTTTCTTACTGAAGTCTCTCATTTATTTTGATTGGAAAATATGATGCTTTTGAATGCAATTTAGTATGCCTTACAGCCTAGAATAGCTGCTGCAGAGTATTGGCTTAATTTCAATCTGGGATGGGCTCCATTTGAGCCAATCACCCCAGATCCCTTTATGATCACTGAAGATCTGGTCACTATAGTTAAAGGTAAGAGACTCACCCTTTAATAAAGCAGGTCAGATGATTCACAGTTTAAAAACTGTGTCTCTCTTATGACAGTAACATTGGATGGTGATTTGTAAATTTTCTAAGTGTCTTTAATGTAATCATCTAAAATTAGGTGAGAGGCATTCTACTGTTTTAGGCCACTCTGGATGTGTTAGGTTAATCCATTTCCAATGTGCTTTAATCCAGAAAATGTATGTCTTAGTGCGAGTTATGTATTTCAACACAGATGAGGAATTTTTCTCAAAATGCAAAATTTAGCACTTTCTCTATGAATTTCCTTATGTTGATAAGCAATTCAGCTAATCTCACTACAGACATACAATTCAGCTATTAAATCTAGGTTTTCAGAGACCTTCAAGCTAATGGTACAATAGCTGTTTTAAAATTGAGTGATCTAAAGTCTTTAGTATATACTCATGGTTTCTCATACTTTGATTATATCTCAAATTCTATCAAAAAACACCTTTCAAACATCATACAAGATGGTCTTAATAGAAGGAATCTGTACTTTTCAGTAGTTCCAGCTTCACAGCCACAAGGGACACTTACAGATTACTATCCGCAAATAGATTTTCTATGAAGAGAAACCGAGGAAAACCTAGACATATATATTTCTCTCTTGAGATTTTTTTCCCTACATTCTTCTCAGCTTTCTCTTATCTCACTGTCGTAGGCTGTAGTGGGTGCAGAGGGCAGAAACAGTTTTTTTGAAGTTATCAAAATGTGGGTTTTATGAGAACAGATTGGTTGAAAGGAATTTGACTGTTTATGTTATGAGTAAACACATAAAAAGTAATAAAATGGCAGATGAAATTCTGTGTTCATTAATACAAAGTAGTACATTTGGGAAAAAAACCCAACATTATAAATAAACACAGGTAGTCTTTGTGTTACAGATCGTGATGTGGGAAAAAGATGTCAGAGTTATAGTTGACAGTTTTATGAAAATAACAGCTCCATACTGAACAGCAGTCAAAAGGGCAAAACAAATGATAGGAATTATTAAGAAGCAACAAACAATCATGTCCACCAAACAGACCAGAAAACATTATGACACAATGCAGCTCAATGGTTTGCCGACTCTTTGAGTCCTAGTGTCCCTTATCACTAAAAACATAGGGAACTATAAAGAATAGAAGGAAAGGCAACTAGTGAGATCAAAGGTAAGGAATGGCTTATGTTGATTAGAGCTCTCTGTATAGGAAAAAAAGATGATTAAGACAGAGATCTATAAAATCATGAATTATTCATAAGGTATGTGAACAGGAAACATTTATGCATTGTTTCATGAAAGATTTAAAGGGGCTCCAACTGAAATGATCAGGTAGCAAGCATAAAGCAAACAGAAAGAAGTACTTTTTCATAGTGCATAGTCAAATCATTGAATCATTGCCATAGGATATCCTAGAATCAGCCTGTTTGGAAGGGGCCTTGAAAGATCAACTTGTCCAACATTTTGTGGGAAAGG
>KZ505767.1:569720-589054 GCA_002844005.1 Limosa lapponica baueri | reverse complement strand
TTGATCTTGGCCCAGTGATCCAATCTATCTAGGTCCCTCTGTAGGGCTTCCCTATCCTCCTGGGAATCAACACTCCTGCTTAACTTGGTATCATCTGCAAACTTGCTGAAAACTAGAGAGATTTTTCAGGTTTTAGAGATTTCCTGTTAAACTAATTATCTTGGCTAGAAATGCTTCTGTATTTGATATTCTATTATAACTATTTTCAACTAAACACTTTCTGATGTTCTTGCTGAGAATAACAGGGAATAATTTCTCTAACGAAAGTATCTCATCTCAGTACTTACTTATCTCTCTTTCATACTATTCAGGAAATTCCTGCCCAGAGTAAAAGGACAGAAGCCTACACTGGTCTCACCTCTTATGCAGAAAAGCAGGTCCTTCAGCTTTAGTTTAGCTGAAAGCAATATTTGTAATGCTTGTAGCTCTTTGAATCCTGGCAAATCAAAAATTATGCTAGTAAGAGAAGTCAATAATTTCTTTTAACATATCTGGATTAAGTATGTGTTTTTGAATTACTTCAGGCTTCATATTGCTATGGCTTGTTTGAAGAAGCATGACTGCAAAAATATTTAGCCTTATGTTTATTTATTATAATCTTGTTTTCTTAGCACTCTTTATACTACTTCATTATGTGTGAGCGTTAGAATTGCCATATGATAGGTGTGGAATCAGTATCGCATAGCTGTAAGAAAAGGAAATTCATGAAAGAAATTGCAGTTCAATGTACAATTCACAATGGAAAATTTCTGAGAGCCATTTGTCAAAGAAAATTAGTAATGCTCTTATCACCCTACATTAGCCACCTTTCCTGGTAAGACCCAATAAACATCATATGAAAAAGCTCCATGGTCTGTGTCAGACAAAGAGCTCTTTTCCAGCCAAAGATATAATTTCACATTAAACACTAGCATCAGAATGGTGATGCAGTTTTGTTTGTCCTCGGGCACTTAGCTGGAGATTGCACCCAGACTGAGCATTTTTAATAGCGCCATCACAGTTCCAAGCCACGTTTTCCTCCTTTGTCTAAACTCATAGCAATCCAGTTAATACAAGGCACCTTTCCATTCACCTATCTTTTTTTAGGCAATACCTTAAATCTGGTCTACTTATTTCTAAAGAGGTTGCATTCATAAAATGGTGCTCTACTGAACTAAAAAATGCATTTCGATCTCCACAAGGGGCTCCAGCCCCTTAGCACCATTAGATACAACCCCTGACCTTAGCCTAGCACTGCTGAAGTACATTATTAGCACCATTAGACACAACCCCTGACCTTAGCCTAGCAATGCTGAAGTACACAAAACGTCTTCCTAATCTCACAGAGAACACTTTCATGTTATACAGGAAGCAAAATAACAAACACAAACCACATTTTACACCCTTCTACAGCTTCTGGCTACTTCCACTGATCTCTGGAGGCCTATCTAGAGCATGGGCTGCCTCATTCCCTGCTCCTGCAGACAAAAAGTAACATTCAAATTGACATATATAAATAACTACAGAGATCTGAACTATTGACATTTTCTTAACTCTTAACTTCAAGAAAATTCAAGAAAGATCCAGTCTTTGCAGCCAGATCCTACATTTACTGTTAGTTTTACTGTATTATGAATAACTTGAATATGTCCTTTAGCCTATAGTCCTCTTAAAACAGAGAAGTCCCCCAAAATGGTAAAGACTAACACTTTTTTTTTTCTTTTTGGCTGGTAAAATCTCTTGTCTCCTCTGAACACTTCTGTCTGTTTTTCTTTATATTGCTTTTGTTGTAGCTTGTTATTGCACAAATAGAACCACGGCAGATAATTGGGGTTCCCTATAATTTGATTCTCTGTTATTACAAGCTGGCAAAGCTCTGTTCATCCCTTCTGTGCTGACAACATTGGATCAGGTTGTGTTCTTCTTTTCAACTGGTCTTGTTCTGGGGATAACAGCTTTGACATAGGGGGACTGCCTTCCATCTCATAGGTGAATGTGACATACTCTGGCAGGGACAAGGCTAAGACTGAATTTCCTAATAACTACAGCAGAGTATATTCACCCTGGAAAAGTTGTTCATGTTGTATTTTCACTCTATCCCTTTCTTTTCTCCTACACATTTACGGAGTACAACTTTTACAGGCAGGCTCATACATAGGACTAAAACAATTATTTGTATCACTGATGAGTGTGCCTTTGAGCATAAAAATTATGTCACCTGTGCAAACAGCATTACCTTCAGAAATAAGTAAGGGTAAATTTGTACTGATAGCAAGCATTATAATGGAATGAGCAATAAGTTGCGCAGTTTTTTGCTTTCTGCATCCTAGACTTAAACACTGTTGAAGTAAACCTTTCCTATATGCTGCTTTCAAAGACACAAAGCTGTACGCAGTATCTTTTTCTAATTATGGTTTATCTTATTTCACCAGTAGAGTGAAACCATAAAGATTTATAAAAAAAAAATGTTTTAAACATTTATTTCTTTGTTTATCAGGACAAGGTTATAGAAGACCTCTTTTACATAAATAAAATGCTGCAGGCCTAACTTGTTCTATTACTCTCCTTCCATTTTACATTATTGATGGCATACATTTTCATTATACATTTTCCTACACTTCATAGGAATTCATAAAACATTTCTTATCTGAAAGAAACAATATGTTCTTCGCATTACTTCCATATAATTTTTTTCCCTCAATCTACATAACTAAATGCTGAGTAAACCCGTAAAAAATGTGTCCTCATTTCTAAATTTATTTGCCTAACTATTTTGGGAGGTCTTGCATTATAACCCCAAGTTTGAAGAACACATTAAAATAGTTGCTTTTCATCTGCTTGGGTTTCAATTTGCAAGGTAAGAATCAGAGTGCACTATGGATTTTAGCACAATATGAAGGTTTAGGCATAATTCTGCCTGTGCTAGACTCCCTCTAGGACCTACACTGGCTTTTTTTAGTGTTTACTTGGTATATGCTAGTAAGCCAAGTACTCACTCACCTGCTATAGTTTCATTATATTTTACTGGTAAAACTTACTCTAATTTTTTATTGCTTGGTAGTAACAGGAAAAATGAAGGCTTTGCATCTTTTCCTACACCTTCATTAACAAATTATGAGTTAGCCCTGTAATCACTAACTGCCTCTATTCGCTGCCCTATTGTGAGAATGTGTGTACCACAGACATGGTCATCTCACTTAACTGAAGTCATCTTAAAGTTCACTGTCTAGTCCAAACTAATTGTCTAACTTTCTCTATGAGAGGCAGAAGTAACTCAAGAGAGAAATTAACCTCCAAAATCTTACATGCCTATCTTCAGGTGGGATATATTGTCCTTTGGAGATGTCTGCCTGCATGAATTCAGAGAAACTAGCTAGTGGGAAAAGTAGTAGGATGCGTTCTGGGTTAGTTAACGTCCCGCCTTCTCTTCATGTCTATTAAGGAAATGCAGCTGGGGAACAGTGCATAAGTTTTTGAGAATACATGATCCTTGATGGATTTTTTAATGTTTTCTAAACAGTGTTTAAAACTTTGATTTTGATTCTCCAAGTTTTAAAGACCTGAGATTGGCTTAGTCATGAACATGCTTCATGACACAACACAATAAAGTTACAGTGAGATAAACTTTGCAAACTTGGCTTTAAAATAAAGAATGGGGATGTACAGTTTTTTCAAAAATAATTCTTAATTTAGGGAAATACTGCAATATTTTGATTTTTAAGAAATAAATATTACCAGTGGTTAGTCAGATATTATTTTCATCTGTTCTTTTGGGCTTTTTTTTTTAACCTGTTTCCTACCCGACGTGTATCTTTGGGTTTTCAAAAACTCTTTGGATCCTAATCCAAAGGAAATTACTTAAACTTTCAGTCCTTGAACCTAAGGTAGGTGGAATTTGTCCCCTGTTATCAACCTACCATCACCTCTGAAGTAACTTCTACTTTGTAAATCCTAACTTTCCTTGGTAATAACTCGCAAGCAGCACTTACCTGTTTAATTTACACTAGTTCAGGTAATTTATCCATTTACCCTAGTTCAGATATGTGATGTTTTAGAAAGAATAAATACATCTGATGTAGGACTAAAATGAGAGAAAGACCACAAAAATAAATTATTTTTAAGCACAAAATAGATATTAAAGACCACTGTAAGAAGTCATTTGGTCTCCACTCATGAGTTATCACTTCACATAGGCTCCTGTCTGGGTCTCTTTGTGGAGGCTGCCTATGTCCAGGCATCGCCTGCCTGTCATCAATGTTGCGCATTCACGTACTTTTGCCTTTTGGTAGGTTATTAGCACACTTTGCCCCACTGTGGGCATATGCTGGTAGAGTCTTGATGTCAGTCTGCAGTGCAAGTTTCAGCCTTGTTGAGGGCATGTGCTACGGACATGTACTGGGGCCATATGCTATGAGCATGCTACCCCATGGCTGTTAAGTACAGTTTACTGCTCTCTTTGGAGCCGCAAGTCATGTAAATAGGAATGGCTTGACTTCAGTGGCCTAGCCTAACTTTGAATTATATGGACAAACGCTTTGGGTTCTTGTCTTTGCTAAGAAGAGTTCTGTTTATGGAGGAGCTGAAGTAGAAGGCAGGTGTGGAAGGAGTTAAGTTCTCTGTACTTAAAAAAAAAAAAAAGAAAACTTCATACCGGTTTATTACTGTAGGTTTTATTTCATTGCTGGTATGACTGCAGTATTCACTCAAACACTTGCAGAGTTGTTTTTTCTTACTTTCAGTGCAGTTTTCCCTCTCTTAAAAGCCTACCTAGCAATTTCTCTAACCTTTTTGAGCTGCCAAAAGAATTTTTGAATCTCTGCGTTGTTCTGTTTGTCCTCTTCTCAGTCCTTATTTATGTCATCTTACTTTTAAAAAACAGTGACCAGATACAGAAATGTTTTGCTTGTAGTCACATTGCACTGTTCAATAATTTCTTCACGTTTACATTTGCATTTGACACCTTTGTGTTTCTACAGTAATTTTATTTGCCTGTATAAATTGTCATTAGGTGCTCTGGCAGAGGGCTTTCAGCTACCACAACTCTCATTCAGTCACTATTTTCCTGATCAATGCTTTGTGTCTTTTGCACTTTGAAAGGCTATTTCCTTTTCATTATTATTTCTTCCTATTAGCTTCCCACCTAGATATGTCTGAACTTTGAACTGCTACTACAATTTTACTTAATAATAAAAATCAGATGTAGAAATAACTCTGTGTGACTAAGTCTAGTATCTGGTCTATTCAAGTTACTCTTAACAACTTTGCGTTCCACACCGATGATACCTCTTGGTGCATCATGAAGACAATCAGTATGTTTTCAGTGGAGAAAATCATGATCCAATAGATATCAGAATGTGATATCTTATGTTAACAGGATTGGGTTTTTGTAAAGTGCTACATTCCTGGACTACACATGGGAACAGAAATAAATCTAAAGTAAATTAAAAAATCTCTCCATTTATATGCACAAGTTTGCTGGAGATGTGGTCTCTACCTCACTGCTGTAACTAAGAAGGGATGTTCATAAAACTATGCGTGTATAATGAAAATCATTAGATGGTGCCTGTCATATATATATATATAAAAGGACTAGTTACACACAATATATATATATATACATATACATATATATATATAAAAAAGGATTGTCACACACAAACTTTCACAATTCATGTTCATAAAACAGAAAGGCATATAGTGATCAATAAGCCCCTGTCTCTACACAGCTGGACGCAAAAGATTTTTCCTCTTGTAGAAAGCAAAAGCCACATCAGCAGTCAGTACCACTGATATGTGACAAGTCTTTATCTTGCTTAGAGCACCTTTAGACAGTGATGGTGTTATTGTTTATAGTGCCTACAATTTGCTGCCAATATTTCACTGAAGTATGATCAAACCCTTGTTTTCTAAGATCATAGAATCATAGAATCATAGAATGGTTAGAGTTGGAAGGGACCTTAAAGATCATCTAGTTCCAACCCCCCTGCCATGGGCAGGGACACCTCCCACTAGAGCAGGTTGCTCAAAGACCCATATATTCTATATAGAAATGTATATAGAAATATAACCCATGTTCTTACCTGGGCTCTGCTCTTATGCAAACCAAATAGTTATATCAGTAGTAAACTCCATGTATTGACTGGAAATGGGCTGGGGGCTAGATCCTAGTTACACTGTTGATGCTCTCCTGATTATCCTGTTGATGCTTTCTGTGATGTCCAAGCATTATAGGTGTGACCTATACTTCTAATGGCCCCTAAACTTTAGCAGTATAGCTGTGAGCTGTGGATGGCTGGCTTTTGCTCTCTTGACTAAAAAAGTATAGATGTAATCAAAAAGAGAGCAACACATGAAACATCAACTCTGTTTGGAAATCTAACTCCCATCAAAGTTCCAATTAATTTCAATAAAAATAAAAATGCCTGCAATGTGTATTCTAGATCTAACCTTAGGCAATCTTTATTGTCAATGGTGATAAATAGGCACTTCTGGGGTGTTATACTGGCAAACTATTTTAGATGTTTATTTTAGGATAAGATGAATTGCACCCTAGTAGTCCTAATTTCTACCCATTCACTAGAATACAAAAAGACACAACTACTTCAGACACAGATCTCAACCGTTAGTCCTACACAGTGCCTGCATGATATTGTGAGCCTATATGGAAAGGCCAGACTGAGACAGAAGTTGTGGATTTATCGGCTGGGATATGCAAAGAACTGAGCTCATCTCTTATAAATGAACAACAAAAAAACCTGTGTAACATATATATCTCCCTGTTACATGATACCAACATGTTCAGGTGCCTGTACCAGTGTGCCATTGACACAGAGTGGCGGCCCAAACCATGGCATGCTGCCGTGACAGGGCCACATAAGAGGTAATTAAGTATTCCTGTCAGGCATTCATTAGACAGTGCTTTTATGTATATTGGTGTAAATGTACTGATGCCCTGTATCTTTATCAACTTAATAGACCATTTACACTATTTATTATTCAGATGGACTATGAAACTGGAAGGAGTCACCCCTGATGCTCAACAATGCAAAGAACCAAGTTGTTATAGTATCTGTTTTTTCCTTATTGGTGAAGGTTATGCTAAATTTTACTTTCAATAGAAGCCTAGAACATCTCCAGTTATATCTTACAGTCTAATACTGGGCAGATGCCCCTTTCAAGGACTTTCTGTCCTTGCTGATGCCTCACATGTTCTTTTAAATAGAAGGACTGCCCTGTGAACAGTACATTTATTCTATTAGTGTCATTATTCTACCTTTAAGTGAGTTTCAGTGTAATGGATACAGGGCTGTTCATAGACTGATAAGTGGATATTAATCCGTTACAGCATACTGTAATAGTAAATTATAAATTCAGCTAACATAAATACCATTATATAAAGCTGCAATTATGCAATTAACATACCCACTCTTTTCAGCAACATTCTGAAAGCTCTAAGTGCAGTCTGTTCAGAGTAACATGGATGTGGACTGTACGCTTTATGTATTATATGTAAAGAATTGCAGTTTCTCTCTTGAAATGTCCTTTCTGAAGGTCACCTTGTGAAAATGATGTTCCTATTATTTCCTTTTTATATTATTTTAATAAATCCTCTAAATGGGAATGAAGGCTTAGTAGTAGCATTTGCCTCAAGGTGCTTGTCTTTTTAAAGACTTTTTTTGCTGTCACAACACATGGACCGATTCTACTGGAGTCAGTAGGAAATAGGATAGTTCCTTTAGAATCTCTTCAATTTAGATTAAGCTATATTATATGTAAAAAGCATGAGTCCCATCAGCTTTTCATAAGTATAATCCCTCAGAAGTTGATGCTTTTTGTGAGGGACAGGATCAAGTGGCCACAATTTTGCAAATTCTTTTAGCTTACGTCTAACTGTAACCCTGTTTACAGCCTCCCAGCTCCAACGGGGTGTCTCTGTCCTGTGTGACGGGTATGGTCAGTATGTTCCACTGTGCAGGTCCTCTGATCATTTAAATTACAGATGTTATTGGAGTGTGGAACGACCCCCTGTTTCCTAAGGAAACTAGAGGATGTGGTTAGATCTTGTACATCAATACGATCATGACAGGACATCCGTCTCAGGACTCAGTCTGGGGATGCATATATCCTAGGGCAGATATTAAGTGCTTAAAGCTTGGAATTTGCTGAAGTACATTGTTGATTCAGAACCAATGTGTATGAAGGAAATAAGATTTGGCCTCCAGTGTGTCACTGTTTTCTGAGACAATAGACTGTTAGCAGTACAATTCATATTGTCTTTCCTGACCTCTGCCTTATTGACATAGCAATAAATGCATGGGGAGCTGTAAAAAGGATGCTGCTGGTAGCTAAACTGTTCTACGGCAAATCCACAGGTTTCTACACAGTAATTCTTCCAAAGGATTTCATGTGTCTAACACAAATATTTAGAAGAGCCAGCATTGCTATTCTTCAAGTTTGTTGATCTCTAACACACACTCTGTTTATCAGGAGCAAGTATTTACTCAAGAAGACACAGACCCTTCCTGCTTTCCTTATTTCGAAAGGAAGAGTAAATGCAATTTCATTCAAATTCAAAGCCCAGAAAACATGCAGACAAAACAGCCCTAATGCCCCTAGGGAGTGTTACTCTCCCAGCTTAAGACAGGAATTACTTTGTCATTACACTATTATGAATGATGTTTTATGAAAGGTATTTGTAGATTGGGCTTGCTTGCAAATAGAGAACACACTTTATTTGCTGTTACTAGTAGCACAAATATTTTAAGTCTAATATTCTATTTAACCCTTTTAGTCACCCATGCCACTCTTTTCCTGGACATTTCTATTTGCATCAGTACAGTGCCCTTGCAGAAGCAGTTTGCTTTTCAAAGGGATGACTATCTTATCTCATATAAAGCATAAGGAATTTGAAATACTAGAGTTTCTTTTAATACAGAGGAACATTTGAAGCTTTACATTGATTTACATTTCTAGAGACTACTCAGTGCTGTAGATAGGGCACAACACTGAAGAAAGGACGATTAGTCAAATGGAGCAAAATTGATCCACTATGATCTTTCCTGTGCTGAAGGACTTATTGTAATAACTAAAGATTACTGTGACAGTTATTATGGTGAGTATGGACAGAATTATTTCTCCAAGCTTTAGACATAAAAAATTAGGTGTCTGGGCCAAGGCTATTCACAGACTTCCCCAATAACCAATAGAGAGAGACAGAAACCTTCATGGATATTTGTCTTAGGATGGTTGTCCATTGCCAGTTCTCACCACAGATAATGGAGAATCTTAGCCTTTACACAGCCAAAGCTGAATAAGATAAAACCCACTTCAAAATCCTATTTCTGCCTGACTGAGCGTTTTCTATTTCAAGGACATCAGAGATCCAGCCTTAGCTTTTCCTTCTCACACACAGTTTGGTGAAAGGTTACTGAGTTGAGGTTTTGGAGGATTAAGTGTGGAGAGCTGAGTGAAAAAAAAAAATCAAGGACAGATTAAATACACTGGCCAAGTAGAGTAAATGAATAGAGTAAGAATATACCTTAACACCCCATGAGCTATGTCAGAGCCAAGTTTGTGGATTCATAGGAAAACTGAGTCCACTCTTCAGTGAGCTCTATCAGAGCAGGATTAGGAAGGTTTATATTTCCATGGGTACCAAGGAAGTTAATAGATATTTACATAGATGCAGTCATTAATATTTGGAAACTCATGTGCAACACTTCCTGGACTACAGTATGAAGACTGCACCAGTAAAGCTTGTCTCCTACATTTTGCCATTTATGTAGCTCCTAAGTTTATATGCACTGCTCCTTCTAATACAACGTTGATGACTAGAAGCATACGTGCATATAGGAGGAAGCTGATGTAACTTTGGTGCTTGAAAATTGGGCTAGGATCAAGTAGGGGGGTCAAGTAAGAAGATCAAATATGGTGCTGCTTGCCCAGCTCATCTTCATTCTGTTGTATGCAAGTGCATTTGGCCAAGTCCAGTGAGGATGTGGCAGCTTTTGATAAAGGTAGCAGGATGATGTCAGGACGGCACTGCTGAAAATAATCATAACCAACAACATATCCCACCCCAGACATTTCCTAGTTGATGGCCCAAGCAATTACATTCTGGCAATGAATTTCAAACTTCTAAGGTTTCTTTCTTTCATTTATTAGTGGGTTCACAACTATAAACCTAATGTTCCAGTTTAAATTCAAATTATCATGTTCAAAAACTTTGCTAAAATTTGTTAAATAAATGTTTTGACTTTGCACCATTTCTAAATGTTATTACCCACAGTAGGAATAACATAATTGTTTTGCAGTACCCATATATATTTAATAGAGTACTATTTTAATAAAGAAATAGAAGAGGAATGAGCAAACAGGAATTAAAAATCTCAGCTTCCATTTGTCCAGTGCTAATCTTACTGTGCTTTTTTCCTGAGTCAACCATTCTCAGCAGGGTCAGGTAGATCCATACTTGCACTGTGTTGCATGTGGTCTAATAAATCCAACCAGCCCTGGCTTGGGTCTGCCTATAGGCAACCTGCACTCCCATGTAACACTTTAAATATCCTTAGCATCAGTGTATTCAGCCTAACTGACTGTACAGCTTTTCCTGAGACTAGAAAAAATAGTTTCTGGGCCAGATTTGGCTCACGGACTATGTGTTAGTATAAGAATTTCAGTTATGACTCTTGCATTTAATGAGAGTTTATTCAATACCCAGGAAAACAAAGCTAGTGTTAACAAAGTGTTAATAAATCAAACAAGATATTTCAAAAGGACTTCTTTTTGTCTTTTATGATGATAATCTCACTGAAACACCAGCCATCATTTGGGACTGGACTCTGAACTAACTTGCCTGTGGAATGCAAGTCTGCATGGCTATTCTTCACATTCCCTTTGCATGGGTTTTAATAACTATATAATATAACAGGAAAATCCAAATCCAGAATTGGACAGGAATTACAAGATAGAGCTTTGCAATGTAAAATAGCTGAGGAAAACAATCAAATAAGCAACGTGCAGTGGAGACACAAATCCTGAGTGTCTTTTCTCTGAAAACATCTTCAGTATCTCAGTTTTAGGTGTTTACAAAAAGTTTCAGGGCTATCTGTGTTCAGCTAAAAATTATTCAGGGTACTGAATTCTCAGATATTTATGATGGAAACAACTTAGAACCTAAATACAGTGTGTAGGCCCATGTGGAGCTTTGAGCTCCCTATTGGAGCTCTCATCATCTTATGCTTCATGTAAAGAGCACTGTATTAAACAGACCTCTTCCAATACATTGTTTACTTGTCCATATGAGTAAGATACTTAGAATTCAGACTGGAGAGGAGGAGGAGGGAAAGACTTAAACTGTTTTGTTTCAAAGATATCTGAACTGGTTTCATTTCTTACATCTAGTGTACATTCCTGATTTTTCCAGATCATCCTTGGTTATTTCTGATCTTTACACCTAGAACTTTAGAGTCAAAGAAATACACCTTTATGGTACTTCCCTGTTAATCTTTGACCATCATCCCTTTCCCTCCAACCAGAGAGCTTCTTCAGATGCCTGCACATAGAGGTGACACACTCTAAAGAGAACGGAAGTGGCAGGAATGGGTTTCCACCACTGACAGCAAAATAAACAAAACAAAAAAGCAAAGCAACAGGAAAGTCAAATCCATAAAATAAAAATTTTCTACAGAGAAAATCTTATTAATCAAATTAAGGAACAAATGTGTAAAATACTAGAGAGTCCTTCCAAGCAGATAAAAAAATAACTCTTTATTTTCCTTACTGTATTTAGGTAGATCCTGGAAAAGAGTATGTAGCTTCTAGCTGATGCAAAGAAAAGAACCTCATGTATTATCCCAGTTGTTAACTCAAACCCATCATTTCACTTGATTCTATATAGATATTGACAAAATTACTAACTTAAATGAAATTATTTTTAAAATAGATAGAAAACCAAGTAACGACTTTAGTGGTGGCTAGCAGATTACCTCCTAGCTTATCATGAATCTTCTAACTATCAAATTCATGCAGCAGAATAGTCACAGTGCTGGGTTTCTGAAAGCACCCTGCCTTAAGGAACATAATCAGTACAACCTTTGTACCATGGGAAGGTTGGGAGATCCTTTCTTTCCACATTAACACTGAAAAAAAGTGCATGTACAACTCCTAGTTGTGGTGATAGCTTTGGACCACACTGGAATTAAGTTTTTGATGTATTTTACTTAGACTAAATAACAGCATGTTGGAGCATGACAGTTTCCAAGAAATTCAGTCTGCTCTGAATTCGAACAAGCTTGCTGGAGGAAGTGCTAAGCCAACCAGTCTCCTAGACAGAAATCACATTTTCACTGCACATATTCAGAAAATATTTAGGTATAATTATGTGATCAGTACTGTCCCTCATTTGAATTGCTTAACTGCCCCTTTAAAATGTGTGCAATGAGAACATATGGATGAAATGCTGTAATTTCACACTTTAGGTGATTGAAACTTTGAAGAACATTGCAGTCTCGCAGCCTGCTGCTGGCTGCAGTACTGGGAGTGGGACTCTGGCGGTCTTGGATTGCGCCACCGGCATTTTGCGAATGAAGACATTTTAGTTTCCTATACTTGTTAGGGCAGCACAAGTGAGGTTATCTCTTGTGCGCTTAAGATCTAGCATCAGGAGGAATGCTTTAGCATCAGAAGAAATGATTGACATTGGCATAAGTCTTCATGCTGTCATTCATGGGGAGTGTTAGCTATCGAAACAGCTGTTCTGTTATCCACACGTACTGCAGGAGGTGTGCTATGAGGGTCAGAATTATTCTGGTTTCAGAACATACCTTTTATGCTCCTTGGCAGTCAGTTTCATGGTCAGGGCGTATTTTCTGGCACTTACATGCTTCCAGTAGCACATTATATAAATTATAATATGTAGATATCCTATCCTATCCTATCCTATCCTATCCTATCCTATCCTATCCTATCCTATCCTATTCTATCCTATCCTATCCCATCCTATCTGAAATATGAGAGAGTCATCCACCAATTTTAGACATAATTTCGGCTTCTACATTATTGGTTTTTTCTGTTACTTAACTAGAAACATCATCTTTTCTAATTTAAAATTTACTGGGCACTTGGTAAAATTTTATGCCATTCCTCTTTTCAAATCAGTGGTTTATACATTTGCTTTCTAGTGGTTTTGTTTTTTAACTTCCTGGTGGAAATACAAAATGAAAGGATGCAATGAGTGGCATAGGTAAAGTTTCAAACTGCTTCTCACTTCATCTATATTTGTGCCACTGCCCTAACTGAAGAGCACTTCAGAGCCATATAGAAGGGACAAACACCATGCTTTACTGCTGGAACGACCAGTGCTAACTTTATAAGAACTCCCATTGGTTTCACTGGCCCAAGCTGTAGCTTTTGGCCAAATGTTGAGCTCACACTGCCTTGCAGGGTCAGGGGAATGGAAACCAACATTTTAAATGCCAAAATTCTCTGTTCTGAGGCAAATTCTATGTACAAAAAGTCATCTTCAGGAAGCTGTTCAGGGTATGATTTCACTTCACCCCAATAGTTAGATGATGACACTATCAAAGGATAAACGCAAAAAAGAGAGATACATTCCTCTATTGCTATAAAACTAATTTCAAGCAACCTGTCCTCCTGCATTCCTTCTTCCTTGCACTTAGATTTTCTGTAGAAATTTGCACTAAAGCCTTACTTCTTGCTCCCCTATCTCCTCCTCCCCGCAACAAGGACAAGTACCATTTCCATAGGACATAGCCATGGGTGAGGGAAAGGAGAGTGAGGAAAGACAAATGGAGGTGTTAATGAACTGGAGAACAGCACGAAACCTGTTCACATTTGACTTGTTCCTCTAAACAGTGACATCTGAACACTCATCTTGTTTTTCAGTAACCTCATGAAACAACACATTTCTGTAGCCAAATAACCTTACATCTTCTTTTATAATTAGTGCTATTACATAGAACCTAAGCTTACACAAATGTCCCTAGTGACATGATTAACTTCAGAGATACTAGTCAGCAGGAGTCAGTCACAAAGCATAAACTAATTAATGTTCGAGGACAAGGATAGGACGAGAGAGGTCACCCATCTGATGTGCTTTTGAGGATTGCCAAGTAAAAATGGAAAGGAAGCATAACACATCATCTTCAGGGAGTTATTGCAGCAGTAACTGGAGAATCTGTGGTTGCTTTCCTGAGTGCTTCTGTGTTCTTGGTTTTCTCTTCCTTGATCATATACTAAATGTGGCAAAATAGGGAAAGTACAGATAGGAGAAGGTAACTGACATTTTTATACAAAACATTTCAGCTGACCAAGAAATGTATCCAAGAAAATAAATTTGCAGAAAACACCAAATTTACAAAAGTACAATAAAATTAGATGTGTCTAATATTCTGGTATTCAGTTATGACAAGGTGTTTTGTTAAAGAATGAATCTGATATTTTTATCTCTCTTACCTCTTATCTTATTTTATTTTTTGCACAGCAGACTGCTTTTCTTCTTAGGCCCAGATGCTTCATCATAATTCTATTATTGTAAGCATTTAAATATGCTCTTATATGCTGACCTCTGTGAGAATTAAAGTAAAACATCTGCCGAGTACTTTGCTGAATAAATATGGATGATTAATATATGCTTAAGTGCCCTGATGAAATGGTGGCTGTGTTGGCAATGTTCTTATTTCATACACAAGGATGGGAAATTTGGAAATACAAAATAATGGAACTATGCTAATTTTTTATTAACTGAAGATCCTGTCTAGTTTGGTTAGCTTCATCCCTGCATCTGCCAAAGAGTTTGGTTTTTTTTCCAATTCTTCATTTAAATATACTGCAGACACCTCTGATTCACTGTGGTGGACTAATCTTGTTGCTCATGTCTGTGTAGGAACGCGGGAGACCCAGGTGTGAAAGCAGCAGCAGGCCAGTCATTTACTCTGGTACCCAGAAAGCAGTGAAAGAAGGGCAGAGGAACCAAATGGAGACAATGTGGTCAGCAAGGAGAACATGAGATCTGGAGGGGCTGGGAAAAGAGTTGGGAAACAACAACCGGTCCATGCAAGGACACTGGTGAAACAGTGGTACAAAACCTGGGCAAGGAGTGAGAGTGCTGGAGACTCTCAAAGGATCCATGGGCAGACTGGGAACAGGAGTGCTTTGAGACATATTCAGGCTATAAGTCTAGCAAGACATTAAACTGGAATAAGCTAAATGGGGAGGGTAGAATGGTGGAATCACTTCTTTTAATGCCAGCTTTAAGAAGTTTTCAGCTTATTACACTGCATTCAAATAGGACGTCCATGTGAGAGCTAGTGTCACCCAAGGAATGAACTGAGGCTGAGGGCAGCAGAGAGGTGAGGCGGTACAAGAGCAAAGAAACGTTGGAAGGAGTGAGGGTAGCTCAGGTCCAGTATCATGGAGGTGGGAAGTGAATGATGCCAGGAGAGGCACAAGGGACCTATGACCCAGACGCCATGCTCCCAGGAGCTGGGGCAGATATCTACCCAAGTATCTGTATTTGTTGCTGTAACTCAGACTAACCCAGTCTAAAAAGGTAGTCCTCTAAGAAGATAACTAAGGTTATCTATTCCTCCAGTGATTTATATGACAGATGTTGGTGGTAAATTAAAAAACTACATCACTTTTAGCCCATATAATTATCAATATTTCAGAGGTAGATTATTTTTTTTCCATGAGAGTAAGAATAATCCTCCTATTCACAAAACAACGAATAAGGACCAATAAAGAATATCGAATTACCCAGTCAAGATTTAGGAAGCTCTGAAAAAACAGATTTGAGTTTGTCTGGGCCATCTTAATTTGATCTCATTGCGCATATACATGCATGCAAACAGTAGTTTTTTCCAGAGTCACAATTTATACAGAAAAGCATCAACTGTTTTACTTCTCCTTTTATGTCTCCTTCCTGAGTTGTTCTGTGGAAGAACAAGAATTCTTTCAAGTGTTGTTTTGGTGTTCAGTCTACATCTCTCTTTCCTCTGTAGTCTCCCTTCTGCAAGAAAAGAACTATAGGCAGGCTGAAATCTTGACACAGAGATTTTGCCCTAAGCAAATGTGACCTTGTAGTTCAACAGCCCTTTTTGCTTCTGTATTTCCAAAAATAAATAATAGGCAGGATGTTTATACAAGAGTTCTGCCCAGTAAATGGAATTGTTCTACCTTTTCCTTAGGCTCTTGGCTAACAGAAAAACTAATAAATGCACATTTGGTAAGAGACAGGCAATGAATTTGAAAGATGCTCCAAACATGAACTCCTTGCTGAAGTTCTACTTGAGGTGCAAAAGTTGGTCTTTTTGGCAGTGTCTAAAAAGAAAACAAATTCATATTGGATAAAGTTGTTGAAAGGTCAGTGAGCTGCAGAGACTTTTTTGACAGTCATACAGACGTTTCTGTTTATTGAATTAAAAGTGACATTGGACAACATTCTGATATAGGAAAAAAGCATATCCCTTTCAGCCTTAAAGTAACAGTACAGAACAGTCTGAGAATTCAGTGGAGCTAAAGAATTTCATCCTCACCCTACTTCCCCAGTACTCACCTGCTTTTATTCTCAAGGCTATAAAGAGGCAAAAAAGTAGATGCTACACTAGTGTGCTCTTGTGTTTATAATTTATTGGACAAAATTACCTCCCTTTAGCCAGGAAGGACTGTCACTAATATTTATTCTAATAAATATACCATTGAGTGAGGCTTCTGTCTTTCACATCTTCTCAAAACATTGTGTCTAGTGCATTGCCTCATTACTTGAAGCCCAAACCTCTGTACATCAGTGCAGGCTGCTAGAAGACACACTCCCTGGGTCAGATCGTTAGAGAAGCTTTAATCCTTTAGAACAATTTTTCAATACTGTTTACACCAGGGACTTCCTTGTACAAATCCTCTTTACACAAGACAAGAATAACACAGGAAGAAACTATTTGTCTCTGATCTCTGCAAAGAAGGAGAGCAAGCCTAAGTCCTCAGGGGGCTTTCTATCACTTAAACTAACCAGGAGGGGATTAATCAAAGATATCTTTGCTGCATGATGTACAGCCACCTTCAAAGCTACAATCACATTGATCAGTGTACAACAGAACAACACTCACAGCATCTTATGTTTTAAGTTGAGGTAGAGCAGAGACTGAAATGCCCAGTTTGTTTCATCACTCCTTCTTTCCCATCAAAACAACAGCAGGGTACCCTGATGTCCTGGAATCCAAAGCGCACTGGTCAGGCATTTGCGTAGGAACTCAGCCCTGCACTGTAATGAAGAGCAAGCACTGGACCCTCCATGGTGATTTTATGTCCTAGTTCCTTGCAAGCAAATCTAACCTCCTTTTAAAACATGGCCTTTTAAAAATTGTCTTGTATGCAAAGAAGTTCCCTTCATGCATGGGATGTTGATTATTCCTGCATACCTTCATTTTTACCATAGCATAAATAGTGGTATTTCCATCCTATCACAACAGCACACAGATGAAATACTGTAGTGGTGAATTAACTCATTGCCATCAACGAGAAAAACTAGTAACCTTTCACATACAAATCCTGAATGAAGAATTGCCCTCAATACTTTGTAAATAGAGTAATGGATGTAAAACTCATTAAGAAAATGGAAGAAAGAATTCTGAGTGAAAAATTACAAATATTTTTTTCATAAATCTCAATTTTAAAAAATAAATTTATTTTACTAAAATATTTTTTAGTTTTCTATTTCTTATGAAAGAGAGTAACTTTATTTACATCTGAAGAAAATATAAGTATTAGAAAAATACTTTTCTCATGAAACACTCATCCATTTTCATCAGATAACTTTACATAAAACTCAGCTTTTTCCACAACTGGTTATAAATTTTGCAATAAAGAGTCTTGCCATTAAAGCTTTCAGAAAAAGATAGGGGTTTTGAAATGTAGCATCTTCTAGTCAATGCATATAAATTCTTTTGGCATCAGGGAAGGATTTTTGGGAAGATAAAAAGGGTGACCTTCATCACAGGACAACTGTATGCTGGTAACTAGAAAATTCAGTTGGGTCTTATGGATAGATCAAGTCTCTTGATTTGCATAATTAAGAAAAGGAGCTTTTCCGTATGTGTCTTGCAGCCTAGTCAAGACCCTTTATCATCAGCCCATAATAGCTAATCTCCACCTTTCTAATGCAGTGAATATTTAATTATTCGTACTAAGAGAAAAAGATGCAAGAAGGGTTCATATCCCTACTAAGTGACCAAGTTAGCTAGGCCGTTGGCTGTATTTCCATCTATATTTGCCACATGCTTTTTTTTTTCTCATTGAAAAACTTAAAAATACTTTGGTTCGATGCCAATATTGTACAAAATCGAATGTCAAAACCAGAAAACATTTCAGTTGAGTGGAGTTGTTTTTCTATAGATAATGAAGCTATTTCTGAACTCTCTATAGAATGAAAAGGGGTAGCTGAGAACAGTATCACAGACTTTTTGGTAAGCTTTTCTAAAACTGATACTTTTTTTTTTTTGAGGTATGTCCATTTCCTCTGATGATTGTCTCATAGGATGTCCAAACAAACCTCAACAGAGTAGTATCTCCAGCCCAGGTTCCCATTTTCCTTGAGATACAATTACTTTCTTCTGCCCCAAAGGATATTTATTGGCCAGGCAGCTGGGAAGACACAAAGAAGGGGATCACAAGAAGAGAAAAGACAGTGCTGATTATTTAGGCTCATTAGCTGCTATGTTTGATTCTCTTTTTAAGAAGTCATTTTTCAGCAGACCACAGCCAGTTCTGAGTAGTCCAAAGATATTCTCATCCCGTCTTCTTTACGTCCTCTCTCTTGCTATCCCTCACTTACTCCCCTTTTAGGACATTTTTGCCTGTGATAATTGGAAGAAAATGACCTGTTTTGAAGAAAGGATGACTTAAATTTTTCTGCACTTTAAGAACATCTTCATGAAGTGGAGCTGGTCTCTGCAATCTCCCTGTTCTCTGTGGCTGCTGATCCAAACACTGGAACAGGAATAAAATCAACTGAGCTACACCCTGAATAGAAGAAAGGAGCTGTTCAAGGCCCCAGCAGAGTTAAACCCCTTGGGAAACGTGGAGGACAACTGGAGGAAGTTTAAAAGGAACTACAAGCAATGGACAGCAGCAAAAAGGAAGACAGAAGGCAGCCTTGTTTCTGACAGTAGGTGGTTTTGAACTACTTGATGTTTTAATGGTTTTCAGTAGCTCAAGCAGAGAGGGTAACTCTGAAAGTGCAGTACGAAATTCAAGGAGTACTTCACACTTCACATAAAAATGAAGCATGAGAATGATTTTTAGACAGACTCAGAAAAAACGTTTGCAAGGATTTGTGGAGG
>KZ505767.1:537056-563802 GCA_002844005.1 Limosa lapponica baueri | reverse complement strand
ACATTTTAATAGTCAACATGAAAAGTTCATGGGAAGAAATTTCCCATGGTAGGAGTTATACTGGCAAAACTATTTTAAATCCTTTTTTTTCCATAAAGATTTCCAAGCTCCCTTTCACAAGCTAAATCATGTTCTCCCAAGCAGACATTGTTATTTGTTAAGGCCTGTTTCATTTCTATACAAAACTGACCCCTATCAGTTGGATGTTACAATGCTAACTTGATCTATCTGCTGTATCATATAAATACATGCATGGTCTATACAGGAAAAATTGTTAAAGGCAGAGGACACTGCAAGAGGAGCAGTGTGATTAGAGATCAAAATAGGCATAATGTGATAAAATACACTTCCTCCATCTACATTTGTACAGATCTCGTCCACATTCCGTCTTGGTTTCCCCATTCCTGCTATAACAGTGCCATGCAACAGTGTCATTATAAGGTACTGCAAGGGACTCAGGATAGTGGTGTATCCAAGAACCCTGTTTCCAGTGCTGGCACGAGTCAACACAGGGTTAAAAGTGTCAAGCTTAAACAAAGAAATCTGTTCTGAGGTATATGTTCAAGATTTGCACTTCTCTTAAGTTTCATGGGAGCGATCCCAAACAACTCTGATATCTGAGTGGCCACTAATTGGGTTACTGTTTCTGACATTACTTATGAACTGTTGACAGAACAATATAAGATTCATAAATGAATAATTTGCATGTGACTTTTTTGTTTCCTCTGAGCAAGTGTTATGATCTTTGTGGTTTATATCTCTTGCCTCTGGAGAGAAGGCCAACACCAGAGGTCATGGTTAAGTAAAAATAATCACCAAGTCATGACGAGTCTCGGTCTCTCTGATGAAGTTAAGGAACAGAGGAGTTCCCGCATGCCTTATGCACCTTTGCTCAGTGTCTGTCTGAATAACCTCTCCAGTCTTCTTGGGTTTTGTATTATAGTAGGATGTAAACAATGTTAAAATAGATTTTTAATAGTAAATAAACATGCCAGTGACACACATGGCGTATAGAATTTGCTGCCACTTGTTTCCTACTAAGATAAGTGTTGGCTGCCTTCTGTCATTGCTAAGGAACATATTTCTTTCTGGCTGTGATTTTAGTTCTAGGGTCCATTTAGAGCCTTTTCATTTGAGGGTGAAATAATCTGCAGTTCAGTGTTACTATGCTTGATGTGTTTGCAGAACTACGCAATCTCCATACCCTGGTAAAGCAAAGTTTTCCTCAACCTGTCTGAGGATTGTCTATAGTGGGTTCCTCAGAGGCAGCTTCACTCTCAGAGTTCAGGCTTAAAACACTCAAAGTGGTTCAATAATGAAAGAGCTCAATTTTTGAAGAGCTCACCTAGCTTATTGAGGTGGTTCATGTGTTGACTGCCACCAGGTGCTTGGCCATGTCTTTGCCCAAAGCTACAGTCCCCAAAAGAGGGACGGCAAAATTAATTTGTGGCTCTGCAGAGATCAGAAGTCAGTCTAGCAACAGGAGAAATCCATTTTCTTCAACAGCTGGATCTAATACACTAGAAGTTGAGTTGAGGCAGATGAGCTACAGGAGCAAAATTAGTCCGCTGCTTTCCAAAAGGTGCAACAAACTTTGACAGACAGGGAGTCGTGGGGCTGGAAAGGCCCTCATGACAAGGTGATCCAGAAATTGAGTCACAGCATCCTTAGGGATGTTTGTTATCTTTTTTATCGACCCAATGTGATAAAAGATCCCCCACCTTGCAAAAGTAAAAAATTCAAACCATATTGCAGAGCCCCAAGAGTATGAAGAATCTGAGGGCAATACAAGAAAGTAGATTTTCCCTGTATTATTTTAAACAAAATATATGTTTGTATTAAATAAGCTTTCCATCATATCAATTCACTGACTATATAGGTGGAGAAGGAAGTTACCCATGTAACTGAGGATCATTTTGTCCGTCACATACGTGCATATTAGGAATGAACAGGAGTACAGTTCAAGGTTCAAGAGAATATGTAGATTATTTTACTTTTGATTTGAACAACAGAGAACTCACCTACATCTCACATCACAACCCCAAAATAAAATTAATGATTTTGCCCATTTTTATGTCTTTTTCACCACTAAAATTAAAAGCAGAGTGTGACTCTGAGAGCAGGAATTATCTAGATTGTAATTTATTTGACTTGAAGGCTGTCTTCCCATCACGTGCCTATGTTTAGCATACTAAAATCCTGATCATCTAATGATGACCCTGATGACTGACTAGAACACAAATAAATAGTACTAATGAAAGTTGAAAATAGAAGGATGATTCAATTAAGGTCCAAAATAGAACTGAAAAATGGCAAACAGCATTTCTATTTAACAGTTCTGTTTCCAAATTTTCAGAGAACAATTTGAGGCAATGCATATGGACTAAAAATGGCAGAAATTTTCTTTTAAGGATGATATTAAAGACAAAGAGATCATGAAAAATAGACTACTTGTGTTGGAGAGGCAGATTTGAATACCATTACTGCACATATCGTAGAGTCACAGAACCACAGAATGGTTTAGGTTAGAAGGGACTTTAAAGATCATCTCATTCCAACCCCCCCTTCCCTCTAGACCGGGTTGCTCAAAGCCCAATCCCTCCTGGCCTTGAACATTTCCAGGGATGGGGTATCCACAGCTTCTCTGGGTAACCTGTTCCAGTATCTCACCACCCTCACAGTAAAGAATTTCTTCCTAATATATAATCTAAATCGACCCTCTTCCAGTTTGAAGCCATTACCCTGCATCCTATCACTACATGCCCTTAGAAAAGGTCTGTCTCCAGCTTTCATATAGGCTTCCTTCAGGTACTGGAAAGCTGCTATAAGGTCTCCCTGGAGTATTCTCTTCTCCAGACTGAACAACCCCAACTCTCTCAGCCTATCGTTATAGAATAGGTGCTCTAACCCTCTGATCATCTTTGTGGCTCTCCTCTGGACTCGCTCCAACAGGTCCATGTCCTTCTTATATTGGGAGCTCCAGAGCTGCACACGGTACTCCAGGTGGAGACTCTCGAGAGCAGGGTAGTTGTTAATCTTCATAATTAAGTCTTGAACTTTTTAGTTTCATGTGATTTGTGACAATTTAGAATTTGTTTATTTCTTTTTTTTCTAGGGGGTGATGAATAAGGACACAACAGAGAACTAGACTCATTACTGTTCTAACAGTAATGAAGAGTAAGTTTGAAGGTTCACGGCAACTGCAGCTGAAATGAAGAGGAATTTTGTAAGGAATGGCTTGAGCTTTTCTGAAAACATCCTTTTAGGGCTGGATTAAGGTTACATTAATTTCTGGTGTAATGTCCTGGGTAATGTGGACTACATCCCGCCCTGACCTTCCTACCAAAACACCTCTTCTTGCCTTCTTTGAGAAGATTCATGCTCCCTAACAGGATGAGACATGCCACTTCTTGTAGGGATGTGTCCTTCTGTCTCTAAAGCCCTACCAAGGTGATCTTTGAGGAATGCTCTCCCTCCCTTGTGGAGTTTGAGGTGCAAGGAAGTTACTTACTATTTCTTCAGTACCTATTTTGGGTGGGCTTTAAGAACCTTTTGTGATACCCAGAAGGAAGCCACATAGCAGAATCTGTCCCAAAAGAGAGTTTTTCAAATTTTTATTTTATTTAGAATTCCTGCCTTGAGTTCCTCTGCACTTTTTCATACTGGACTGCTCTCAAAATTCTATTGACCTATTTTTGGTTTATGAATTACTTGCAAATCCCTTTGAAATTAATTATTCATCTTCAAGGACCTTAGGTTTGTCTGTTACCTGATATTTTCCTTCAACTGGTATATTTTCACAAAAAAAATGCTTCATTTGCAATGACAGAAGCAGAGTTTTACAGAATTCACTGCATTGCCATGGGAACGAATGAGTTTCTTCCGAATCATCATGGTCAAACTAACTCAGATGAAATAGGAACAAGCCCTAACCTTTGCCCATTCCTCAAACATACGTCAAAACTGATTTGTTCTGAATGTTCAAAAAATTGAGAAGGTCCCTGGGATACATAGGTGGATTTCTAAAGTTATTTATATTATTAGAAAAGCAAAGAGGCATCTGTACCTTTTTGTGCTTAAATGCTTAAAAAATATGTGGCTTCCAGGCTGCAAAGAATAACTAACAGCTTACCAAAAATGTTGGGAAGGAAGGATATTATTTTTGAAAATTGTTTCAAATTTCATTTTATATTTCTTTTAGGATTTTCCAGTACATTTTTGGTGTGGCCTCACATGTGCTGAGTAGAGGGGAAAGATCACCTCCCTCTGCCTGCTGGCAGTACCATTAGCTTTCTTTGGGCACATTGTTGGCTCATGTTCAACTTGGTGTCCACCAGGACCATCCAGGTCCTGGTACTTTAGCTTCTATTTGCAGTCAGCCTCTTGTTGTGGAATTGTCAGATTCTGGAGCCTTACTTTATTTCTGTGCTGGTTTTTTTCTATGGTATTTTGTACATTGCTGTTTTCTGATTTTCTAGACTTCTCTCAACCTTGCTTCTCATTTGCATAATAAGCACAGTTAATCAACCAAGCAACAGCTAGGTGCACAACAGGTCAGTTAAGAACATGGACCCAAACAAATCCAGTACATACAAGACAGTGGGAGCATCACCTTACACTATTTACTGAGATTGTGGTATCCAAGTTATTCATAATAATAGCTACAAAAAGGAACAAACGCAGCTTTGCTAAAACAAAGATATGTTGTAAATATGCCAGAGAGCAACTACCA
The DNA here is from genome assembly GCA_002844005.1 of Limosa lapponica baueri. Taxonomy (NCBI): domain Eukaryota; kingdom Metazoa; phylum Chordata; class Aves; order Charadriiformes; family Scolopacidae; genus Limosa; species Limosa lapponica. The sequence continues at coordinate 559,070 of KZ505767.1, read as the reverse complement.
CTAACTCTTATCCATATACTACCAGTAGACCTTAAGATATTTTGGATGTATCCATATAATGAACGCCTTTAGGGACAAAGGATGACTAACAATTGGATCATTTATCTCTTCTCTGCTTCTCAATCTCTATACAACCACTCAGCAGTTCAATTGTAAGCAAGAACGTCATCCACCTCTTATTTTAACGAAAGCAGACACTTCCCAGAAGTGTTTCTGTGCTGGGACCTGAATCAAATCAAATTTTCATGAAGGAAATGACTAGCCAAAACATTTAGATATCAGTATTTTTCTCAGAAAGGAACACTCGTCATTACTGTCTTCTCAGAGAATTGAAGTAAGACCTAAATACTTCTCTCTTCCAGCAGAATAAGAAATGGTAGTCCATGGACTGTAGAAGAGAACCTTGAAGACCTACTTCCAGAAAGTATTAATCCTTTATCCAGAGCTGGAATATTGGAAGGATTGTCTAGTAGGGTACAGTGAGAGAGAGCTTTTAATTTGGGGCTAGTCAAGGGCACAGCCAGATGGAGAAGAAAGAAGGTAAGCAGCAGAACTGACTGTAACTGAGTTCCCAGCACACAGCTAATTTCTTCACTCTGGTATTTCTTCTCTTTTTACATCATAAAAAATAACTTTACCTGAAGTTTCTTATGAAACCAAATATTCTCAGATAATTCAGCCTGGGTCAATGTAAGAGGATTATTTTAATAAAATATAAATGATTTGATTTTGGCTTTCATTATAGTTTGTTCTTTTCTAATTTAGAAAGGAAAGAAAAACTAAAAGAAGTTCTCAATGAAATATTTCAGATTTAGTGACTCAGCTATTTTAAATGGTTTATATTTTTCTCTGTGATTTTTTGCTAGAATAATAACATTTCTTTGGTTTTTTTGGGTTCCACTAAACCATTAATTTAAAATTGCCCCTTTAGAAAATTATTGACCACGTTCTCAAATAGTGGGCATTTTTTCACCTTTGATCTCTGATAGCTTTTGGCAATTAGCCATCTTAAAATCTCACAAAAAGAAACAGAAGTTTATTAAAAGCCTCTTCATTAATATTTTGAGATGAATATGTCAAGCTTTTTCTAGCTAAAACCTACTATTCTATGTTCAAAGAAGAAAACATTATATAAACACGTAGTAAGAGCAACTGATTTATAACTTAATTTTAAAGCCAAATGATTGGAAAAAAATCTTTTTTCCATGAAAAGGGATTTTTTTTTCTCCTCTGTTCCCATTTTATTGTCTTTTCGTAACAAACTATTGACTTCTCTTTTCTATACTGCAATGAGGAGGAAAGCCTATCCAGATCATCAACAAAATTCCTTTTGGTTTGGGTTTTTTTTTTTTTTTGATAGAATAGTCATACCAGTTCTTCTTCCTTTCCTGTAAAATTTCGCTCAGTCTTTTCCAGTTCAAAAGACCCAGGTGAGCAGACCAAAACAAACAATTACTTCTTTGTCCCTTGTTTAAAATAGGCCCTGGCAGACCCAGCTGCTCCCTCCAAAGCTGTTTCAGCTGCAGGAAAACTGATAAAAGTATAGGAAATTGTTTAAAGAGATTGTTCCCCTTCTTTTATATTAGTAACATCTGAAATTAGAAATATTAAAAAAAAATATGAGAAAACCAGGTAGTTTTGTGATACACTAATTTTTCTTGCTTCATATTGTTAGACTCACTACCATCCTTCTGTGCTTTTGCTGAAAAATTGGGTTTTTTTAATGCTACAGAATAGATTGTATTGATTACTTCTAATTTATAAAGGATATTCCAGAGACCTCGTCAATTGTCTATATTGCATAAATCTTAGCTCAGCTGTTGGCTAGAACGAACCTTATTTTGGCTTAAGTACTCACACTGAACAGGTACCATAATTGAAATCACTTCTTCCATGTGTGATATGCATAAAGGAAAAGGTATATTGAGGGCTTCTGTTATGACAAGAAGCTCAAAGAGCTAATATAGTAATTCTCCAAACCTATAGTAAATAAAATATATTTCAGATTTAATGCCCTGGAAACAATAAAGTATAAAAGTACGTCTTTTCGTTGGTCTTCAAAATAATTCTTAGACACATAATCACACACTGACATTGACTATCAGGATCAAATCTCCCTAGTCTATTTCAGAACCTCTCTTCTCTTCCTACTTGTTCTTTCTCATGATTTGTACATTGATTTGAATTTGACATGTCTCTTCAATTCTGCTATAGTTGTGCTCTTCCAGCAGTATTTTCTTTCTGTATATCCCTTCTTTGATTTTGATGCCCACATTTCAGTTTCCTTTTCTATGTGTTAACTTCAGCACCAAAGCTGATGACCTGTACAGACTAGAAATCTTGTATTTCCTCTTTTGAATTCTTTTGACTTGATTTATTGGTTCATCTTCACCATTTGCTGAAAGAACTGTTCACTTGGTTTGTTTTTTACTGTACACTGTAATGCACTCAGATATCTTTGTTATAAATAATTGCTGAAACAGCACTACATGTACCTGAAAAGCAGAAAACTGCCTTACTGTGTCTGTTCAAATGCAGGGCTGGATTGCTTAAAATGCAACTGCTAAACTGCTGGACAACAGCCTAATAAGCAGCATGTCTTCAATTACTATACTATACTATACTGCAATACACTATGAAGCTAGTGAAAGTCTGCAACTGGCGTAGTGTTGCTTTATGATGTAAATGTACACACTTTACATGCCTTATAGGTGAACTGGTATATAGCAATGATTTGATTCAAACTTTTTTATCATATACTTAATTAAATGCACAGCAGATTGATGATAACTAAAAGGCAGACAATAACTAAAGCCAGAACTGTGTTAAGATTGAAAGTTCTCATCTTTTGGGATCTCTGCAGTTGGGCTACTGAACAGATTTGCAACTGAGAGTTCTCTGAAGACTTTTTTTGCTCGATCCTTACTGAAGACTTGAATAAAGGAACTTTAGATTGCAAATAGAATCTTGAGATAAGCCAGTGTTTAAAAAGGACTGAGGTATTTGGGGTTCTTTCTTGATGGGAGAAGCAGACTATGGAGTAGTCTGCCTGGTTGGTAAACTGGATAGTCCTGAAAAAGCTGAAAGGTCTTTGAAATGTCACTTTTCACAGTGGCAGAGACCAACAGTAGCTGGCCTTGAGGTAACCAACAATACTTTGTTCCTTATCTGATTATTGTGTCTTCTTTTACTGCACCGCTCTGTAGCTACTCTCTTAAATATAACTCTATTAAAAGTAAAATGCTGAGTCTAGGCTCTACAAACTGTGAAGAGTGCTGGGCCCCTTCAGAGGATAAATCACTGCAGTCTTTGGAAACACCCACCTAGAGAGAGTCATTCTCTTGAAGCCAGATGACTTAGACTTGGTAACTAATTTTAAGATACCTAAATTAGGTGAGATAAATTTTTTGTTCCATATTTATGTGGTTTACAATGTATCACAACTGATGATGTCTCATTCACACTTTTTACTGCCTGCCACTGAAGGTATTTAGACTAGTTGCCTTGAATTTCTCTCAGGAATTAATCTTCTGCTTCATTCTGTGTAATGAAAACCTCTTTTTAAAGTTTTCTTCCTCCAGCCTAATATTCCTGAAAAATCAATTATGCTCAACAAAGCTCACTATGATCTTAGCCTAAAATTATGTTCTCCTTTGTCTTCTGTGACTGTTTTTGGGTTGTGCCTTTTTCATTACACATTCAGAATGCCTTTGAGAGGATCCTTCTCATTCATATTTCTCCCTTAGGTTATTTTTCTTTAAAGTCAGATTTTCTATGACTTTAAAGGACAAAATTGTGACTTCTAACGACTATAGATGGTGATGAACCACACACTTAAGGTCCAGAATTTCATTGCAATTTTCCCCTGAATTTTGTTACTAAATTGAGATCTTACTAAACCATTTGCTTGCAGAGTTTATTTTGAATGGGTTCAATACAGCTGTTTGTGATTGATGTGTGTAGACCAACATTAAATCTATGTTGATGGAAATGTCTTTTTGAAACAAAGAAATCTTCATGAGAAATTTTCTGTTTATATTCAAGCTTCCATATAATCCACAAAAAAATCTCTGAATCAGATTTAGGATTAATTAAGGAAAAGTTGTAAAGAATTTTAATTCTCAGATGAAAGGTCCATTAAAATACTGGTGAATCACTTTTTTGCATATTATATCTAGAAGTGAAATGATCTATACATTTATTTTGGAACCTACTCAAGAGTACTTACACACTTTTAGAAAATTTATCTCTCCCTTAACTCTGAGCTCTTCGGAAAAGGTATTATAATTCACATTTTTCTGTTAAAGAACAGCTATCACATGAGAAGATGAAAACAGCTATTTCACATCAGAAAAAATGTCAGTATCCTTTCTCCAGCAGTGGCTGGCTGTGTGTGTGCCAGCACTGACACTGTCAGTGAAAGAATGTGCAAAACTGAGTAAGTACTGAGTGGTCTTTTGCAGTTTTGGAGCAACACTCCCAGAAGTTGTATCTGTGTCATCCCAACCCAAAAGGATCCTCTACAAACATGTCTAGTTTCTTTGAGTGTTCTCAGATGGACTATATTTAAAAATAACAGTTTGAATCTTTTCTATGTAGTTTATAGGAGACTTTTGATAGCAAAGTTAAGCTTCCTGCCTGCTCAGTGGACGTGTAGGGGTAAAACATGATGATGAAGAAATCTTTCATGACTAAAATTCCATTCAGCTTTAATTAAATCACAGTAAGAATATAATTACCATTAATTATGATTAGAAGAACTCTTCATTGCATATCACAGAGGCCAATTTTGCATCCACCTCTCTCCTTGATCTTCTCACACTTATGACATATCTATGAGAATTTTGCCTCAGAACTATACTTCAGTATTTGTACAGTGACTTGTCCATATTAGGATATAATTCTTATTAGTGTTCCTAGATCCTCCCCAAGAAGAAATATAGATATTACCAACTGCAGTCAGAAAACTGAAAGCTAACTTTTACTGATTCCCCCCTCACACTCTCTTTATCCTTTTATGTAAGCACTTTCTTTCTCTTACTAATAAAAGCCAGCATTTATTTTAAAGGATGCTAGCAGATGTGCAGATTATACTTCAAAAATTCCTGTTCCTGTCAGTTGATAGACTTTTGTTATCATTTCAGATATTGGCATACTTTAGTTATGAAGACAGCTTTCCTATCTGTGTCAGGGCCAACAGAGAAGTCTCTGTTTTATGCTTTCTGCATAAGATAGCATGACAGCCACAATGCTCTGAAACATTTACAGGTGCAGTTTACTGACGTCTCACTACATTAGAAAGACCAAATAATAAAATTTAGTAATATATGTGAACAGCACTGAATCTCATATGTTTTCAGAAGGTATTTTAAAAGATCAGTCAGACAGTGTTCAGGCAATGTGTTTTTTAAACATCTTGCTTTTCAGATAATTTCTAATCATTTCCTTGGCTTAAGACAGAGTAAGAGTTGATTTTATGTGGTTTTTTGTTGTTTTTTGTTTGTTTGTTTTGTTTTTAATCCCCCTTCTCTCTTCCCCCCCCCCTTCTAAAATGTGGAATAATCTCTTTCTCCTTCTTATTTTAAGATAGAAGTGTCTTGGTGCTAAATGCCAAGCTAATGGGAGCATTGATTTGCCTATTTTAATAACCTCCAGTTCCCAACAAAGCAGATGTCCATTAGTAAGTGAATGGAGAAAATGTAGGGTATTACTGTGTATTTTGACAGTCTATGAATGCAGAGTGGCTAGATGTTCTCCCTCAAAGCAGAAGTTACATTAATGGGTACAATTATGCAATGTATTAAAAGCAAAATTTTGCACTTCTTTTTAAATTATTTTTTCAATGAACAATATTCAGTGACAAAATCAACACTGACCAATAGTTAAAGCTTCACTAGGAAGTGCAAAAGTATTATTTCTCCCAACTTCAAATAATGTCTCACACAAACTTTGTCTTGTAACAGTGACTTTTCTGACTTCGTTTAGAAAATAGATCTACTTTGTAGTACAACATATCTCTACTAAGATACAATGACTTTGAAGGGATATTTTCCTTTTCTCAAGTTTTAAACACACTGCCTGCCTCTTTCCTTGTTCCTTGGCAAAGGACTAGATAAAAGGCATTGATGAAAAAGCTGAAGAATACTCAAACAATATGCTAGCTAATGTTCATATAGGTGACCTGAAAAAACCCAAACCTGTAAACCATTTGTTGCCACAGAGGTAGTGAAGTAAAATATTAGAATATTTATCTTAAGATTTCTACTAATGCTTTGACTATTTTTTCTTAAATTTGACTGTTAGGCAGCTATGTGTGATGAAGGATATATAAGACATAAAGAGATATAATAATGAGGGAGATTGGAAATCATACTCGGTTAACAAAAATATGTGAAATTATTGAAACCACTGATGTTTAGCAACTATACTGAGATTAGAGGATTTATTATCTAGAAATATCAATAAAGGGAAGATATAGATCAGCAAGATCTATAAAAGAAAGTACGAATTTAGTATGAAATATTCACCCTTTGATTTAATCAAAAAGAACTATTTATATATCCGTGAAAGAGTGGGAGGAGAAAACTTTAGTTAGTAGGATATATACACATATATTCCATCAGTTATCAGTCATACTTATAATAAGCACTAGTACAGATTTCTTAGAGAATATAAGCTAAGATTTATGTATTTCTCTCTCACTATCAATTAGAGATGCAGCTACACAACAAGGTTTGATCTAGACAGCTACTGAGCATCTGCCTACTAAATACCTAAAATGAGATAAGATAGCACTCGCCTTTTGCTAGACATAGCTGAAACTATAATGCTTTTAGTTGATGGGATTCTCAATTAAAAACAATTGTAATACAGTTTTGTATAAATTTGTTTGCATACAAATAGCACAAAAGAAGCTTAAGAGAACCACAGTGTACATAACGACAACAATATAGGTTATTAGTTATTAGGATAACACTAACAAAAGCATTTAGTTATTATTTGAAAAAACAGAAAAAATTGCAATTACCTTGTACAGCTAATATATGCATTAAAAATTTCTGTCCTATATTTCATAGTTGGATCACATACTGCAAAATTGTTTCCAAAGTACAGTAAAAGTCTTAAGACCACAGATGGAAAAAATACCTGAAATTGTTGGGAGCATCCAAACTGGCAAGTTGATAAACTTATTTTATTTATTTATTAAATTTATTACTTCCTGTAGAATTCTTGAGTATTACATCTGAAACTGATAAAAAAATTACTCTTTTCCACTTCTCTCAAATGTCTAATCTGAATTTTGGCTTTTTTTTTTCTGATCCAATTAATCTTCCCCAGAATTATTTAAAACACAGTTTATTTAATATTTGTTTCTGCAACATGTAAGCTACGATTATGTAAATGCTGCTATGTTCATGGCGTTGTCTGGAGCTGTGAGTAATGATAAATGGAGCTATTGCAGACATCATGTAAGCAGTTAGAAAGCTGATTTTATGCTACAGAATATGAAGCAATGGGATTACAGAAGGAAGAAGTTAAGGAAGACAAATTTAACACTAATTAAGGAAAGATGAGAACTCAAAAGTAAGTGAACTCAGGACGGCTCATAGAGGGCTTTATGGAGTTTTCCTTACACCACTGGAAAATACTGTAATGTTGCCACTCTATGGAGAGCATAACTACAGGTGATTCCTCTTGCCAAGGAGTTGTGAGACTTGGTGTAATCTCCAGGGGTGTGTGAAGGGGGTCAAGATAGAGCATGGGCTGGAGTAAACAGGTAAACTAGTTTACAGTGGCAGGATAATACAAAGCAGCAAGAGCAGAAACAAAAGACTAGCTCGAATTTCCAGTAATGTATTACCTTGGGTGACATACATTGGTCAGGAAAGCTTGTTCTTCTCATCTGTAGTATTTAAATGCAATTTAAACATTATATTTTACCTTAACGGTGGCTGTTGACAGTGGTGTTCTAAACCTTTGCATTACTAGAGTTGTGTGAGAAAGTTTGAACTCCGCTCTTGAACTATCTGCCTGGATTTAGCTGTAGATATTAAAATTGCATAAATCTGCTTGTGTTTTTGTAGATAAGGGAATAATTCTATCAGTCACTGTTGCTGTAATAAAAGCCAAATCATATAAAAGCCAGCAACACAGCTCATTCCCTCATTCTGAATCTCCTGCATAACAAATTAATGGCAGTGTGCATGAAAAATTAGAAATGCTTCAAACCTGAAGATTCATTTGTTTGGATAAATGGTATTGACTGCACTGAAGTAGATTGTAACACTGGAATTATATTTGAGTGACTGCTATTGCCATTACAGTTACTGCTGTTACTACAGCAGCTGAGCTGAGACCAGTGATGGGCCAGCAAACGACAAGCTCTACTATGTTAAATTTAAAATTTATATAGATATAACAGTGAAGGTTTTTAGCTGGAAAAAAAATGCAGGGAATTGAATTGCCCAATATCAGGAGGATAGCAGCTGAGCTAGCAGTGAAATCCCTGCTTCTTTACTATGAATCTGTTAAACCACAAAACTTCTCCAGAAAGCTAGACTTTTATCTTTTTTTGTCATATGCTTTTGAGAACAAAGTACTGAAAAGAGAGCTTTTATGTAAACTGCTCTGCTTCTAAACCTGGATATTAACCAGCTCATTATAGTAATTAATTTGAATTTATAACTAGTGGATATTGATGCTTGTTTCCTCTAAAGCAGTACGTTTCATGTTCAGCTTCACTCATATCTGGTATAAGAGAAGCATGACACTAATTTTGCAAGGTTTTAAAATAATAGGAATTCTTCCAGTAAGATTAAACCCCCTCATATATATAAGAGATAGAATTCAATACAAGACGCTATTTTTTACAGCTGTTTTCTGACTCATACAGTATGTTACCTGAATGTATATTTGTCCATGTAAATATGCTTTAACATCTAAGAAGCATATGATTCAGCATACTTTAAAATGAGAAATGTTTGCTCTGATTTTTTCAGTCTCCTGTTCACAAACATAGAGCATTGCATGCCATTGTAAAAAATATGGCCCTGACTTTTATCTCATTTATACATATATAAATAGGTAATAACTCCTGTCTAGTCAGCTGAGTTACACTTGTATAAAAGTGTCCAAATGACAGAAGGATGCATCTTTAGAGCTGTATGAATATTTGTTGGAGGTCTACATTTGAACAGGATGAAAATAAATATATCTTTGTAAATGCGTGTGAATGGTTTCTACCCTCATTATTAAGGACATCGCTGAAGAGTTAAGGGTGAAAGGGAGTAACAATCCCTGTTCATTTAGATTAAGCTTTCTTATGCTTGAAATGCAATTTGTGAAAACTCTTCCTCCCTGTGTTTCCATGAAGTATGAACGTCGATTTGCTAGGAGTTCAGCGTGGCAAAGGAATTCAAGAGTGCAGTTCTCAATCATTTCTAAATATTAAATTAACCACAATATCATCATCTTTCACATTTTGTTCCTGTCTCCTCTTCTACCTAGAATTGGAAGAATTTCTTGATGAAGTACTTGTTCATAACCCTGTGTGGGTTGCTTAGCTCCACAGAAGCTGGTTTTTCACTTCCTGGAAGTGAACCATTCTTGGCTGCCTTTGGTCACCTGTGAGAAGTTTTACACAACAATAGTCCTTAAATCAATGTTATTACAAGTACACTGAAGAGTGTTCTGAAAAGAAAAAGCAACATTTTACCTCCCACTTATCATAAGAACATTTTGCAAAGCCCTGTGGGAGATGTCCTGTGCTTAATTTTGTAGAACTTGATATCCTACATTATTAGAATTGAGAGACATGTCAATGGAAGACTGAAAGACAATTTGGTTATCAAACCTTGACTTCATGGCAATCCAACCATATTTTTTTTTCCAAGCACCTTTTTTTTTTCTCCTTTTTTTTTCTCAACTCTCCTCTCTAAGCAGTGTTTGAGTCTGAGGTATTGGAAATCATCCCAAGTTAATACAGAGAAGTGTTTATTTAGGATGATACATAGAGGAAATGCCAGAGCCTGTCTTCCCACCACAGGACTATTGTCTATTTACAACTTCTGAGTCTTCATAAACTCTGAGAGTTTCCTCTGTCTTCCTATCTGTAAAGGGAAGATGTGCAAGTAGATGGATGTGGACAGGTATGAATTTCTCTGGCTACACTTCAAGTTGGGTGAATATAAGCCAAATATCCTCTGGAAATTCAGTGCAAAGTGCAGACCATAACATTCTGCTTTTTAGAAAGCCATACTTATAATAATCTTTTAGACACTATCAGAGATAATTGACTTTTGAAACATATTCACTATTCCAGGTGAATTTCCCTTATACTTTAATTGATCCTAAAGGTAGGTAGAATGTGTTTTTCTTAATTCCTTCTTAATTTTATTTTGCTATGAAATATACATTGTTGACAGACTTGCTAGGCTGTCTTTTATGATGACAGGAAGGGTTCAAGTAAAGGAAGATTTACCCTAAGTATTCACCTCCTCCTCAGGTCTTTCTTTAATTTTTGTATGCATTTTTTTAGCATTTAGGTCAGCATTTTCCATGCCCTCCCCTTTATAAATAAACAGGGAAAACTGACAGGCAGCAAGATTGAAACTGATAAAACAAAATACTTCTAAAAATAATACACTGTCAGATTGTACGATTTGTTTCTCTAGTTCAGAAGGAGATAAACAACTTAAACACATACTATTAAAACTGTGTATTTAAATAATACACTAGCCTATATTCAAATAGATTAATTGCATTTGGACCTGTCCAGGTTCTCAGTCTTGTGAAGACCTGCCATGCAAAACCTGTAAAATATCTTAAAAAATAATTTTTAATGTAGCAATGCAGTTGAAAAAAAGATGTTAGTGATTCACTGGGAGACATACGCTGAATCTAGAAGACTTGTCACAGTTTACTTACATTCTGATTTGATCACTTCTTCCTTCTAGAGTATTCAAGTACTTAACTTCTGTATTGTAAAAAGTGTTGTTGCTATACTGTTTTCTCCCTTAATTTACAGCTGAAAGAAACATTCCCAATTCCTGAGAGGGTTTTGTTTTCTGCAGAGTTAATAGTTAGGGAACCAACATCTACATCATTGTTCATGAATGTTGAAAATGTAATAGCTATTCTAAATTGGCAATTTGATTGCTGTAACTGTAATGCATTTTAGTAACTTAAATTATTAATATTATGACCATCATGCCTTTTTGTTGCAAGAAATAAATTAATGTGGTCACTTTCACTTCTTTTTTTTAAAAGTATCTGACAATATTGAAGGTTTTAATCTAATACAATTCCCGTCAAATCAAAATTCATTTTAAGATAGCTTGCTGTGACTTTCAAAGAACTGTGAAATAATGTACATCCTTTGCTCACAGGTCTATAAAATAAGTTGATATAAAGGATGTAGGTGTCAGGATATGGAGAAAGAAGATATTTTTCAGTGGTCTCTATAACAGTACTAGCTAGGAGTCCTGATAATAAACAAGAGAAATAAGACGTATTCATTTACAAAACAATATCTGCTACACATTACTGAAATGTGAAAGGATGTTTCACATGATTTGAATGTTAACATCACTGGAGACACCTTGGAAAAGAATGAAAATGTGGGCAGAAGAAACTCTGAAGTAAAGATATTCCCTATGTCAAAGTAATTGAAAGTTTAAAAGGACAGAAAGCAGAAAATGTACGGATTAGTGTTAAGACTGATAAAACATAGAAGAGCATATTGATTAAAATTAGCTTTAGAGAACAAATTAATATTTTAAAGGGAAATAACAAATTAATATGTTAGAGGGAATAAAAACATTTTCAGCAATTTTTATATGACATCTGTGGAGAAAAGTTGTTTGATCATAGCAGAGTTTGATCTGGAAGAGGAGAATTTGATCCAAGAAAGCTTTACCTGTAGGTTTTATTTTGCATTTACTAGAAAAAAAATTGAATTTATAAGGACTTAAATCAGTAACTTTCTGATGGACAAACTGTTGAAACAAGCTCAGAGTAATACTATAGTAGATCTATGAGGAAGACTTAATCTTTACACTAAAATCTGATAGCAGATATGGACAGTCAATATCCAGATTTTTTTGCTATAGTTATATAGAATATTAGTTCTGGCAAATAATGCTCATCTTCTTTTGAATTGTCAATTTTACAAACTGAAAGGAACAAGCAAAATCAGGAAAGAAAAAAATTAGATATGTGAATGCTAATTGGACATTACTTGCAGAAGCAGTAAATGATGAACCTTTGCCCCAGAGCACAATTTGGCAATCACAAAAGCTATCTTTGACTAAAAATAACCAAGCTTAACAAAAAAGGTGAAAGAAATAATTGAATTGTTTTTAAAAGGAAGGCAGTGAATTTTTTAAGACAACGGGAATAAATCAGTAGGTTAGAATGCAGACCGTGGATGAGAAAAGGTCAGCATCAAAGCCTTATGATGCAATGGCGAGGATGTAAATAGCGAGGATGTGATCTGATGAAGAAGCAGAGGAAGGAGCAGTGACATGGACAGGGCTCATAATAACAAGATGCCATCAGTTGGCCTTAAGGCCTTTATCTTTAAAAATTCGGAGGGTTTCCTATCCTTGCACCCTTCTCACTCACTTCTTCACAAATACAGTGAGAAGGAATGTTTAAATGTATCAGGACAGCATCAAATCTCTTATAGAGGTTTGAGTCCAGGAAAAAGATGTTAAATTTTGTGTCACAATGGAAGAAAGTCTGAAATATTCACCAGCTACTTCTCTACAGTTTTTTTGAGGAAGCAAGGTAGGAAATCTCCTGGAAAAACTTAGAAATGTCCTTAGAAAATAGATTTATATGTCTTATATTTATCAGACTTATCCATTTCATGCTTATATCTGAGAAATGATGATAATGAATATTTTTTTCTTCTGCCCGTGGTTAAGAATAACATCAGGCCACAGCTATCATATTTAAAGATTATATTCTCAGGATCAGACAACTTGTGTCTGAATTTCTTTGAAAAAGTCAGTGGAGTTCTTAAAGTCCTGACATTTGTGACAAATATTGGAAGACAAAATATTCCAGGACACAAATAATTACTCATCAATAATTGAAAACCATAGAAAATGGCATTCCCCGGGACGTGTTAAAATGGTAAGCATATATTACCACCGGAAAAATCATAGAGGAGTTGATATTGATATGATCAATAAAGAATTAAAGGAGGTTAATCTATTTAACACCAGGGAACTTTGTTTTAATGAAATTAGGTCTTTTTAAGAAAACTTGGTATTGATTTTGATGAGATTATATGTACAGCTGATGAAAGTTACTGTATTGACATAACAAACTTGTTGTTGTAAAATATTTGATTTAATTAAACATAATGAAAATTGGTACTGTACAAAATCAATGTAGTCCACATTGAAGAGATTAAACAGCAGTAAAATGATAAATCCTGCATAGTCAGAGGACAGTCTATTAAAAAGTCTGCAGAGATCCTGTTTGTGGTTGAATCCTATGCAACATTTTAATCAGTTCTCTGGACAAAACTGTAAAATAATTGCAGATAGATTTGCACAAAGACACAGATTTCATAGTCTACCTTCTTACTATTCACTTTGGGCTCTGTCCAGTGTTTCTCAGAGTTCATGACATGATCCACTTCTATCTTGAGACTGAAACCTGCTGAGAACTGAAGCAAACAGGAACTTCAACACTGATGTTATTTGAAGCAGTATCTGGCCCTACTGCTGTGAATATCCTTGAAGAGAAGATCCTTGGCAACAGTAGTTGCCAAGGTGGGCCAGTTGAGATTGTTGAAGTAATTGTCCAAATAAAAGTTAGAAAGCATGGCACATCCATAGCAGGTGCAAGGGGACAGGGGAAAGAACAGGTAGAACAAAAGTGAGAAAGCTTGTGGTTTAAGATAAAAGCAGTTCAATGGGTAAAGGAAAGAGCAAAAAACCAAGGTGATGCAAAAAAGTCACTTACCACCTCCCACAAGAAGACCAATGTCCAGCCAGTCTCTGAGAAATGGCCACCCTGAAAGACAAAGTCCCCCATTTCTTCTTATCGTAAAATCATAGAATGGCTAGAGTTGGAAGGGGCCTTGAAGATCATCTAGTTCAAGCTCCCACTGTAATGGGCAGGGACACCTTCTACTAGACCATGTTGCTCAAAGTCTCGTCCAACCGGGCCTTGAACACTTCCACAACTTCTCTAGGCAACCTGTTCCAGTGTCTCACCACCCTCACACTAAAGAATTTCTTTCTAATATCTAATTTAAATCGACCCTATTTCAGTTTAAAACCATTACCCCTCGTCTTGTCACTACACCCGCTGATAAAGAGTCCCTCCCTATCTCTCCTGCAAGCCCCCTTTAAGTACTGAAAGGCCACTATAATGCCTTCCCAGAGGCTTCTCTTCTCCAGGCTGAACAACCTCAGCTCTCTCAGCCTGTCTTCATAGGAGAGATGTTCCAGCCCTCTAATCATCTTTGTGGTCCTTCTCTGGACTTGTTCTAACAGGTCCATGTTCTTTTTATGTTGGCAGCTCCAGAGCTGGACACAGTACTCCAGGTGGGGTCTCACCAGATTGGAGTAGAGGGGCAGAATCACCTCCCTCAACCTGCTGGCCCAACACTTCCAGGCCCTTCTTTCATCTACTTCAGCTTTTTATTTCTGAGCACAATATCATATAATATGGAATATCCCTCTGCCCAGTCAGGGTCAGCTGTCCCAGCTCTGTACCCTCTCAACTTCTTGCCCACCACCAGTCTACTTGCTGGGATGCAGAGCAGGAAAAAGACAATGCAACAGCAATGTGCAAGCACTGTTCAATAGCTAAAACATTGGTGTGTTATCAGCACTACTTTAGCCACAAATCTGAAGCACAGCACTGTACAGGCTGCTAAGAAGAAAGCTAGCTCCATCTTATCCAAAGCCTGTGTAGAAATAAAACACCTTAGCTTTACCATGGCACAGAAACACCCCTATTCCTATCCACAAGTTTATCCCCATGCAGCAACATAGAGTTATCATGAGTAAGTTCTCTAGTTCTCCCAACACGCAGAACTCTGTAAAACTTCAGTGACCCTGGTGATTAAATTTCCATCAAAAAATCTATATTTCCCAATAAATCGGGAACTTAGAGTGACTAAGTCAATCCCATCTGGTATGTTCCAGCCAAAATTTTATACAGTGTTGTAAATATCTGATTACTGTTTTCAACAACTATTTATTAAGAGTCATCAAAAATCACTTATTTGTAAAAATATTTTTTTTAAAAACCATTCTATTTTGGATGTATTAAAAAGATACAAAAAGGCTTAATGTAAGAAAATGACCTCATCCTGCTCCAATCTGATATTGTATTTGCTATGTTTCATCTGATGATATACCGGATACAAATCTATACCTTATTGTATACATGAGACTTTGCTAGCTGTTTCTAATTAAATATTTTCTACTTTGTTTTGGCTCAAATCTGGCATCAGTTGTTACCAGAAATCTTTAGATACCTATGGATTTCAAATTATCCTGGTTTTGAACATGTTACAGTCTCATATTATTAGTGCACTATTGATAGACATGGTAATGCTGAGGTATTAAGCAATCTCATTGGTCATTAATTAAACGAGATTAAAATAGACTTCATGTAAGCTTCTCACAGCACCTTCATCTCAGAAGCATATGTACATGATTTATCATTTATTGTTTATATTATAATGCTACTGCACTACCATTTGTCCTTATGGGACAGCTTACGGCTTTGGGGAAGTGGAAGAGGCAGAGTGAGAAAAAACCAGCCATCGGGTGCTACATTGCAGTTGAGGCAGATCAATATTATATGAACATTTGAGAATCCAAATAACTTCTTCCAGTTATAGAAATAGGTTGCAATGTTGAGATGGTTAGACAGGTGGCAAACTGAGACTACTGTTTTATGCAAAAAATATATCTAGTTACGCAGTTAGTTCTGTTACTATCTAGTTCCTGTCATGTTTTCTGCTCTTCTCTTCAGTTCATCCAAGGTATCTGTGTATAAGCTTTGTTTCTGTGCAAGGAGTGTTTCTTAATGTATGTTTGTTCAGCAACGATCATAAAGGAATATTCATCTCTGTAGGGATGCCCACATTGTGATAGGTGTTAATGTAATACAAATAATAAGAATAATGGATTAAAAAAAATTGCGATAGATTTGATTTCCATAGTTTGAAAATCAGCAGATTTTCCCTCTCTCTTTTTAAAATTGATAAAGTCATAGAATGCTTCTAAAATAAATGCATTTGTGTTCTCAGATAAAGTGCCTGTTAGGCATTTTATAGACCTGTGAGAGTTTAGAAAAGCTTCAGATGCAAGTCAGCTTGCTCATATTTATTTTGAAAATGCACTCCACACTCACAGGCTTAGAGGGAGCTTAATTACAATCAATGGAATAATTAAGTTGAGGGAAATGTGCAATAGAGAACAAAAATGAATAGAAAACATATGCACAAGTGTACCTTTGGGCAAATGCGTTATAGGCACAATATTGTCATTATGCCTTTCAAATCACATCATTATTTGCTCTGGCATATGTGTAGGAAACAGACTAGATTGTACATGGGTTTTACGTTCATATTCTGATCCATATTTAAATATTTTACAAAATGGTACATTGTAGTAACACTAGCCTACACTTTGCATACATGTAATTTTGTGTATGGCTGAACTTTCATAACATATTCCTAATTCTGAAAAAGCATTGCTATTTAAAAAGCTCTGCTTCTCTCCTTCCCCTCACAGTCCACATATTTTAGGAGTGCTTATAACAGTTTGTTCACCAGAGTTTGACTCAGAATGAGCAGCTCTTTGCAGATGTATTATTTGCTGGTTCCAGTCTAGTTGCACTAGCCAATTGCTACTGTTTCACTGACCACAGCTCTCTGATAAATAAAATGCACACCTAGAAAAGGTCTCCTAGAACAGTTAGTTTCAGAGAGTGAAATGGTCTTAGAGAGTCTTATCATGCTCTTTTTTAATTCTGAATTCTTATCTCTTGGTACACCTTGCAGTCCCAAAGCCATAAGTCCTGTAATGGGAAACCTGCTTTTTTATCTCTTTTTCTAGCATTTGCCAGGACAGACATTGAAGAGAGAAGGAGAAGAAGGAAACAACAAAAAAACCAAAACCTGAAACACATTATCAGGTTGCAATTAGAGAAGTCTAAATATTTTAAAGTGGTCACCAACATTTGTGCAATTCTTCCTTTGAAAGAGTTAATACAGTGCTTTGTACAGATATTTGGAAATAAACACATTTGACATCTTCTGGTGTGCATTTAACAGCAGAAATTCCTGTATTAGGGATAAAAGTCCCTTCAATGTTACCAAACTGATTTCAGAAAGTTTAGCCTAGAAAATTTTGGCCCAGGGACCATGCCAAACCTTTCAATTGCCCAAATGTGACAGAAGACTCTGACAATAGATGGTATGTGTACATATAAGAATATAAAAGAGTATAAAATCTTGAAATTATTGATATAGTTTGTTTAAATTCTAACAATTAAATGCAGCTAGGTGTAAGATATACTAACTAATCTTTAACTATTAATAGGGGAACTTGTTAATGGATGGCTTTTTCAACTGAAATATGCAATATGCTTTGTATTACTCTGATTGAGTTCAGGACTACAAAAGATATGGGTTCTGAAGTGAAGGTAATGCGAATGACCATCTATTCTTGCATGCTAAATATGATTAAACAGTAACATATACAAACCCAGTATTGATGTTATAGTACCTGAAATGCAAAGAGATAATTTTCACACAAGCCAAATATTCATGTTGAATTCTGAGGTACCAAACTCCTACGTAAAAAATAGCATGGGTGTGAAAGAAATAAGAAAGGAAATTGGGGAAGAACAGAATTTTTTTTTTTTTGGTCAGGATTCCTTCTACATTTAATACCAAATTTCACTGAAGTGGAACATAATGGCAATGCAAACCAGTTCTGGCCTTTGGAGATTCCTAATAACACACGGGTAACAAGGTGGATTTAACTTGTAAGGAGGTTCCTGGGCTTCCTGCAGCCTCTAGGAAGGTTGGAAACACTTCTGTTGTTCATTTTATCCCTGGTCACCACAAGACGCTTGCTTAGTTTCATCCTCTTTCCTTTTACTTGCTCCTCCCCATTCTGCCACATCCTTTTCTCAGAAACAGTACAAGTGGTTCCTGTATAAGTATGGTGACTATCTAAACATGTGCTATATATGTATATATGGAGATTTATGACCTGTACATATGAGTATGATTCGTGGCCAAAGGCTGCAAAAATCATTGTCAGCAAACAAGGAATGTCAATACAAGAGACGGCAAACTATATAGACATAGTGACAAAGAAAGGGAGTAAGAAGGCTGGATGCTGTTTTATTTAGGAAGGAAATGAGAAACTTCATATAAAAATATATATACCGATAACAAGAAGATTAGAGGAGGTAAACTATGAGTTTATTTTCACCCAAGCTAGTAACCCAAGAACAGAAAAGCAGACAACAAGTCTAGAAGCTCAAAGTGGCTGGACAGAAACATTTTTTTTTTCACACAAACAGCAATCAGTCTATTGATCTAATGGCTGTACGCTACTACTGACACTTCGGATTTTAGCAGGACTCTTAAATATGACTTTTCAATAGCTAGCAAATGACCAAGAACTACAATAACAAGAACAGTAAACTTTAACAGAGTTTTTCATTGATTGCATTCTCACCTACCCCAAGGCATAAACCTGCCTTTAGACAGTGTGGGCTGCAATAAACTTACTCTAGTAGCTTTAAAGACCCATTGTTTTGTCACATTTTGTGCATGTCTTCTGAAATATCTAATAGCGGCCCTTATCAGAAGAAGATGGGGTAACGGACTGTTAGAAGTATTGGTCTAATCAAGAAGCTTCCTATATGTGCATATGTGCATATATATGAGACATGAAATAAGAGAAAAACCTGGGTTTTCTGCTTTTTCTAATTATCTCTGAAATTGGTATGACAAATTTGTTTTGGGAGAGTTTGCAGTCTCTCAATACAGGTGTGATGAAAGTGAATGTGTTTGGAAGACAGCATTATAACCTCTCACTATGATAGGCTTCTGTGAGATTTTTTCATCCATCAAATCTGCTGGTTGGAAGTGCATGCTCCCACCTGCTCCTCTGAGTCACTGTGTTTTCCAGTGTCATGTGGGAGCAATCTGTCAGAGCAACCATGTCATAAAAACACCACAGAGCCAGAGTCTGCCAGTTTGATAAAAGCTGCAATAGGATTGACTAACACGCTGACATAACAAACTTAATATCTGTTGAAGAGCTTAGGAGAAAGCAGAAGGTGGGGGAAGAAGCCAGACAACAACAACTTCACTGAAGAGAAGAAAGAGTGTATAACCCACTCTTTAAAAAGTGTTTTAGGGTATACAGCCATATTAATTCTTGGTTTATTCTTTCAGCTGGAGCTAAATAATTATTTATTTGGACCCCCATCCTTTGCTCTGTCAAGTTTCTACCTGTGTCTGCATGACAAGCATTATTTCTGACTGCATTATATGAGGACTGAAGAATGTAGGTGGCCTTCAGGAATGCCTTGTTTTGGCAAGATCCCCTATTGCACGTGCAACCGCAGATGAATATCATTAGTGGTTCTGGCTCACTACATGACACCTGTCATGCAGTGTATTCTTCTCCTGAGTCCTGGAGAGGTAATGAGCTCTGTCACCCCAGAGTGGACTGAAAAGCAACATGAATGACTTACTGGAAAGCAAACAGATTGGGGAAAGGAAAGTGAAATGAAATAGAGCAAGTGAGTGACCTTTGAAAATTGATGTGCTGGCTTGAAATTTCCCAGGTAAAAGATACAGTCAAATTACTAGATCTTGTTCTCACATGTAACAGGATGGTCAATTTGTTTGGTCAAATTCAATGAATGTTAAAGCCTTATAAAGCTTCTGTACAAAAGGATTGGAGGTGACATCAAGGCAGATAATAAAGTTATCCAGAGCACAGATCAGTGGCAATTTAACAATTAGCTCTGTCAGCAGCTCTGGAAGATCTGTAACAAATCGTAAGTTTTTAGTTAGCCAATATAATAAAAATATTTAATAGTGAAGGGAAAGTAACAGAGGCGATAAATGTGTTTAAGCATAGAATATTGCCTTCTTATGACAATTACATGATCTGGAGGAAAAAAAAGTGTTTTATGATATATGATAGTCTTCTTGAGACAGAATATTAATATTCTGGCAGGTAAAGAATTATTTGTCTTTTTGACTTTCCTCAAATCTCATAGATCATAACACTGTTGGTTTGAGGTTGGGAATGAAGAAAAGTTATTATGCAAATTGCACAAACACCAGACTGGGTGGAAATAGAAACAATTACTATAGGCTGAGAAATCCAGCAGAAGTATGAGGAACAGAAATGAAGCAATAGGGAAGGGCAATTCAGTTTATGAGAAATGCCAGCTCTCTGCTATAAAAGTACAATTTAGGTGAGCAAGTCTGAAAAGAAAGGAAGAGAGTTTGGTAATTACCATCTTGTAAGCCCAAATTTGTCAAGTAATATGATATATAGCACAGCCAGAGGAGATCTAAGGTAGTAAAGTCATGAAGTAGGGTATTCACATCTTCGGACTTTAGGTATCTAATTGAAGCACTGAAATGAACCACCTAAACACCCTACATAGTTAATGGAAAAAAGTCGTCTTCTCCAGAGAGCAATCTGAAGCACTTAAGTTAGGTGCCTACCTTTTGCCATTGCCTATATAGGCCAGCTGATGTTAGATGGTGTGAATACCTCCTGAAGTGCCTTATTACAGCATATCCAGGAATATACCTAGGTGCAAGGGAAGGGCATTGCAGGGCACCAATTATCTACTTTAACAGCACATGCACCACTTCTAACAAAGTGGTATTTATGTGTAATAGTCACTGATTGCTCTAACACTACCCTGAGGCTATGCACAGCTGT
This sequence comes from Limosa lapponica baueri, assembly GCA_002844005.1. Lineage (NCBI taxonomy): Eukaryota > Metazoa > Chordata > Aves > Charadriiformes > Scolopacidae > Limosa > Limosa lapponica. The sequence continues at coordinate 538,092 of KZ505767.1, read as the reverse complement.
AATGGAAAGGTAGATATCTTCCATAAAACGTCAGGTTAAGGCTCCGACCAGCTTTTTGAGACAACATCCATTCAGTACAGAAGATGAGGCTATGGTAGAAGTGAAGGGGGAAGCTCCATCTTTTAAGACATCTAAAAATGAACAGGGCTATAGTGAAGGAAAGTCTTGTACTGGGCAGTGGCTGAGAGGACTGCATGATCTAATTCCGTCTCTAACTTGCACAGCTATAGACATCTCACGTCGTCCTTTCATAAACGTGGACACCAGCAAAGGGCTTAAGTTTTTACTCTTGTAAATGTATTACTTGTCCTTTGAAAGTATTACAGGACAGGCAATCACAAAAAGAGAATGAATATATAGGAAAAAGATTAATATACAGGAGAAGGATTAATAGGAAAACATAACTGAAGTGACTGCAAAGCACACAAAGAATAGTACCTGTTGTGGCACACTTGTCCAAACACAAAAATAACCAGCAGCCTCATTTAAATAGTATAGTGGCACTGTTTGCTCACACTGTTCTCTATCCCTCCCTCTCCAGCCAATCTCACTCAGTTCAGCAGCAAAAACAGTGAAATTTCCACTGTGTTTTAAATCACTGAAGTGGTAAATAATAGATATACAAGAACTCAAATTGTTACGAAATAATTTGACATAGCTCTTACCAGCGAGCCTGAAGTGACGGCTTTAGCAGTCTCATAAGATCTAAACAAGAACAGAACCACATAAGCACTTAGGAGTGAGCAATTGCCTGCCTGTTACAATTTGATTTGAAGCTGATCTATAGGAGCAGGTAGCACAATTGGCTCTGAGTGCATGCAGGAATCTCCATCAGCGTCTTTGCTCCTTGAAGGGTTAATTCTAACAGCAGAAGTGCATAAAAATGAAATAGATCATTCTTTTTCAGGTACTTGAATTCATAGAAAAATATTAATGAAAATAAAAACTGTCTGAATGAATAAAAGAATTCTGATTAGAGATTATTGTTTGAGCTACCAAGAAAAACCCCCTGCTTTTTCCAGACTCCTTCTCCCTT
>KZ505767.1:446995-536566 GCA_002844005.1 Limosa lapponica baueri | reverse complement strand
CCTTCTTTTCGCTACCTTTTAGGAATATTCTCCTTTCCAATATAAAGTAATAAGAAGTTTTGCTAGTTTTTCTAATTAATACTATACTTTGGAGAGTCATGATTCAGTAGTGGATGATTCTACCTTTGTACAGAGGAACATTATAGGAAATGGGATTGCCATATTCAAGTTGAATGAAGGCTGATTTTTCCTTTTAAATGCAACATGTTCATCTTGTTTTAATGGTTTACTTCTCATTTTTTGCCTTGAAAAGAAGATGGACAGTGTTTGTGGGAGCGCTTAAGTGCTTGTCAGGGCCTATCAGTGACTGCAGGTTAATTGACTATTCTGTTTTATATTACCTTGTGTGTAATGAAGGTCCTTAGTACTCAGCCCTTTCAGACTTGAGGTTCTGTCCTAATTGACTTTTGTTGTATTCAGCACATAGTCTTAAAATCCATCTGCAAAGCTGTTCACCAGTCTTAGCCCCTAACCCAGCACAGTTTGCATGAAGGGTCCTGTGGCAGACAGACAGGGTATAGCTATTTTCTTTATATTTGTGGGGAGGATGGGTGCATACCTCGCTGGGAATGTTCATCCAGCATTAGCTGTGCCTAGGTTTACTGAGCAAGGACCACAGCCAGGCTTCACTGGCTGCTTCTCTTTGCTTACCCCAGGCTGATGGGGTGTATGACACAAAGTGTGCCTTCTCCCCACCTGCACTCCCAGCAAGCTGAGAGTGGGGTAACCTTGCCATGCTGTGAACCCAGCTGGAGCTGGTCTGGCTGGATGGTGATGAGATAAAACCCCTGAAAACATTGGTGCTTGGACACACTATCAGTCGTAAAATGATTGTGTGTACACAAGGGAGGTAGTATCACTCACATGGGTTCCACAGGGAACAGGATCCTGGCCTTGGAGCTGTAGTAGATTAAAAAGTGCTCCTGGACACCTGGAACTCACTGTACTAGATTTTAGCATGGTGCTGATGTGATTTTTGTCTGAGCTAATGAGCTTTCTCCCAGACTAATTCTGGGTCAGGTTTGGGAGCTGGCATCAGCTGGAGACTATTTCCAGTGGTCAGTCTGGATGTGGCCTCCCTGTTTAATGTCACAGACCGAGGCCCTCTGGGGCAGCTGGTCAGGGTGCTGGGGGTCACTCCTGGGCACATGTCCTTGTTGGGGCATGTGGAACCTTCCTGGCCTCTTCTGCACACTCAGCCTCTCTGCCGTGCCCTTGGGTTGGGTTGTACCCCTGCTCATAACCACTCCGGGAGCTGGCAGAAGGTATTTCCCTGCACACCAGTGCTGCAGTACCGCCCCCTTGCAGCTCTCGTTGTACGATGACTGGCACCTCAGCTTGATGGCGAACAATAGGATTTCTGAGCAGGAACAGGCACAATCTTCTAATCCTTTATAATTAGCTTTAGGAATACTTCACAAAAGGAAAGTAACACTAGGAAATTGCTGTATTTTTGTGTAGTACTTACTACTCATATAGCCACGTGCTCGTAGAGCCTGCTGCTTCTGGTAGCCCCCCTCTGTTGCTGCAGGGTGCTTTACACACACGTGAGGCAGACAGGGGGTAATGATCTTCCCTCTCTTCTTCATTTATGTCTTTCGGGGTTGAGGGGGAAGGGAATAGCAGAGAGGCTGCTGGGGAGAAGAAACACATTACCAGGGAGAAGAGGAAGGGCCTATTAGTACAGAGCAAGCTCTGCAGTAAACCTCTCCTTGATTCTCCCTCATTAATATATAGCCCACATGGCTCTTGAACAGAAGTTTTTCAGATAACCCATAGGTCAAGCATATGAAAACTCAGTACTTTGAGCACCACAAGCATAAATAGCAATTGTTTTAAAAGGTTGCATAACCAGAGTGTGTTTCAAGATATGTATCAAAAGCATCAGCAAAGAGAGACCCTTAGCTGGTGTAAATCAGTGTCACTTGTATCAGTCAACCATGTAATTTCATTATTTCTAAATTCTAATAATGTTCATGTCTTCTTTCACACAGTACTTCTGTGCAGTATATCCTTCATGGTGATTTGACATCTCCGAAGGCATTAACGCTCTTTGGGGAACGAGAATCATACAACAAACGCTCTTTGTGCGTATTCACTTCTTATGGTTTTATTTTAGCTCCTTCTGATTGGAACTGAGCCTAAGAAAGGATGTCTAGAAAGGGCAATTTCCCAACAGTGTTTACATTATGAGTAAATTTCTCTCATTGTAAGGCTGCCTGGAAAATTCTGAAGATTGTTTCTGCCTAGGAATAACAACTATATTCCCCATAAATCCTTAGAGATGGCTCTATGGACTTCCCAGTAAATAATAATAAAATAACTCCACCTCACTGCATCTTACAGAAATATCAAATATAGAGTATTGTCTGCTAAACCTTAATAATTATTTTCTTGTTGCGACCAATCATTATATTCTGCTATACAATTCCAATATTCTCTTTAAAAAACACAAACCATTTTGTGCTGTGGTTCTAAAAACTAATAGTTTTCCTATTTATTTATGGTAGTTCAAACTAGAGAATTTATATATTTGGGCTTATATTTATAAGCATTAAAAAGAATTCTACTAGGGCAGAATTATTCATATAAGCCATTGCATTCAATTTCCCCTTTCCTTTTTCCATCTTATTCTTGGCTGTATTGTGAGCTGGTTAGGTTATGGCAGATCTTTTCAGAGGTCCTGTTTAAGGTTTATTTCTCTTGGTGACTCCTCATTTATTCCCATTCTGTTTCTGAAATTTAATTAACTCTTTAATCCTCCTGCTGCTTCCTTCTACCACTCCCAGGTTATTTTTAAATGACTATGGGTACACTAACAAGTTTGTTGGGAAATGTATAAATGTTTCTTTTAAGCTGCTCTTCATAATGCTAATTCATTTGGTCATTCCAGCTAAGCACCTTTAATGATACCATGGGGGAGAGTAGGTCTTTTCTCTGGCAGTCCTGTGCAGGCTTTGCACTGCCTGGTATGAAGAGCTGAGGGGTAGCAAGTGCTAGACTTGTGTTATCCCTTTCCATGTGATGGCAGTAGACGGGCACCAAGGGCTCCCACGAGGAACCAGGAGGGTCCCCTCTTGACGAAATTAGGAAATCTTGAAGTTAGTTGTCTCCTTTATTTTCTCCAAAGGGGCTAAACTTGATGTTCACACCTCGAGCTTTCACTGGCCCAGAAGAACAGCAGCATATTAGAGCTCAATCAATGGTGTATTTTCAATCACTCTGTTGGGATTTACAAAAATATGGACAAATACTGTATCTATCCACCAAAACCAGTACAGAAGGAACAGAAAATGATAAGACTTGTTCAGTATTTAGAGCACACAGCTGGTTTTGCAAAGGTAGCATAAGCTGTGATATCAAAAAAGAGCTTCAGAACAATTCCTGGAGTCCTGCTGCCCAGCTCCTCTTGGCTGGGGCAGCTAGATCCTAGCAACTCAGTGCGTAGCTCCTAGCATCCCTGCTTGCACAGTAAGGCAGAGGATAGCTGCAGATGCACCATTTCATGCGAACGTGTGGCCAGCCCAAGTTCACTGGCTGCTTGCCAATGTAAGCCTGAGCTGAGCAAAGCTTGGGCTTCCCTGCTGTGGTTGCAATTAAAGAACAGCACTGGGTGCAGATCTCTCCTGTCTGATGAGTGCATGGGTGTCAGAGCTGCTTGAGCAGAGCCCTTTGCATTTATTCCCTTATACCCTGGGCTTTCTTCAATGAGAGTAAGAAACATCACATTGGAATCCTATTTTGAGGGACATGCTGTGATACACTCATATATTAATTGTGCCACAGACTGAAAGCTTCATGTCCAGGTGAACAATCCTTTAAAGCAGTTGGCAGCAATAACAAGTACCTCAAGGTTATGCCCTATCTCTTTTTCTCTTTATGTCATCTGTAACAACTGTGGACTCTGACATTTAGTTAATTAAATTTGCCCACACTATCTGACTTAGTTGTGCAATTCCTCTTGAGGACATAATTTTTGAAGGTAGTAGGCAAGAAGAATGGTTAACCTTGATGAGTCGGTTTGCCATAGTAGCATGTTATTCAAGAAAAAACTTAGACAATTTCTTCTATTGTACAAATAATAAACCTCAAGACAGTTCATGGACATGGAATATTTAAAGAATAGCATAACATCTTTGAGGCCAGATATCTGAATAAAAAAAAATTATCACACAATTGCAACTGCTGCTACACTTCATCTACAAGTGTATGCCTAATGTAATTTTCTTTTAAAAAGTGGTACTTCTCACCTAATTGTAGTTTAGAGGATTCCCATCAAACCTGAAATAGCTTTTATTATCTCTGATGCTTTATATTTCAACATGGATATATAAAGTTGCTTTCAAAATTTTATTCTGATATGGTATTTGTATAGGTGTTATATTTTTTGTATTGGTATAGCCTAAAGCTGGATCCAGGTCCTAGTGCAATTGACCCTTATATATGCTATTGATAGCATAATTTGGAAGTAGTCCTGTTTATGTCTATGTAGCCTCCTATTGCCACACTTGCCTTGCAGAATTCCTACAAACACCCTCTAGTCTGTCCCTGGGCATCCTGAGCACACTGATAGTGGGCTTGGTGTGCTACCTGAGCAGTGTGTGGATATATGGAGTGTTTATGCACTGCAGGTGCATCTCCAGTTGGGCTCCCCAAGTTCATAGCCTTTGTGGTAAGACTGATGTTGTTGTGCTTTTTTTTTTGTTTTATCTCAGCACCTATTCTGCCTCATTACCTGAGGCCGTATAGATTCCTTCTTTCCATAAAATAATAATAATAATAATAATAATGCCATGAATAACACTAGCTATTTCTCATAATACAGTGATATTACAAATTCATTTCAGGGAACATAAACTCTATATAATTTAAAACTCCAGAATCTGCCTCACTAAAAGCTTTGGTATACAGACTAGAATGAATTCATTCATGGCACTAGCAATTAGTGATAGGCAATTTTCACTTGTACTTTACTCTTACCACCCTTCAAGAACTGTGTTTTGATATTCAGAACTTCCCCTCAGAGGAAGGAAGAGATGTCATGGCACGGGCCGTAATTTATCACAGTCCATATGGATAGACAGTGAAACACAGGGCCAAATTTTCTTCAGCCTAGCGTGAAGTGCAGCACAACTGAAGTCACTGGGAAGTGCTTGTAAATCAGGTAATATCTGGCCTCTGGAAGGTAGATGTAAAATCATATGCAGTTGATAACGTGGATGTCAAACTGCATTGTAAATTTAAAGCCAACCTATAAGAATTTTCCCTTATTCAGTGCATGCCAGTTAAATGTATGCAGGCGAGCAGTCACTTTAAGCCTGAGATTAGGCAGATTGATACCGCCTGTCTGACAAATCTCTAGCACTAGATAAGGCTAGAAGTGGAGGGGAGAGAGTTATAAATTGCATGTATCCATTAATGCACTCATTTAAACGTGCAATTTAAATGCTAATTGATGTTAATTCAGCCCAGCACTAGCTCTGTTGTGTTCAGCTGTTAGTCAAATACAGTAACCTGGCTGAAGGAATAGCAGTAAAGGGCTTGGGAGGATAGTTTAACTAAAGCCAGGGAGCAATTAAATGTATGGGACATGTTTTTTTCACTTCACACATTATTATACCTTCTGGGTAATTAGAATTAGCTGAATAAAGGCAAGAAAATAAATTGTGACCATTCTGCCACTGCATGCTGAACGTGCATCTAATGAATGATATTTTTCATCTTTTACATTGCCTGAAATCATTCAATGTCTCAATATATCTTGATGTTCCTTATTAAAATGCTTAGACTTAATGACAGAAATGGCAAAGAAGTCCCAAGCAAAAAATGAAACATATTTTTTTCAATCCAAATGGAATGTTCTGGTTGACTTTTTAAAAAAAAAAATTACTTTGTTTTAATCTCTTAGGTGAGGAAAAAAGATCAATTCACAAAGATCTATCTGCAAAAAATGTGGGTTAATCATGACACCGAAAACCAGTTCTTTACTATGATGTCTATGCTTAAGTAAACTGCTTGTACTAACTTTAGGTGAAAATTTCACTCTGAATATTTTTTCTAGTGCATCTGCAGCCTTATGATAAATTTAATAAATACTCTAAATATGCTGTGAAATGCTGCTGATCCACCTGTTACTGTTCAGTTCCTCTTACTGAAAAAGTTATTAATAGTAAGAAAAAGTTACAAAATGTAAATTGCTTGTGGCTGATAAATAGTAAATTTCATGGGCTAACAGTTTGGCCTGCTTTATTGTTAATATAAGAGGTTAAACGTAACGATGGAGGTGGTAGCGTTTTTATTAGGCAGCCAGAGTGCAGATCTGGCTCATGATGTGTGTTAATATCATCTCCATACGCCATAAACCTGCCGGGTCAAATTCTGGGCTTTCTGCCAGATGCTGTGCTCAGTTATGCTGCTGTGAACCTGTGCAGGGATGCAGGTTCAGGGGTGAAACAAGGGGCAAAATGTTGCCCAGTTTGTTGAAGCCTTATAAAAGCTGGAAGTGATGGAAGGCCCAATTCTTAACTGTTTGCACCTAGGAAAAGTAAGTGTAAAATGCTAACAGATTGACTGCTATGGCTGTATCATTTGAAACAGTGATATAAAGCCACTGCTGGAAGGATACAGGCACTGTAGTGTGTAACTTTCCATGAAAGGCTTGATTTGAGCCCTTCATGTGAACAGACTCTTAACTGCTCCAGTGACTTTTGATAGGGACACAATTCACGTAAAGCTGAAGATTTAAAAAAAAAAAAAAGACAAAGTAGCCTCCTAGAGAACTTCATATGGGGAAAATTCTGGGATTTAAGAAATGCTATATATAGGTCCATTGCAGAGGAAATTGAAGAGGGAAACTGTTAGGCAGAAGGAACAGACCCCTCCTGAATGGCATCACTGCATATATATCCAAAATTATATCTTTAATTCATTGTCTGCATTTGAATGATCATGGTCTCTGCAACTTATTTTCTATGATACAGTGATGTTACAGATTAAATATCTCAGGTAACTGTTTTACTACTGAGTGGCAGTATAATGTCAAATGATTTTTCAAGGCACGTTGGTGAGTTCATACCTTTTTTTTTCTTTTTTTTTTTTTCTCCCAGAAGGTTGTGAGGAATTGTAAGTTGGGGGGATTTGTTCGAAGGTGAAGGGGATACAAGATTTTAAATTGCTTGGCTTATTGGTAGTGGTTTATCTTAAATTGTGCTGCTGCACTGTATCTTTAAATTATGTCAAGGGCATCTAGACCATATGGAATGAAAGGAAAATAATGATTTAAGAGTGTATCTATATATTGCAAGAACATTCTCACGATGTGTCAGCAGAACCACATGGTCTACAGTATCCAAGAGAGATGATAGGTCTAAAATAACTGGTATGAAGAAGTGGCGGTTAAAGTTGTCACATGTGTCTACAGTTGGGCACCTAAATCCAGCTCCAAAAGATTGTGAAGGGATGTCTGTTTTTTGCTGATTTGCGACTACTCAGCACCTCTAATGCCATTCTGATATTGAAAAAGGATTCCAGTGATAGTGAAGGTTGTGTCAGAACATTTAGCCTTGTCATGCATTTAAAATATATATGCTCCTGCCTGGAGTCACTAGCCGATTTTTCATAGTACTGTTGTAAATTTTTCTTATCAATAGGAGGCGACAAAAAGTTGATAGCTATTGAGATTACATATACAAAAAGGGAGTTTTTCAGAAAAACCTTCATAACTGATTCTTTAGAACATGAATCTGGATTAGATGCTATAACAAGTGTCTTCATTTGTTTCAATTTATGCATAAGTCTTAGTTTTGCAGTACTTACTGTCTCTCTTAGAACATTAAATGGCTCTTGCTATTTTCCTTCCTTAAACCAGTATTTTTTTTTCTTAGATGCATTTTTTTACTCAGGTTAGTAGAAAATGTTTTCTGAAATCTGTACAGAATTGTGTGCCCTGCTTTATCTAAGCCTTCTCTTTTAGTGATACATATACTCAAGGAACTCAACTAAATGTGTCTCACAGCAGTAGTGAAATGGTTCTCTGTGTCATGGCTCCCACAGAGAGGAGCTCCACAGTAGTCATTAGTAGTACAGGAAACATCAAAGGTAGCAACTGAGACCTGAGCCTTCCCTGCAAGAGGAAATCAAAGCCCAGTGGCTCCACCACTGCTGGCTATTTCAACAAAAAGCAGCGAGTTTTTAAAACGATCAGTAGGCATTGAAATGGCAGGATAAGTGGTAGTGAACCATCTACATAGAAGATGTCATTTATGACTCAGGAGTTGGGCGATGGGTTTGACCTGTATGGGAGAGGTTTTTTTCCAGTCTTCATTTTTCCTATGTTTTTCTTGGGGATCTCCAACTGTGGATAAGTACTGAGGATAATGCAAATAAAATCTAAAATACAGGTGGGTGTGAACTTGGCACACAGGTGCAGAGTGGTGAAATTAGCTGCTGTGAAACCAAACCCAGCCTCCCTTTTAAACCCATGCATCAGTATCTTCTTTCCCTAATCCTGTTTGAAGTCACACATGATCTGCTGCAGACTCTTCTTTCTAAGCAAGTTCTTAACGACCATCAATCGTTGTTTGGCTCAGCAGGTGAAAGCTGACACACTCCACGGAAGTTGACACACCTACAGTTGTCTCATTTTTGCCGCAGCACTTTGCTCAAATACTCTGGATTTCTGTGGGGAATCCATGTGCTATTTCTTATACTGAAATCTGCAATGGAAATCCAAACAGTGGCTAAACAGAAGTTCAGAAGAAACCAATAGAGACCAAAAAAACACTCCTGGGCCTAATCTTGCATACAGTGTTCTCAATGAGACCAGGCTCCTTAACAGGTCAGAAGAATGAGGGGACAGGGTTGTTTTCCAGGAGAAGGGCTCAGACGTTAGACAGAGGCAAGTGGTTCTTTTTGTGACTCTTGACTGTCCTTACGTGACGTGTTTTGCATTTTGTCTCACTGTGCATTTTGCAGTGCCACATATTAAATTGTTTTAATTTTCTAAAGACAATTTCAAGTTCTTTTGCAGTAGGAAATAATATTCAGTTCTTCCTCGAGGAAAATGATCTTAACCCTGCAGGCCTATCACTGATACAGAGCCGTACTCAGTTAGCTACAAAGCTTTCAGTTAAGCAGAAAGCACTGTACAGTCAGTAAGTGGAAGGAAAAATAGAAAGCTGAAATTTGAAAGCAGAAAGGAACAAGTGTCCTCACAAAAGAGGAGCGCAATTGAGAGTCAATTGTCTAGAATAGTACTTTGGGCATCCTCACCTCCAAGAATAATGGGGAGAAGCAAAAGGCTTTTAGCACTCCAGGGAGGGATCTCACCACAGCTTACACGGCACATTTATCATTATTTTTGTTATGATAGTATCTAGAGCTGGAATAGATGATCTCTGGTGTGTAGTGCCACAGGCTGGTGCCTTTTGAAAGGTATGAGGCTGGGTCAGCCCAGCACTGGGAGCTGGGGGGTGTGCGCTCTTGTGAAAGACCAGGGAGACAGAGGTTCCCTCCTCAAGTTTAGCAGAAGTTAGGGGTGGCTGCTCAACAGAGGCTTGCCCCTTTAACAGGCAACATCGCCTTGCTCTCAAGGAGGTCTTCGCAACAGGCTCAGGTTCTTATTCTAGAAAGAAAAAGACAACCTTGCATGCCACATGGAAATTGTAATACTTTGCTGGTTGCCTTAAAGTACAAGGCAAGCTGCCACAGGGGAGATTGGATGCCTTACCAAGGCACCTATTCCACAGTGGTCAATGTCAGCTGGGTCATCAGGCACTCTCAGAACGATGATAAACTCACACTTTGTTCAAAATGGACACTGGAAACTTAGGCAGAAAGACACAAAGGCCCAGAACTACTAAGTAAGCAGGTGCCTAGCTGCCAGGGATTCTGAAAGCTGCATAGGACTTGCCAAAGGTTTTACAAGTGTCCCACTGTAATGCCAAGAACAAAACCCAGCTTTTAAGCCCTAAATTAGAGCATTAACTCCAGCTCCATGCATTGCTAATGTTTCTGCTCCTTTGTGGAATATCCAGAGATTTTTTCTGAGCTGACCTTTTAAACAAATCTTTTTGAGTAGCTTTCCACAGGGTTCATATTTTTGTGAAAATATTAAGTAAAATAAAACAAATACTCAACTTTCTCACTAACTGGCATGTTTGAGGAATTATTAAAATAGGACACTGAATGATTCCTAAAATGTATTTTTCTCCAACCTGAAAGCCAAAGCTAATAGCAGATAATAAGAATCCAATATGTCTCATTGTTAGCTATCTCAGTAAAAGCTGTTCCATTTACCCTCCAATCATTTCTTTAATCACACTTTGGAGAAAACTGCACATAGCTGGCTTCATTGAAACATGCTGTAATGTTTTGTTAATTATGTCACATATAACACAGCAGGCCAAATTTTTGAAAGGAATAACAGGTGAATAATCTTCCTGTCTGAATTTTGCTAAATAAATGTAATACCAAATCTTAGTAGTGCTTGCGTGGGGTTAAGCCCCTTTCTGGGCCACATTCTCATCTGTTTTCCTCACAAGCATAAATGAAAAGGATATATCCTTCCTTTCTTGCTATGTATTTTATGTTAAGGGAGAGTAATTTTCCCACCAGTACTGAATAGCATTTTATACAAAAAACTTATTTTCCATCTTATGGATTCTTGAAAATGTCCATACCACAAGATCTAGAAATTCAAAACTGCAAATCAATGCCATGCTTGTTTCACAACACAATTAAGGAATACCTGAGGTGACACTCCATCCATGGTAAAGCCAAGACTAGAAGGGCAGAAGACTGGGATGCTGGCCCTGAGCTGCCTGGCTTTTTGCCTTCAGTGCTGTGAGCACAGCTAGGGCACTGCAGAAGTAGGGCCATGTAGCATTGGACTTTCTAGTTAAGATCTCTCTGCCAGCAGGGATCAACCTTTTGCAGTATGGAGCTGCCTTTACTTGTCAATAAATACGTGGCTTCCCTTAAGCAAGCTTGACAACTACTTTTCTGTTACTTTGATATTAACTTTGGTGGGAGTTTCCTTGATGGTCTTGTCCTCGTAAAAGATAGTTCTACTATTTGTTTACTTATCCTGCCCTGTTTTTCTTGCATTGTTAAGTTGCTGGGGTGCATCTTGGCTGCACAGAAAGGCAATGACGTCCCACATCATGTGCTGGCCAAAACCTGCATGAGCAGCTCTTGCTGACACCAGTGTTACAATCGCACATCTGGTGGCTCACATTGCTCTGCTACCCAGCTGAGCGGACACTCTTTGGGAAATAAACAGACTGTGAAGTGCTATCAAGTTTGCATTTCTGTCTCTGCTCAGCTGTTTTCCTCTTTTCCCTGCCTTCCCTCCCCTTCCCATCTTGCTTCTGGCTCTATCCACAAGCCTAAACAGAAGAAGGATCAGAGTGATATTAAAGTTTCTTAGTTTCACTTAAAATTGCATTATTGGTCTGCTGAAGGGGATGTGGTAAAACAGCAAGGGACTGAAGAATATATGGTGGTGAGTGCAAGCAGGGGACCAAGGGATTAGTACAGAAATGGAACAAAAGAATTTAAAAAGGAGAAAAATCCTGGGAATGACATCTGGGGGAAAGAAAACAGCCAGAGGAGTAATGCGTTGTGAGGGAAGGGGCCATTAGCCAGAGGAGGCAAGCTCAGGAAAAAGATGTATGAAAAGAAAGAAGATCAAAGAAATTTGATAGGCAAGAGAAATATGGTAAAACTAGACCTATACTAATAGCGGTAATAATTATATGAATAGTTCAAATATGCAGAATAAAACAGAGACACAAAGTTAAAAATATTACAAAGGCAATAAATATTCAGGATGGCTATACTGGGAGAGAGACAGTTTGTATGTGGACACAACCCAGGAAATGTAATGGAAAAAGAATGAAGTTATAAAAGAGGAAGGAAAAAAGGAACAGATTAAGAATTTATGCTTACAGATGACACCCTACAAGACTTGATTTTACACACTCTGTTATGTATTTAAATGACCTTTGACACTAGAAAAAAGGAAACAGTGATTTGTAGGTCTTACAAATCAAATTTAACATATAGTAATTATTGAAATACTACCGTGAAGACTGGTGTTAGAAAATAAGGTTCAAATGCAAGAAGAAGATGCTGAGCAGGACCTTCCTTCCTGAGTCAGCCCCTGCACAGGGTATTTAGAAAGAACATAGATGGTTTTAAAATTATTTTTTATGTCTGTTTTGACATTTAATTGAAGCAATTTCTTATGTAAAAGTTTGACTTCTCTATCATACAACATTTATCAAAGTTTAAGCAGAGCAATTTGAAATGTCAGGATAATAAACCATGAAAAATAGGAATAAATATGCAGCATCTCAGGTTTTATTACAGACTTACATGACTATGCATTAGGAAAAGTGGTATGAATAGCTGTTGAGAGAAGAATGTGGAGGCTGGTAATCAGATGTGAAACAGCTTGCTGATTTGGACATCAGATAAATGTCTAAGCACTAACATAGCACTAACCAAAAACTTACTGGATTCTGAACATTACATTTCTGCGTTTAAGCAGGTCATATGTGAACAGAGATGCTTCTGCTGATTGGAGAGCACTTCACAGAGCAGGAAGAAGTAGAAGAGTACATGGAGTATGGGGAGTATGCCTCCTCAAGGAGGAGAGTGATGTTGGTTGGTTGCAATCAGTGAGAGACTAACACTAAGTTTTCAGACTTTAAATTCATTAAAGAAGCAAGCAAAACAAATGTCTATTCTTAATGCTGTTTAACTAAAACTTCTATAAACCTAACCATGCCCTTGAAGTCATGTGAGAAATTAAAAGTGCTATTTCTTTGATACAGTTTTACCTTGATTATGTAACCCAGATGATGGTGGTTAATTTTGACTTAGAATTATTACTGAAAATGGATTAGAAAAAAGGTTGAAAAACTATTATCTTTGAAATGACATACCATAGTATGTCATCTATCCATATCTCACCTGAGCTCTTAAAACCCTTTCCACCCCTACCCTGTATTTGCCAGATGTGTTCTTCCTACCTGTCAAACTTCTGCTCTGTTTTCCACACGGCTCCCAGCATGATATAAACCTATTTGGTTACAGAACCACTTGATCTTCTCCCATTTCATATATACCTATGCCCTGCCAGCTCTTCAGAAATTGGGACCTGCAGAAGATACATGGCCTCTTGGGTTGGAGGTAATGTATTGCAGAAAGAGTGAAGCTTCCTACCTTGCTTTCGTCCCTTAGGATGCTTGTGTGTATCACCATGGCCTTTCCAAGCTCTTCAAATGGGGAAAGTACCCTCTCTGAAAAGACAATGTAATTAAGCTTACAATCAGAAAACTGATGTGCAATTAGTAAAATTCCATGTAGATATGTGATTAAGAAAATAGGACTAAGCTTAGGAAATTTGTCACCTGCTTGACTTTTGGTAGCACGTAGAGGCTGATCCAAATCACATAGAGTCACATTGAATTAGAAGTATTAAAAGAAGCTTTAAGCTTATGATTAGGCATCTGTCTGTAAGCTTATATATGGAGATCAAGCCACAGAGCTTAGAAAGCAATTAGTTTGTCCTAAAATATATGCTTTTATCTGCTTACTGAATAAGTCTCTAGACTCTGTTTGTACTGACTAGGACCTTGGAGCTGCCTGATGCCATGTGAGATGCCCTCATGTTTTTCATTAGATGTCAAACTGCAGAAATTTGTAATGGTACCTCCCATCCCCATCTCCCCAGGGCATCTCAGATGCCACAAAACATCTATGTGTAGTCAGCAAACTAATCAAGGAATTGAGAGGCTGCACAGTTAAATCTGTGTCTTAATTGCAACCTGAGTGTGCACTTTTAGTCAGTAGTGGGACCCATCACTGTGTTCAGTGCATCACCATTGCAGAAGCACCTGTCCAGTACATTTAATGATTTTCAGATATATTTTGTGCTCAGAGAAATGAGTTCAGTGTATTTATCAGGGACAGTCTCCTTAATCAGAAGGCATAAATTTCACAGCAAAGTAGAACAAAAAGCAAAAACAATCAGAATTCTTCCAGCAGGAGATTTAAAGTAACAGAAAGCATAGCAGAAGAACAAGTGGGTGTTACCTGGCTGTTTTTAATATTAGCTTGAAGATGAGAAGCTTTGTTATTGCCAAGTAATGAGGGCTTGGAAAAGCCTAGTTGAAGTGTTGGGAACATAAGTAAGATTTAAGGTGAGACTTGATATATTAGGGAAGACATTCTCTGAGCTCAGCAATCCTATATCCAAAGAATCTAGACCACCCCCTTAAAAGCTTTGTGTGCAGGCATTTCCTTCCAGGTGTATTAGCAACAGGCCCAAGTGCTTACCATCTGATACAAAGACACTACAGAACAAACCAGAGAACAAACCATGCAGGCAATTCCTGTTGTCCATCAAAAATTGTGACTTATCCCAGCTGATTCTAGTGCTATGATGAAGTGGGTGAGCACTTGCGATAGATCAGAAAGCTGGCAAGACGGTTAAAGAAGACACATATTAAGGCATGAGATGTGAAAGCTACTCCAAACAGCAAAAGAAAATGGGCTTTTTTGCAGGTAACGTTTAGCATATATGACAAGTTTGGCAGTATGTTGCAAAATGAGGGTATTATCACTCTACATTTTGTTTACCTAGTAAACAAATTAGTCTACTGTGACCCAAATGGGTAGAAACTATGTAGCTATAATAAAACCTGATTCATATTTTCAGTGCAAAGTAGAACAAAACAGATCTTTGTTGAATTTTAAATGAAATTTTTATTGGCAAAATCAGCTGTGCCACAGGCCCGAATCTATATCAATATGAACTCATACAGCAACAGCCCGTGTCTCAAACAGCTGTGAAATGGTGTAGGTCGATATGACAACTACCGCATTCAAACTAAATATATCATACAGAATAGGATATGTGAAAAGAAATAAAACAGCGCAATAACACCTCCCTCCTCCATCCAGAGGAAAAAAAGAGCCCAAAACACAAGGGGCTTAATTCTTCTAATTCTTAATTTCAACTCCTCACATGCTAGCTTTTAAATGGCTCTCTAATCATGGTACAAGCTGCCCATAGACATTTACAATACTTAAACTCTGCCCATATTTCATTCTTTTTTATACAACCATTCAAATATGTGGTCTGTTTACCTATAAAGATGACCTGGAAGCGTTATGGAAATATTTTTTCTATTTTCCTGCTACTCTTCTTTCTTTATACCCACTATTTATTTTTGGGATTTGTTTATGAGTTGGTAAAGGTACTAGAAAATATTTTTTTCCTACCATAAATAAGAAAAGGAAGGACAGGAAACAAGAAATCTAGTGATTAAAATTTTAAAAATTATTATTTTGTATTTAAGGATGAACTTCTTGAAGCAGCCTTTCTGCTTGGGTTGGAATGGATTAAAAAATGTTGTTGCATGATAATAATTAGTAATGTATAGAGTAAAATTAGCATTGAAAATTATCATTCAATTAGCATTCATCTTTCAGTTTCATCTCTCCTATGGCTCTTCAGTTTCTATGTCATTGTCTTGTTCCAAGAAACTTCAAACTTTTTTTTCTAGGATGACTACAGCTCTTGATGAGCTGATTATTGGTATGCTGAAATCATTATCATTTAATATTATCTCATTTTCCTCCTGTGCTCCTCTACCTGAGGCAAACTGATAAACAAGCAAAAGGAAGACTCTTAGTGCACAGTCTTTCATTAAACTGTGAAATTCTTTGCTGTGGAAATTGTGGAAACTATAGTTCTGCCTGTATTGAGCAAGACATAACACTGTAATTGTAGGGTCATTAACCACAATGGATTGTGGCATCTTATCAAATGATATCTGTGCCAATCATCTGAATACCCTTCACAACTGATGTAGAGAAATAGGCCAGCTAGGGTTCAATTCATCTTATCCTAAAATAAATGTCTGAAATAGGTCAGGAGAACCTCAGAGCGCAAAACCTTGGGTGGATACCTCAGGTACAGACCTCTGCAGAGTGATGAGGTTAATCTTACCATACAGAGTACTCACTTAGGAAATTCCAGAAGTACAGATCAATGGAAAATAGATTAACATATCAGTGAAATATCACCATCTGCCTGTCTCATTTTTATATTCCTCTTTCAGCATTCATTTGTGGACACTCTCGGTGCAGGAGACTGGAAGACATTGATCTTTCTCTGGACAGAAACAGTAACTGTACTGTCCCTTAAATTCTGCACAGCAAGGTTGGTTAATTTGTGGCTATTAAGCTGTCCAAATATAACTGTCATATCATATGAGTGGCTGCACAATATGTACTCTAGGTGATAGGCACCTCTTGCTGAGGCTGACACTGCTACCTAAAGGTGCACCTTCCGAGAGCCTCCTGCAATGGAGTGATAGCCCCCTGTAAGAGTTGTCCTCTTTGCAATACTCCTAGCTCTCTCTCCTCCCAAACAGTTTGTGCCTCATGGCTTTTTGCAGTATGAAACATATGGTATGCTGCTGGTAGTGTAAAGAAGGCTGACCAGTCCTAGCCTACTGTGCTTGGTCTTCTGCTGGGATGGTGGGTGTGCTGGGGCGAGAAATATCCTATTTTACCTCTGTATAGTGTAGTGGATTACAACAGCCCTGATGCATGCCTTAGCCTGTTGCAATGGATACCACATGAACACACAGAAATACATGTTCCTCAGCAGCTACATGTAGGGTAGGTCTTTGTGGGCTGCTTCTGTCCAAGTAGGAAAAGCAAAGTTTGATGAACCATGAGGATGGCGGCAGGATGATGTGCCGTGAGCACAGCTGGAAACAGAATTGACCTCTGCTCATGAGATCTCCACCTCTAGTTTGAAAGATTTTAGCTACCTCAAAAAAAGCCTACAAACAGGGGAACTTTGAATTGTGTTAATGTTGGCAATATATTTAGAAAATAAGTTATCTAATGATTAAGTCTGAGACAAACACAACAAAAGGCCAGTACTTAAAGCAGTAACTGCAACAGAAACCTAGATGAAAAGAGATAAGCAAGCAAACTGTGAGCAGCAAAACTGAGGAGGCTTGAACTCCTTGGGCTCTCACAAATGTGGATTCTCCAGTGGCTAGTTCTGAGTTTGACCTTTCTGGTTTTTTTGCTGGAAACCTTCTGTAGTAGAAACATTAGCCCAGTTTTATTTTGTGTAAGGCACTGGCTATATTCATAAAGCTCAAAATAATTTATTTTGAATGAGAGCTTGAGAGATCTGCTTTTATGAAGTTTGGATGATATTAACTAATAACTTCAAAGCTATTGAGGGTAGGTGGACAGATGTGTGTACAACACAAGTCTAGTTTTCTCAAGAATTCAGACTAGTAGGAGAGCTAAGAAGTTGATGTACTGTTTGGCCCCAAGAAGTCACTCCACATTGCTCATTGTGTGCCTCCTGCCAATTCACATTGGATAGAGCTTTGTTGTGCAAACTGTGAATTGATCTCCACACTTCTTTAATGAGAAATCATATTTTCTTTCCCCAGAATGACTGCCCGTTCACTGCGCCGTGCTTGCACAGAGAAGTTGTGGATTTTCAGCTTTGTTACTTTTAATAGCTCCACACTAGCAGGATATTGCCAGACAAAGTGAAAATAAATTACACCAAGTATTTTGGCTCACTTATGTTTTAAATTCAGTGCATGAGATTAAAATTAAGTAGAATTATCATAAATGGAGTAAAGTTGCTCTTTTTCTTTCTTAAAACACTCAAACTGCCCATATAATCAGATCACATTTTGGTCCTGAAATCTCTCCCCCTCTCTTCTACACAGCTTGTTTGTTGGATGCTTCTTGACTCTGAAAAAAAAAAAAAAGAGTGGGCACACTTCCTCTGATGCTGCCAGAGGAGTGGGACATGAATCATCTCTGGAGAGTTATTTCTTCCTAAGTCATTTTCTGTGCATTTCCAGCTGTCTTTTGCTTACTATTTTCCAGGTGTAAAGAAGAATCCTTAATCAGTCATTATTTGAGAAATTATAATTTATAAAATATATTTTTTGCATAAATTCTTTTCTGCAGAAATCTTTGGAACCTGCTGTACCCTCCTTCTTGTGTTGCTGGAGGGTTATTTTGAAAAATAACTAGTTTTCATCTTTTTTTAGCTTGTAACAGTCATTCTCATTACTGTAAAATATTCTGAAGTTATCTTGCTGGTGATTAAGATCATGCAACCATCTGAAGTTTAAAATATCAAGGCTACCTATGTCATTTATTATGGTAGATTTTATTGTCATTTTTAGAGATAAACAAAATCAATTTGTATTATCTGATATTCAAATCTTCACTTATTGTTCTCAAATGAGGATGCCCTTTAACTTGGCAAACTTAGAAAATGAATACAACTAAGGTGTGAATAATAGTAATAAATAGTAAGTTCTGCTTTAGTCCCAAAATTATATCAAATCTCTACTTAATTATATGGAGAAGATGCAATCATGGCTGTGGGCAAAACTTACTATTCACAATATTTGCACAAATAGCAGATAGACAGATAGATGGATAGATAACAAAACCATTTTTAAAATGCCTCTTGGTTCAGTGTCTGTTTCTACTTGGCCAGCAAATGTAAATTGCAGGATACGAATTACTTAGTGCTTTATGACAGTTCTGTAAAATTAAATATCTAATATGATAGGTAAGAAAGATAAATGGATGGATAGCTATGTATGCTATATATATAGAATATATTGTTGTGTAAGAATAGATTCTGTACATAAATCTTTATGTTCAATAAATATGTTGTTATGCATTCCAGTTACATCTTTTGAGCTATTTCAAAAGCTAGAATGTCTCCCACACCTTTCTGCACAAGGTTGACAATACCAAAAATCTAGCTTCACTTGGTGATGTAAAATCAAGCTTTTCAAATTGCATGTTACTTAGACAAATTCTCAGACTTCTCTAATTTCCCTGCTTACTGAGGACACATTATGCATTTTGCCATTCTTTGTCTCGGAAATTCTGCAGGTGACATTTTCAAAATTAGAGACAAATTTTTCTCTCTCTTTTATTTTATTTATTTTTTGAGGACATCCCTCATCACTCAGATTTTTATCCCTTGCAATTAAGTGTACTTACCTTTAAAGTGGACAGTGTCAGTTCTATAGAATTCTTGTTAGTTGCTTTTTGAAGTGTTTGTTGGCTGCCTTTATCATTATCTATATCCATATCCATATATGTATCTATACTTACACACCCATGTGTATGTGTAGGTGATGTGTATGTGAACATATAAGTATATGTATATATTTATAACCTAATATTACAATAGCAAAACTGCTGGTCCAGTAAGCTACTGTTTCGATGGCTAGTGGCTTTGTCAATCTTTAAACTCTAGTGCTGAAAACATCCCATGGTGGCACAGTCTTGGAATAATTCATGTATTTGTTTATTTGTAATCTCGACGTAAACTAGTTCAGCAGAATGTTATTTTGCTTGAAGTAGGTAGAACAAAAAAAGAGTAATTGTTTTCTTCAGACAGTTCAGCAATATTCTCAACCAACGGGGTTTGCATTTTTCTTCTCAGGTATTTAAAAGTCGTAAGTCTGAATC
This sequence comes from Limosa lapponica baueri, assembly GCA_002844005.1. Classification (NCBI taxonomy): domain Eukaryota; kingdom Metazoa; phylum Chordata; class Aves; order Charadriiformes; family Scolopacidae; genus Limosa; species Limosa lapponica. The sequence continues at coordinate 516,997 of KZ505767.1, read as the reverse complement.
ACAGAAATCAGTGACTGCTCTCAGAATGATGAGATTTTAGAACATACAGCACATGGTCCCTTCTCCACCCTCAGATGGAAGGTAAGGTGTGTGTGGATGTAGTGCCAGACAAGGACTCATTTTAACCTGCAGAACTCATTTTAACTGTGGAGTGGGAGGAAAACTCCAGTTCGTTACTGAACAGCTGAGATCTATTTAATTCATCCACTTCTTCCCCTTTTACATTTCCTACAACACCGCTAATATCCTGGACCAAACTACCCTCCCAGAAACTAATTTTGTCTTCAAGTCCTAACATAGATTCTGCTCCTTCATCTTTGCAGGTTAAAAAGAACCCAAGCTTTAACACTAAATGCTTTGAGGAACAATTGAAAGTCATAAATGAATGCATACATACAGCAATTTTGCTCTAAGGTAGAATATGAATATTATATAATTAAGATCTTGCTATATATTGTATTACTGTTGATTTGATGGGGAGGGTCACAGTGTCCGAGTATCTAGACTTGGTATCACTTGGACCAGCCTGAGAACTGCTTTCTTTTTGCAGAGGGCTAAATCAGCACTTCTCCTTTGGCACAGACAGAAGTGTACAAATGTACAGCCTAAACTCTTATCTTTGAGCAGGATAACAGTCCTGGAAATAAACTCAAAGTCAGCAAGTTCCAAATCCTCTCTCTATATTTATAGATAGCTGCTGTCGTGCTACTACTTCTGTTTGACTCCAGCCTCCAGGTAGAGATTTCACCTTCACTTGGCATCTACAGGAGCTGTCCTCTATGATGGGGTCTTGTGATGCCCCCTTGCTGGAAAAGTAAGCAGTGACCTCAGAGAACTCAGAGGCTAAATTTGACATGGTTGAGTAAGCAGCTATCATGATATTTTCTAGAATTCTCATTGGGATATTGATGTTACAAACTGTTTCTATATGCTCATTGAAGATATTTTTTTCATTCTGCCAAACAAGTTGCCCAGCTTTGCACCAAACACCTTTAAGGTAAAGGCTAAAGAGTGGAAACGGGCTTTCCTTGCAATTGTACCTTTCCCCAGGTGAATAGTAGCAAGTACAAAAAATAGGAACATTATCTTGCTCCTACTCTTGGTGCTGTCTGGGCTCCTGCCAAGAGGGAACACAAAACCTTCCAACAGGTACAAATCATTCAATGGTCTATCTCCTGCACTGCTAGAAGTGGAGTAATACAAAACCCAGGAGCATTCAGAGTGGTGAAGAAAAAGGGAGCAGAAGTCTCACTCTACTCTCAGGTTTTGCACTGAAATTCTTGATGAATGCAGGTTAGCTTTCCTCTGGGTTCCAGCTGTTCCTCTGAGCCTCATGAAGGTATGACAGCACCACTTGCTGATTTGATATTTGATTTTCCTGCAACCATTAGATGGCTTTTCTTTCCCCTCAGACTGAGAAAACCACTTCTTCTGTTCAAAATACGGAACATCTGTCAAAAAAGAAGTATCATACTTGCCGTCACAAAAGATGCCTCAGATTTGATTGCAAGGGCACTTGTGTATGAATAAAATCACTCGAGTACAAAAGTATTAACCAAACTCTTGTATACCATTTAAATGATTGATTGGTGGTGATGACTGATGATTGCTGTGCATTAATATCTGAAGCTCTATCAGGCATAAAAGCAGTATTCTGTCTGGTAGACAGGAAAAAGGTTTTGCAATCTGTAGGCTGGATCCAGTGAGAGCATATGAGATCTTGTCACTGTTTAGTTTGTATTTTGTCCTGGGACTAAAATGTAGTCTGTTTGCTTTGCACTACCCCCAACTTTGTGTTGGGTGTGATTTCTAGCAGGCAGAACAGTGTGTCCCATAGCCACTTCCCCACTTGTTGAGTTTTCTTTGCTGTCTTGTACATGTTCTCCTAAGGGTCACTTGGAGGAGGCAATGAGTACGCGGCTGTAGTACCATATTGTGAAACCAGGTAAATAGTAACAGCCTCAGGAAACAGCTGCTCTAAGGTAACCAGTCAAGCCAACTTCACCTTCTCAGACATTAAAAATACGCCTGGCATCAGTAAATGAATTAAACTGTATTTCTTAAACTTGCCTATGCTGTTAATGTGCAAACTGGAGAGAGGCTTGGGTGGTTTCCGCCTTCTGAAGTTAATATGGTGGATGTTACAGCAATGTAGATCTAACCCTTTTTATTTTTAGTGCACTCTTTTCACTAAGGGGAATCCTGGAAGGGCTGAGATACATATATGTTATTTATTGTATGTCTGATGATTTTAAGCTAGGGTCTTCAACACTATTTTTGTGGCTAAAATTGTGATCCAAAGGAACTAGTGGTTTGTTTGGTTTTTTTGTCTTGAGGGATACAAATAGTAAAATGGCAGTCCCTATCTGCAAAACTTATTTGGGATATTAACCTGTATGATACTTTATCTAGAAATTCTATTTTCTTCAGTGCGGTAGGACTGCATTTAGTACAATGTAAAACATGAAGAGCTTTCTTCCTTAAAAGTAATCTGTAGGCTACAGAGCTGTTTTCCCCATGTATTTGAATTTAAGTTGTCCCTCTAATAATTCTAAATCTCTGTAAAGTCCCTTGGCTGGATCTTTTATTTCCCTTATACTGGCTAAAAAAACTATGTTCTCTAATTCAGTGGGTTCTCAGATAAAATGTGGTTTGAATTGATGAGATGTTGCAAAGCTGCTTAGTTCAAAATACAGACTAGACACAAACCTCTTATGGTAAATGTAGTAACAAATGTTTCAAGTGAAATAAATGTTTTCCTTTGGAAAACTCAGTTAAGATCTAATGACTCCTGCCTACTGCTTTGCCAGTATGCTGGTATATTCAAATGGAAGGGGACAGTCTAGATATTTGATGATAAATTACTGAATGAACCCTTTATAAGTGCATTAGTTCATTCTTTTTGTCAATGATTAAGTGTTTGAGCTGCATTTTATTTATATTTTTACAATGTTAGTGAAGCATTATCTCATTAAACTGAGGGTGCTGTTAAGATATAATTCACCTGACCCAGGAAAGGCTTGGAAAAAGATTTTTTAAAAATGTGATACACGCTTGCCTTTGCTGAATGTTCACCTCCCATTTCAGGCTTCTGTCAGTATCTCTTAGTATGGTTGGCTGAACAAAACCATTCCCTAAGAAGAAAAACAGACGTGAGGCTTGACTTTTTTTTTTTTTCCCCCTCCCACAAAATCAATGGAAGAATGAATGAAAGGACCAGTCCCACAAACTACAAGTGGCTACTCACTCCATTGGGATGTGAAAAGCTAGGATCAGGCATGTGTCCTCTCTCATTCAGGCCCTCCTGTTGCAACTGTCCCATTTCCACTGTGGTTGCTGGGTGTTGCAGTCAGACAGATTGGGTGCAGAGTATGGGAGTCTGATCTAGGCATGGGTGACTCAGACTCAAGCCTGCTGTCTGCAGAGTGCCCCTGATCCAGTGAGCTTTGCCCAACAATCTGCTCCAGGCTGTGTCTCTTTTTCTCTTTTTAAACCCCACTCTGGACATACACACAATTTAACGTGTTGCTTTTTTCAGTAGAAATGACAAATGATGATCATCTTGACTTCCTTGGCTCTTCATATTTTTTGCAAGTCTGGTCATTCCCAAGCTGGTGTTTAGCATAGTTCTGCTCTGATCTTCTCTATCTGTTTCTGGGGAAGGTCTTCAACTAGGTAATCAGGTGTCATCTACCATGCTTGAATTTCTTGAAGTTGATTCACAAAATTAAGTTTTAAAATCTCATGTACTTTTGATGAGAACTTCCCATCATCTTGTAAATCGCTTCAAAATGCATCAAACACAGGACTTGTCACACTAGTCTGTCTCAATCCTGTATGTAACCTTTTTCAGCAAAAATTGCAACAAAACAAACATTTGGTGTGTTAATGGAAAGAGCAGGATAGGAAATTTAAAACTGGGTGAACACTGTAAAAGGAATGGAGTGATTCGAAATTTATTTGGATCCAGGGTTTTAATGTAGGCTTATATAATTATAATAACAAAATAATAATAATTGCACTGTATCATGTCATTAAAATGGATCATTTTAATGATGCATTGAGTTGTAGTAAGTAATTAATGGCTTGCTAGTACTTTGTTATTTAGAAGATAATAATGTTATAATTCACACTTTAAAATAATTTGAAGATGAAATCAATAAAAAGCAAGTATGCATTTTTATCCCTTTGGATTATCGCAGAATTTAGAAGAAAGTGTCACATGAAAAGAATAATGAGCAGATTCAATATATTGTTTTAAAAACAGTCATGTTCTTCTAAATAAATAGAGAAGTTAAGTCTGGAGGCCCTTCTGATGAAATAAACCCAGATATTTGAGGCTTCTTTAATGGGAGATAGATGTTTAGATTCTGTGGACATTGACACTGTTAACTTCAATAGAGGGCAATCTCTTGAAAGACAAGTGGCTGTCAAACCCTGCTGTGAATTCCACAGTGACTTTTCTCAGAAAATTGTTTACTGTTATTGGGATCCAAAACACAGAGATTTTCATGAAGACTGACAGATACTATCATTTTTCGTCACTGCTAAAATGGCAAGACCAATTCATTTCAGTAAAGAGAGTCAGGGGAGACGTTTCCTTAGAAAATGAGGTTAATATTCTCCCCATAGAGGAGCAAGTTCACAGACAGAGATATGGCTGAAGTCTGCTGTACAACCCATGGCTGCTGTGTTGGTATCTAAATTATTATGAGAAGTTCTTACAAAGCAAATTATGTTAATACTGCTGCTCTTTGCCCATTACTTTTTCTCTCAGAATGACTTTGTCAGAGTCTTTTGAATCAATGGGAGTTTTGCCAATGACATTAGCACAGTTTGTATCAGATCTATAGAGTTTTATAGTATATTACACAGAATATGAATTGCTAAAGTCTCACTGAAGCTGTTTTAGCCAGCTTTCTTTAGGAACAAATGAAACTCATAGCTTTTGAAATTGCACACATCTCTCTCTGTCTGAGGTTCACTGGTAGGTAGAGACCCTAAAATATGTGATTTATGTTCACAGTTAGATACTTAGTCATTTAAATAATTGGATCTGTGCATACAATTTACCACAAGTGTAAAATATGCATGCATGACTTTGGCAGCTCTAAAATGAACTGGCAAAACAGGATGTTATCCTTCCATATTATGGCTTTTGCAGCATGTGATTTACTCATTTACAAAGAGTTGTAGTAGGCAATTAATATTGTTATGCTGGGAGCTGCAACAAAGCTCCTTAAAAGTGGTGGGCATAACATTTTAGTCCATTCAGACTAAACGAATGAGCAATTAAATGAGCCTCTCTTTTGAAGTAGCTGAAACAATACAACATAGTGTCTTAAACCACAAGCCTGCTCAGGAGCCCTGAGTATTCTGTCAGCTTTACTGTGGTGTGACTGCAAATAGAGTGGCAGAGTGATGGCTTTTGATTGCTGCTGTGTGTTGAGCATGGTGTAAGGGAAGAAACATGCATGAAAACCAAAGAGACTCCAACCACATCCAGACAATGATTTTTGTTGTGAACCTGAGAAGAAAAGGCAACTGAGAGAAAGAGATATTTTGGGTTGGATGCTGATGGAAACTGGGTTTACAGTCATGAGCAAGGAAATGTTTCTCTGTTGTAGGTTTGTTTGTTTTTTCATAAAAAAAGTCTGAGGCCAAGAAAATTCTGACCTTAACAGCAGTATTTCCTCTTTACAAACATATTCCATAAATCTCGTATTTCAACTTTTTGGTTCTCAAATGGTAAAAGCATGTTGTTAATTGTGTCCTCAGAATGTGTCTGTCACAGCACCACAAAAATTACAAGGGCATCATTCTTAAGATGTCTGTTGTGCATTGTCCCTAATGATACTCAGTTTAGCTTTCCAGTAATAGAGAGGAATCTTTGAGGGCTATGAAGATTTACTTGCCAGGAAAAGAAGAACAGTTCACTCACAAATCCAATGGAGACTAGTTATTTGGTAAAGAACAATCCCCTCCATGGCTATGACTATGTAACTTTTTCTGTGTCAGTGGCAGATTGAGAAAGCCCGGTTCCCCCTGGTTACCTCAGACAGTTGTTAAGACTTAAACTGCGTCATCCATTGGGATGGCACAAGCGTTTGTGTGGCCACAAGTCTAGAGTTACAGTAGGACTCTGACAGATGAAAATTCTCTCTTCTTGGTTTGCTTAGCAAGTTTGCTGCTAATTCAGTTTTGCCAACACAGAGCAGAGGTTGTGGGGAGGGCGGGGGGAAAAAGCAGCTGTGGGAGGGGATGACTTTTAGGGTGACTCAAGCAGCTCTTCTGTAGCAAGCGTGCAATCATTGCCTGCGGTGAAGCTGTGGGACTCCTGGCACACCTCCCGGGCTGTGCAAGAGTTGCACCAGGAGTAGAAAGGACCCACTAAACAAATTTGTCTGCGCTAAGCACTATGTTTTGGATTGTAGGTAATTTAAGAAGAGTACCTGTTTCCAAAATCACTTTGGCAAGAATCCTGTTTTTTTTCAGACTGAGCGTTGTCTGTTTTGCAAAGATACAACTCTGCAATGCAGTTCATCATAGTTCACTGTTTGCAAGGCCCCTTGGTCTGTTTTGAAAAGTGAAGGCAAGTAATTTTGCTCTGTGATTGTGCACTAGCCTACATATGTACCTGGACACAGAGAACTTGTATAGTAGTCTGTGTAAAATGTAGTGTCTGATTTGTGACTTTAAATACGAAACATGTTGCTGTTTCGTATTGCAACCTCAAATTCAGAGTTGGCCTTCAATTATTTGTGGAAATGTTACCTCAGTTGAAGATGAACTTCGACTGTTGATGCAGAGAACTTCCTTCTGCCCTCTTGCACAGCAATTCTGAATCCAAAGTGTCACCAAACCTGATGCAGAGACGTAAGAGTTGCTTTTATGTGATGTTGCACTTCAGTTAAGCTGAGGTACAGAGTTTATAAATCCTCGTGTAATTTGGCTTGGATGTAGGTGTTTTACTTTTGTACCTGAGTAGATACAACCATACTGTTTTGTTCTGGATCAAGAAGACATAGACACTTGGGTTAGTGTTACATCTGCTGTAGGGCAACAGTTCCCCCAAACTCTCTTCCCTTTATTTTCTTCAACACAATACATTCCTGAAATTTCATTTTCTCAGTGCTTTTGCATTTTCCACACTTTTGCATGTGTTTGCACCCTAAATCCCTTAGTGTGAACTGTATGAATTCTAATAAAATTGCTTCTTGTATAGAAAATACTGGCAAACAAGAATGTTTCTGATGGCTTGATTTCCATTTACACAGTGAACAATAAACCATAATCTATTAAGACTAGAGTATTTGGGAGTAGAAGTTTAGGTAGATCTATTCATATCATTAATAGTGTAGTCCTCTGCCTTCCTATTTATTCAGTTCCTGAATATTGTATTTTAAAAACAGGAAAAGGGGAAAAAGCCAAAAACCCTTTTATTATGTATTTTTGATCCATCATTATGTAAAGAAATAATATTTCTACATTTGATAGTAAAAGAAAGAAAAAATGGCTTTTTTAATTATATGGAAAGACTTGATAGGATAAGGTTGCTTGGCAGTTAAATGTGTCTTTGCAAAGTATTTGATCTTTTTACTTACATGGGAAGAAGAACCAGAATTCAAATACAATTTGAACACATAAACCAAGGAAGTGGGCGACTTGCTGCTGAATTTCAGTTAATGGTTAGAAAATAATCGATGAAAATAAGGTGCTTTCACTTCAAGCTTAACCATTTTAAGACCCCTGGGTAAATAATGCTGCATATTTCATCAACACATCAGCCCAAAAACTCTTTCTAAAGAGTAGATTTTAATTCATTATGAGGTTGCTAAAAAGTGTGTCTTGATTGGGAAAGGGGAGGCACAAAATATTTCTTTCCAAAAAAGATTAGCTGCCAATTGTTCTATAGTATCGCAAAAGCTCCTGGTTCTGTCCTGTGTCATCATCCTTTCCTATGCTCAATAAAATAAAGCAGTGTCAAGGCACATTTTAGGACAGTAAATACCAAGACACTTATGATATAACAGCAGTGTCATTTATTAGATAAGTCATCCAAACACTGTACCCTTTGGAAAAAAAAAATGTATTTTGAAGCCTAATTATCTGTCTGAAGTGAGTCTGAAATAGTAGAAATTGAGGCTTGCTTTCTGCATTATTTTTTTTTTAAATCCATTCTGCCCCACTGTTTGCAGATCCAGCCACTCATCTATGGGGTGAGGAGGGCAATGCTACCCCAGCAAGGACCCCACAGCTCAAACCATTTTTACCTGAGCTGGCAAAGTGACTTCTCTACGATGAAGAGGGGTCCCTTATGCTACAAAGAAGAACCATGAACTGCTTATTGGTTTGTTTCCTTTATATGTGTGAATCACACGAACATAATCAACCCTTCCTTTTTTGAAACCCTGAAAATCACTCTGTATAATGAAAACCAGAAAGGGGGGGGAAGGGGATTAATGTAGACGTAGCCTGCCAGAACTGTATGAATAATTTCTTCTCTGAATTTTGCTTGCCTTTCTTTTTGCAAATTGCCTGCAAACAGTTTACCCTTTTCTTTCATTTAGTATTATTTGAAATTATTTGCTGAATAATTTCTGCAGTTAATTCCTGATCTGCATATCATTCATGAGCAGTTGGATAGCAATTCCTGTTAAACATTCAGGTTGCCTCAGCTAATTATTGTGGGATATGCAAGCCACACTGTACCATAAACTGAGCTGAACAAGTGTTTCTCAACATACTTTAAGACTGTTCCTCCTGTATAACAAGGACCTCCTCACACATGAAGAAGATTAATTTATTTAGATATTCAAATAAAATCCAGACTGGAACCTTTAAAGAGCAAGAGTAGTGAACAGATGAAAGGTAAAATTTTCTTGTGAACTAAAGACAGATTGAAATATAGAAAGATAGAAAGTATTAGTATTCAACTGCCATCTCTAGGATAAGATCCACAGACCTACACCTCTCTTTCAGTCCTATTTTCTTGTGTTTAAACTGGCCTCTGACCAATCATGGGAATATCTTGTCCTTGGCTCCCAATCAGTATAGTTAAGTGTAGGCCTTAGTGTCCCTAATTAAAGATTCCCTTCAAGCTTCTCTCTTGCATACTTTGTCAACCTCTGTAGACAGCATCACCATCCTGATAGTCACTCACATGTCCATCACTTGCAGCACCCCCTAGATTGTTTTGTTTTTCAGATTTTGTCTTAAACTTGTCAATTCCTTCTTCATAACATCTGAATAAAGGCTTAGGGTAAAACAATCCCTTCAGGCTTTTACTCTCACCTATGTTACTGGAAACCCTTTTTCTTTTAGGATTAACAAAGTTGGACTTGCCCAGTAATACCAGTTCAGGTTTTTACTGTGTGCATTGTTCCTGTAGACTGTTCAGTTTCCTCCTTGCACTGGCTCAACTTTCTGTCTCATTAAGCCCAAGTAATGGTCCTTTTTGGTCTGTTTCTACTCCACCTATAATTTCTCAGTCATCTGGATGGACTATGATGCCAGCTGCCTTCAACAACTGTGATAAATCTTTGAAATAATATTCTCCATCTTCTTGTGTTGTTCATAGATACTCTCTCCTAAATCTAGGGAGGAGATTCCCTTTACCACCTACAAAACTGAGTCTTCATCAACCTGCAAAATCATTCTTAACATGTATGTTATGACAACTACCAATAAATTGATTAATATTCTATCCTCATTCTTCTCTCTTACCAATAATCACTTGCTTTGTCTTATATTAAGACTGCAAGTTCTAGGAGCAAGAGTGACCTATTTTTTCTTTATTCATACAGTGTTCATCACGATGAGTCCCCAGCTCAGGACTGCATTCTTGGAGTCATACAGGTGGGAAAAAAATGAAGCTTTACTTACACAGAAGGCAAGCTGTTATTTAATTTAATTATCTATGATTTCCAAGAGGAGATTGTGAAATTATAATTGATACTACTTTTTCAAATAGATAAGTTTAAGAGGATTGTAGATCCCTGAAAAATGGAAAATTGAGTGATTCAGTAAGCAGGTGACAATATCAAGAAATCATTTAAAAAGTGATGATACACCTGTTTGGACATCTTATAGCTGATTTCTGAATGAAATAAAACCATCTAGGAAAAGGATTCAAGTCTCAAAGTAAGAACTGATTAGTAGTCTAGTCTGTTACTGAAATCCCCAGTTTCCTGCCTGTAATTGCCTTTCAAATGTTCAAATGCTGAAGGTTGAAATGTAACATGCTGTGCTCATAGAGATTAGTGTTTGCAATGAATACACAAATTCTCAAATTTTAACTTGGTTTATTGCCATTTCACCCACATACAAAATTCATAATGAGAGCAAGACAGGTTATTAAGTGTTACAGAACAATGTATATATTAATGTTAATGAGACTATGTTTGCCTTGACCTCACGGCCTTAAAGCATTAATTGTATTTCAGATTCTTTAGTTTTCTTATGTGTATGTATATAAGAAAGCCATGGGTGGTCCTCATTTTACTAGTCTTCAGAGATTTACAGTGAAAATGTCTATAGCCAATTGAGAGAAACAGGAACTTCCTGGAATGCAATTATTTATAAAATACTGATTTTAAACTTTGGGATGAAGTGACTCACATTTAATCTTCAACGAATGTAGAGGAAACCCCAACATTTACATTTGAAGGAAGTCCTCCTTCCATGCTGCCTCTGATTACAATTTTGCCAAGTTTTACAGAGGTCAATCTCTTTCCTTTTATGAACTGCGTGTTTTTAAGTGTTCTCTATTTGTTACAATGCCCTAAGTATACAGATACCAAATATCCCCAATAAAAGTGTTCATTTCACAGAATGAACAAAACTCGCGTCTTTATGTGAAGGGACACAAGGTGACTATCTTTTAGCCTATACAATTCTTTTGTTCTCAAGAATCCCTGGTTGCACCTTGACTCTGTGTGTTTATGCTTCTATAGAAAGCCCTGACTGAGACCTTCATCACCTCCTGCGGAGAACATGTTATTGCTATGATTATTTGTTTTGCCTTCAGTGGCCCAAACGTCATGTGCACAGCAGTCCAAAGATGTTGTGTCAAGCTATAGAGTGTGGTATTAATTTCTATGGTCATATAAGTGTGTTTATCTGCAGGATCACCAATTTAATAAAAAATAATTCACCTGATTCTTGATTGTTGCTTTTAGCTTTCTAGACCATCACATTAAATGTTACTATATTTATAAAATAATGAATAGGAAACATGAATGACTATCAAACTAAGTGATATTAAGAATCAATAACTATATTTCACAGGAAATAATCTAAAGTATCTAATGACTTTAGAATAATTTTAACATTAAATTTTTACCTTAAGCTTACTTAACCTTGATATCTTCTCTTTTGAACTCTGTTTTGAGATATGAGAAATTCAGTACCTATGGGTCAGACATAGAGTTCCAGTTTCAGTCTTCATACAGTCTCACCTCACCTTCAAGGAACACACAATTAGGTTCTCGAGCAAACTTGGTCATAAATCAAAATGCTTTACCTGATTTACATTATGGATATTCCAAACTGCTAATTTAAGGTGTCAGCAAGATACTTGATAATATCTAATATTATTAAAAATCTTGTGGTCATTTACTTTGACAATCTCATACTGAACATAAGTCTATTTCAAACCAATAGTTCATCCCTAAACTCAAATTTCTATAATTTTAGTATTTATCATGAAGTCCAGGAAAGCATCTTACAGCAAGGTAAGGACATCTCCAAAGAAGTGAGGAAACTGAAATAGCACAGCAGCTGACATGCACAAATACAGCAAAGAGCAGAGGAGGATTTAAGTAAAGGGTTGAAGTGGACTGAAAGACCAAAGGAACTGGGGCAGGGCTGCAGCTAGAAGTTGAAGAACAACTAAAGCAGAGTGTCAAACACAGTTGAAGTAAAGCACTTAGAAGTCCAAAGCACAAGCCACAGTCTGCAGATAAAAAAACCAACCTTTTCCTGCAGCTAGTCCTTGGCCCCAATTCCTGAACATCCCTGAAAGCTCTGCATGCATGAAGACTTTGAAGATACAAAATAGTGCTATATAGCGGTTTGCCTAAACTTCAGTAACAGCCTATCTGAGATTCTCCAGGTAGGCAGGCGTTTGTGCAAACTATATATGAAGCTGGACATCAGACGTGCCTTTCTCTTGAATCTCCTTTATCTGAGGATTGGATATTATTTTTCATTTGATACCATTTAACAATAACTTACCATCCATTCCGTTACTGCTTTTTCTACAGTCATCTTATAAATATTTGACTGCTTAAACATTTCTGATTTCTTCAAGAGAGGTGATAAGGGATGACTATAGTTGAATGGTTGTTTTATTCAAGTTTGAGTGATGAAACTATATACAATGAACAATCAGTCCGAGTTACCCAGTCACATTTTTTTTCCTCTACTCCCACTGCAATACTGTGTATTGCCCAGGCACAATGATGTATTTCCATTTTCATTTACCAATATGCTAAGCATGAAAACAACTTAAAGTTTCCTCATGAGGTAAGAAACCATGCAATGAAAGGAAAGAAGTTCCCATCAGAAATAAACTTACCTCCTCTGGTCTTTGCTACAGTCCTGCATGAAGATTCTTAATCCAGTTGCTGCTATGTTTTGCTTTTCTCCTTTTCTTAGAAATGTCATTTCTCCTTACACCAGGAGGTTTTCTTAACCTAGAGATAGAATATTTATTTATACGTTGGTCAGCTATGGAAGTAAGATGCTAAGAAATGCTTAATCTGTTTGACATGCTGCTTCAGTTCACCTCAACAGTAATTCTTCTTACCTAGGAACTTTTTCAATGTTTTTAAATGAAGTATTGGACTTCTAAACCTTGAAATTACATGTGGCCATCAATTGCCAGAGGGAGTCTTGAGGGAAGCTAACAATTATGAATGAGATAAGAAAATAAAACATTTGAAGAGACTTGTTAACGCATCACTTGCGGGTAAAAGAGACATTTTACTGAATATAAATGAAGCATCACGTTTCAGCTTTACCATTGTTTAGAGGAAAACCAGTTCCCCGCAATGCCAATTAGACTACCATTACAGTGAGATGGGTATTTCCAGTCTGGCATGTATGGAAGTGTGGAGGTCTTCTTGTATTATTTGAGCTGACTGTTACATGGTCTGCTCTTCAAATTATGCTCTTTTGTGTCTCAAAAGAATAACAGAAAGTGTGCTTTGACTACGGATTTTTCTTCCATTAACTGAAATTTTGGAGACATATGTTTATTTATTTTAACAGTACTAGGCCAAAATCAACCCTGAAGACAATGAAGTTACCAGGAAGATTTCATTCAAACTATTTTTTTTCGAGGAGTGTGTGCAGACTTTTATGTTTTAAAATCTTTTACCCATTCTCACCATTCTCTCCTCAAATACTTCCTATTAATTTCAGAGTAGAAACTCACAGAATAAATGAAGGCTTGCCTATTCTGAGATTTACGTGCAATTTTTAGGTTATAGACTTTCTGTCTAACCCTGAAAAAAATTAAGATTGCATGTCTTCCTCCTTTTCCCTTTTGTAAGTTCAGAATAGTTCTCAGGAGTATAGAAATTTTTACAAATGACTCTTCACAACATTGTGCTGCTGAAAGCCATGTTACTGCCTAAGAAGAATGAGTTGAAATATCAATATTATTGTACCCTTTCCATTGATGTCATTGTTTACAATTATTGTGCTGGTTTTAATATAAACATAACATGAATATTGTTTTTCTATTAGCTGTTTTCCAATATAAATCTATAGGTCAAATGCTGGTTTAGGTGCTGGACACAGATATAAAATTTCACTATAATTTTGCTCCTCAGATAACCACAGTTCTCATGGTTTGATCAGTCCCATTCTATTATTGCAACATTTCATAACACTTTTAGTTTAGTTTCATCTTTCTGTTTTATGTATCTAATTTATCTCTTCCATAATTGATACGAGTTGTGCATATCTTGTGAAGTGCTTTGAGATGTGTAACATGAAAGGTTCTGTACAGGAAGAAAGTGAACTGCAACAAGACAGATTAAACATTCAATTAAACAAAAAATTTGCCTATGTAAAAAACTCACAGGAAGGAGTTTAACAACGTTCATTTTTATGAGGTACTAAAGTTTTTGGAATCAATTACTCTCAAAGTTCATCTACTTTGCTTACAGGTAAAATAATAACTCAGTTGTTTCAGCAAAGGGGCCAAGTATTATTTACATAAAGTTCCGCTGTAAAAATTTGGGTACTATTTCTTTCTAAGATCTAAAACACTTTGGTAAGAGAAATGAAAATACTCATAAAAGGCAACCACAGTATGTTATAAACCACCTTTATGGTTCATTATAGGTTTGGTTTAATGCTGTTGGATTAACACTAAAGGTTAATGTTTGCATAAAATATGCATGATTAGTTTAATACTCTGGAACTGTGATCAGGTTCTCTAATGTTATGAAAGAGAGTGACACGATACATGGTTAAGGCTGACACAAATAGAAGTGTGATATATTTTCAACAAAACTGGTCAAGGGTATTTTCAAAATCCTCGCTTATGTGATAACACTTCAAAGCCAATCTGTGCCAATGGGAGATTTTGTGTTCAGCTCTCATAATTATACTGTTTTCTGGCTGGTGGAAGTGCATGCATTTCTAATTTGCAGTGTAGAAAAAGTGCTTGGAGAATGATACTTTCAGATTTTCTTCTTGCATTGAGCCGTAGGTATTGTGTGGAGTGTTTTTGTTTTAAGCATTGATTATCTTTGTTATGCTTTAGATTGCCAGAAGAACAATAGTAATTTTTATGCATAGACTTGGAAATCTGTATCTAAATGGCAGGTTTCACTTATTGCTTGTGTAGAAGTGTCTGCCTAAGTTCTTCACTTACCAAAAAATGATTTATAAATTTATGATTTATTCTTTCTAAAATGTATCTTGATGATGCCTCAAAGATAATTATGGTTAGGTCTTCTTTCATGATGCAGGGGAAGAATAGTATATTTGGCACATGTTTAGATAAATATCAGCCATAAAACTCAAGTTTTGCTGCTGTCAGGGGTCTGGATAGCAGATAATGAGAAAACCCCATGGGCTCTCATACCACAAACAAATAACGCACTGTAATCATCATGACATATGGACACAACTACAAGTACACATACATGTACATATAATGCATTGATTTATAAGATTATGCATTGTATAGCTATCAGGACAGGTTTTGTTTGTTACACTTATTGGTATATGAATATTCAACAGAAGTGCTAGTAACCCCTGACTTTTGTATAACCTCAGTATGAATCATGATGGATATTGTACCATGTATTCACAATGATGATCCAACAGTGATTAAAAAAAGAAACATGTAAGAATGAAATTAGGCTGGGTTAGTTTAACTGCTACTCTTCTTTCATCTTGCACTTGCACAGTGACTTACAGCCTCATAAACTGTTGTTTTCCAATGTACAGAATAGTCTGTCCATTATTTTTATTTTTAATTTCCAATAGGGATCCTATGCCTTATTTTCTACATTCTTTCCATTCTTTCACTTTTTAATTTATTTTTTTTTTAATTTGGATTATTTTAGACAACAAATTTATCCAACTGATGGTGTGGCCACAAGAAGACATGGATGGAAAAAGTGTCCATTTGGGAGCGTACTAGAGCAGGCAAGAGCTCCAAAGGCTAGCATCACTGCTAACATTTGTGTGGTATGTAACTGGACTGAAATAAGGTGAATGACTCCCTTCATGCTTAAAAGTGAAGAATTTGTAGATGGGATGGCAGAGTCAGGAGCAAAACTCATTCCTGAGGGCAGTGTTTTTTCAAACATTTATTTGTAGCCCTGTGGTGGTGCAGCTCCCACCCCTGGGCCACATTGCAATGTTGGGGCAAGGCAACTTTGTGTTCTTGTCCTGGTTACAAGTACAGTGAATTGGGACGGTTAGGCACTCCCTAACCACACCTGAGACTTCTGCTGCCTGGATCATAGCCTGATCTGGAAGGTACCAGAATTACCTGACAAAAATTGGGGCCAAAAATGGAAAAACACTTACCAGAGTACAATTGTCTCCTGGTCCTATAAATAGTGATCCCAAGTGAGGCCCTTTGAGCTCTCCAGGGTCACAGGAGGCTGTGACCCAGTATCTACCCCTGAGTTGGGATGCCTCTCACGGTACATTTCACAAGGATTTCAAAGATCATCTGCTGATAGATTCAGATGAAGGTGAAGGGTTCAAAGATAGTCTGCTGACAAATGCCGACAAGGAAGAATAATAAGTAATTCACTACAAATAGATTTTGTGAGGTTGAAAGATTGTTTGGTACCAATAATTTACTAGTATTTGCAGAAGAAGAAAAATCTTGATTATATAGATTAACCTCTATATCTGTGTGGGTGCTCACGTGTGTGTATGTATTTATGTGTGATTTAATTTAGGAATCTCTGTTTTAAGTCTTGTGTGAACCTTGCCATTTTTGAATCATATAACTAAGTCGATGTGTTGATTATAGCAAATTTTGTTAAATCACTGATAATTGGCTCATGATTAAGTATTGTTAAAAAATCATACAACCTAATCCTGTGTTAATAAATCTTAAATTGCTGCTACCTCAAAGTTGTGCAGGATCCATAAATTAACATTTGTGACAAAGTGGTGTGGTCAGCAGGATCCTAAAATCTACATTTGTGAAAAGGCCTAATTTGGGCATGCTAATCTCAGAACCGCAAAAGGCTACATATCCCTGACATAAATGCCTGCCACAGGTCAAGACTGTTTCAAAGAACTGGACTCCTCAGTGAACTTATTTTAGAAGCCACAGAATTGCCTATCAAGGACAAAACAGTGCCCTTCCCCCAGCTTTGATCTTGGAAATAACTGTAACGTAATGGCTGCTTCCAAGACCAGAAAAAAACATCCTAACAAAGATAACCTTATTTCACTTCACATGTGGAATTACAGCCTAGCAAATTGAAATTTGGATAAGCAATAAGCCAAAGTAAACAGGCTATAACTATGGACAGGTTTTTAATGGGCACTGCTATAGGTCTTGTTTATTCATTATGTATTGGTTATGTAGCCACAGTCCCTAGAGACCAACAAGTTTAAAGACTGAATATTCATTTCTCCTTTTTACCTAGGCTTGATTTTGTAAAAGCTCAAAAACATGAGTGCAGATTCACTGAAAATGGATCTTCTTATGGAGAGCTTGTTTTAGAGGCTGCGTAATATCACTCATGTATAGAATGAGTTCTCCAACCCCAAAATTGCTAATCTGTTTTGATTACGAAAATGTGGAACACTGAAATCAAACATTTGCGCAACATTTATTCATTCCTGTAAAATCCAGGAAGCTCATGGAGTATGAGCAATCATGCATTTTTGGGAGATGAGGTAACATTCTTCTGCTAAGTGATATCAATCTTAATGTAATTAGTTTTAACAGCATGCCCTTCATTATTTTTTTCTATTTTTACCACAGTTATCTCCATTTTCTTTTCATTCAGCAATGTCTCTTCATCTGTCAGACCGACAAGAACTTTCTCAAAGACAAACAATGTTAATGAACTGGAGACGTGTCTCAATCAATGTCTTTCTTTCCCCATCATGATGAGAATCATACATAGTTGCTAATTTTGCATTAGGGTCATTTTTTTTCCTCCTCCACTCTTGGCCTTAGAGGCAAGGAAGGAAAGTGGTTTTAGCACTTAACAAATAGCTTTTTATCAGACTGACTGGGGGGCATTCAGTGACATAGTTGATCACTCCCAGGAGGCACAATTTCAGTCAGAACAAGCTGACAAAGGTCACTGAGAAACAATTCACTCAGATTATGTTGGAACACACAACAGTCATAAGGAGCTAAATAAGGTATGCATAAAAGCTGGGCTACCAAGTCTAATTCTCAGTGATATTGATACATTCTGAGAATAGAAGCTGGTAGAAGTCATAGGTAGGCTTGAAAATTATTCTGAAAAGAGTCACTGAACTCACATAAATTGTATTTATATGGGAATTTCATAAGCTCAACTGTTGTTGTTGCCTGACTGCGAAGTCTTAATTAACCAATGCATCACCTTACCTGAGACAGCAATGCAAAGTACCCTGCTATTACTTGCAGTATACAGAATTTCAGATTGTTAGAAGGAGAAAATGAGATATCTTGGACAAGATGAAGTTTTAGGTACTGAGTCTTCCACTGCATTTTTTTCCACTTGGAAGAAAACCATACCTTTTACAAAATTCTGCATTTCTCTTCATATTGTACTGGAAATAAATAATTTATAGCAGGTTGGATTCATAAAATTTTCATTACATCAGTGCAAATCTTAGCAGTTGGGTACCTGCTTGACCTTAGTTTTAGTTTGCTTGAAATCCTGCAGTGACTCACAGAGGTTACAAATCATGTGTTGTTTTCAAGTATGGCCACTCTTGTCCATACTACATATAACATGGTGTAGTTTCTTCATTTGATGAACCAATTAATTGCAGCCATGAAGCTGAATGACCATAATGAGTCGTGAGAGCTGTGGTAAGCCTGCCCCAGAGCCTGAGAGAGGGAGCACGATAGGCCACAACAAATAGAAGGCATAACAGCCTCACAGGTCAATGGTAAAAACTGGCTCTAGCCTCTCTTTTACTAGGGGAAAGCCAAAGAAAGTTGAAATCCATTAAAAAAACCCCAAACAGCCAAAACCACAATCAAAGAACCTTCCTTGTTAGGTGTATCTTGGGCCAATGGAAAAGATTTTAGAAGTCCTTCAGGAGTTAAAGATGTTAAAGAAATAGTGAATTTTCTGTTTGCATGGGTATGGAACACATTACAAGAAGATGATGAACTACTTTCTGCTCTATTAGTAACCAAAGAATGTATAAATCAACATCTGTTAAGGACACAAATATTTTTCAACCAGCATAGTGATTTGCACTAAGGAAAAACATTAAAAGAGTTAACTGAGGGGAACTGTAGTCTTCTAAAATAATTGCTAATAATTCTTAAAGTACTGAGAAATTTCAGAAAAATGAAAGAATGTCAATGTTGTACTAATATAAAAAAAGGTTAAAGGGGTTGAGCTGAGTGATTGGAGGCTGGTTTGTTTGACCTAAATGTCACGTAAAAAAAGAAGTGGAAAATTTATAGAAGATTCAGTAAGCAATAGTAGAATGTTGATTTAATTACTATAATTCAACACAGTTTTGTGAAAAAGGTCACATGAAAAAGCTAGTTGTTAAAGCTGTAAGACTTTTAATTAAGTTCTACTTAATAAGCTGGTACATCTATATTAGTTCTATACAATAGCTAAAAAAATGTATGAAATGCAATAAATATTAATGTATATAATTACGTGTAATTATGTAATAATGAACTATATATAATTGACTGGCTATCTGATAGACTACTCATGTAATTATGTCATGGAGAAAAGCATTTTCATTTTTAAAATATTTATCCTGAGATCTAGTGAATATCTTTATCTTCAGTGTGCTATAGGTGATAAAATCTGTGGCTGAAAAATATTTCAAGAGCAACATGTGTAATGAAGAATGCAAGTGGTTTTACAGATGCTCACTCAATGAGTAAATCTAGAGGATATTAGTGCAAGAAGGACCTAAAGTCATCTGTAGTGGGATTTTAACTTTCTTTATCTACAGTACTGGTGCCTACACATGAATTCTGTGATAGCTATGCTCCTTTATGAACATAGCCAATGGAGTCAGCAAGGTCTAGGAAATGTTTCCTCAGGTTGACAATAGAGATGAGAGTCAGTTTTCTCAAAAAAGGCACTTTGTGCTGCTGAAAATACCCTAAGGTGTCTGATACATCTGCCTTATGTGGACTATAATAATTTTTTAGCTTGTGGGGATCTCAGGAGAAAATTTTAGGACAGACCTGTGGGCATGTGTGTGTGTGTGTGTGTGTGTGTGTGTGTGCACATGCACATACAGTGTAACAGAGATTGTACGAGAACAGGAGAGATGATTCATTATCAAATCAAACCTAACAAGATGATAATATTTAATTGCTACCTGTCTGAAACAGAAAAATGGCCATGCCACATACTCCTTTTGCCACTAAGCCCTGACTGCCAATGTCTTTCTGAGTTTGGGATAGCCAGGGAAATCCCCTCAGGGGTACTGGACAGGCACATGAATGCACCATAGCTCTGGCACATATTTACTGAACTTGCTGTGCATCACAAAACATACTCAGTGCAAAAAGGAGGGTTGCACCACACAGCACCATGCAGCAAATCCTCATCACTTATCTCAGAATGAGATCACAGGCCAGCTGTGGTGCCTTGGCCTTCTTCTCTCCTACATGTTGCTTTCCACGTGCAGCCCACGTTGCCATACACGTGTCTGCGCAAGGCTGGGGATAGCCATCCTCACCAAAGGCTATAGTGCCCGTTGTGGATTTGGGTGTGTGTTCCCTGTTCCCATGTGTTGTGGTGCTGGGTTTACTAATAGCATATGTTATTCCTGCACTGTGCAGTGGGAAGATGAGACTCAAAAAGATTTTCCCAAGGACTATCAAATTCTGGTGGGACTGAACACCACCACACCCAAGGTGAGAGCTGAGACCACATATGCACAAAGCAAGTAAATTATTCTCTAGACCCTGCGGAAAATGTTGGCTTGGTTTCCATTACCATAATGGGAGCATAAACACTGAGCAGTCAAATGTTAGACAACTACGTATCACTTGTGGAATCTCAGCAGTGCCTGGAGTAGCTGGGGAGCATATAGTATATAGACCTTACAGGTCTAACTCTCAGTAACAAATTACTGGTCAATTTTTTTTTTTTTTAATAAGCTGTCAATATCTTTTCCATTTAAAAAAATAAACCCAAACTATAAAATAGATAGAAGAGAGGCTGATTTAGAGCTTGGATTATGTTTAATACTAACCCTGACTAAGTCACTAGTATGCCCATAGTTAGCTGTGTGTTAATTATTTCCTAAGCGTGTAGCAAGGGCAAGGAAGAGAAATAAAAAATAAAAACAAAACAGAGAGGCTCAAAACTCAGTTTAAGCTACTTTTTTCCAAATGCTTGAGGGTTGTTGAGAGTAAATGTTTGTACAAGCTAGAACTGGAAACTCAGAAATCTACAGGGCTGTAGCAGTTTTAAAAAGAGCAGTCTCAAGAGTTCAGTAATGGTTGTTGAGTAGCAGGAAACCAGACTGATGTTCAATGATCTCCTGAGGGTGTCCGAACAAAACAGGCATGCTGAGCAGGCTGTAACATCTTCTCGAGGAGTTTATGTAAAATAGACATATGTTTACACTGTTGGTTGTTTTGAAATGCCTTTTTTCCAGCTTATACTTTGTTCTCAGTGCTTAAATAAACAATGCTTTGGTTCAAAGAAGGCTCTTTTGTTGCTGAATATCTCCAGTTACCGACTCTCAAAGGAAAGAAGCCCTGGTTCCAACTCCAGCCACATGTGATAAATAAACCAGTAGGCAAGATGGTGTGACCCCCCAGCGGGAGACCATGCAGCATTAAAATAACCACACAAAAAAAGGGAAAGCACGGAGTGAAGACACTGATAGCCAGGTTAAGTCTATTTTTTCACTATGTCCTTCTCAGCTCCAGTGGAGAAATGGACACACATTACCTCTATTTATATAGAAATAGAAATGAATCCACATTCTACTTTGTAACTGAGTATGTAGCAAATCAGATAATTTATTTCCCAGATTAAATAATTTATGTTTTTAATGTAAGAAACCATTTTGGGTGTGTATTCAGATATGGTTTTACTGATGTAAGTTAATTTGAGCTGCCTTACTTTAGGCATGATTTCTAAGCCAAGATCTCTAGAAATGCTATGTACACACAAATTCAACTGGAATCAGTACTTAAAGTACATGGGCTATATTTTGTACCTTTCGATCCTGTAACAGACGTGCTGGACCTAACACAGATAGGTTCTTCATTTGCTAAAGAATTTAATTAATGCATTACACTTGTATAATAAGTTTTGATATTGTGCAATTATATTAAATAATTAGTCTTCTTGATGAGCCCTTTTTCCTGCTATGTCCTCTTTTTTTTCAGTACTAATTTTGAATAAAGACAGCAGGGTCATGATGATCAGAAGTGGAGGTCAATAGCAAGTTGAAATAAAAATGAGCTTTGGGGGAAAAACAGAAAAATTAATTACTTGGGGATGTCAAAGCCTCCTTAACATGCAAAAAGAGTGGAGATGGTCAGTGAGAAAAAAATATTAATTGGTTTACATCATATGTGCTGAGGATACATTTAATTAGATGAAGAATGTCGCCTCTCATCTCTGGGAGATGCTAGGTCAGAACTTTCCTTTTTCTTATGTGTTTCACACCTTCATCATTTTCTTGCAGAAACAACTGTGAATTGCCGAGAGTTTCAAGAGCTGATGAAAGGAACTATCACAAAGTGCATTGAGGGAATAAGGTGTTGTTACTTAAAATATACGTAAAACAATGTTAATATTTTCACTTCAAATTCCAAGTGATTTATTAACTTAGGAAAATAAGATATAGGATTGAAGGGTATTGCAGTAAACAATTTTTTCTTACTTTCAGGTAACCATATCAGGCAACACAAACCAAAAATATATCAAGTTCCATTTAGCTTAGATGACTTTCTGATTAGTAACACCAAAACTTGCATTCCTAAAAAAAAGGCATAAAACTATCAGAAGCTTCCATAATGTTCCATTGCTGTACTGTAACAGTCTGTTAGTAATAAATTATATCCTTTTCCCAATAAAATATCTCTTCCTCTTTCCCAGGAATATTGACACTGTTAATAATGTTCCTTAATAGGATATGTGGCCTTTCTTGGGATAAGCCACCATGTCTGAAATAATTATTTTCCCATTAAAATCTAATGGATTTTCCTGTTTGCATAACCTGAAGAAATGCTTTGCGTGCAATGCCTCAATAAAATACTTGAATAAAAGACATACTTTGACTGGAAAGACAATATTCCTGTGTATGATGGACAGGATGCAAATGGACACATTATGTTATAAAATGGCAGAAGCCATAAGGCAGATATCTCTAAACACAGCCACAGTGCAGGAACAGGGATCAAAGATGATAAGATACGGGACAATGGCGAGAAGACAGAACATGACCTCTGAATCACAGGACAGAGATGGGAAACACATTTATGGAAAAATGTAATTCAAAAGAATAAAAGATGGCATTGAAATGTTGGTATGCAGTTGGATGACATCCTCAACCATAATAGTTCAAGATGGAAACCAGGAGAAACCAACCCTGAGTATTGATCAAAGTGGAATTAAGGAAGAAAAAACAATTTTTTCCTCGCTTAATTAACTGACAGCCATTTTCACTTTCACCACAGGTTTTAAGCAGCATCAGACAACTTTGCAAAGTAGATATATATTGCCGCTATTTTCCAGATGAACTGACCAGAATACAGAAGTAATTTACAAAACAGGAAGGAGTCTGTGAATCACCAGATGAACTGGTCAATCAGCTTTTACTCAAAAAGCTTGTCCATATATCATGCCTGGATCCATCAACCTTTGTTAGCAAGATAGCCCTTGGGAGCATGCCGGTGCTCCATCATTGGAGCAGGACAACAAACCAAACCTGCTGTTCTGACCCTGCCCATTAGGGACGGGCCTGCTTCTGTGGTTGGGAGGGCCTGGGTGGGGAGTGGGGTGGTTACTTTCTGGGGCAATGCATTGGGCAGCCTGTTCCATGTGAAACGGCAGCAGTGGTGACCCCCTGCTGCCCAAAATGCAGGGTGAGAACCGACACAGGGTGAAATTTGGTGTCAAAATTTATAGATACTAGCCATAGGGTAGGTAGGAAAAAAAAACTCAGGTGATTCAGTTTAAGAAGAAAATACACATGCATGTGTGATATAATTAGGAACCTCTCCTATAAACTCTTTTTCTTAAATAACCTTATTTGCATGAAAACCATTTCTCCTCCACAACAGATCCTTTCAGCCTCAGATTTTGTTCAAGTTAACTGAAGGTGCAGACTACATGGTTCAGGTCATTTGAAGGTATGGATTCTTGGAGCAATTATTTTAAAAGAAGAATGAATTTAAAAGCATGAGATGTTACTGGGATACAGAGTAGTCATGAGAAGTTAGAATGTTTTTGACTAATTTACATCATTTAACTTAATTCTAGAAAGTTAAATAAGCATACACAATGACATAGTTTGCATTTTTGATATTTGTGGACTATCTGTTTTTCCACACCATTTGTGAGATGCTGTAATTTTATTCTCCTATACACAAAACAAAATAGCCAAACTAGACCAAATCCTACTGTAAATAACCCGTTTTCTTTTAACATCCAGATGGTGGCTTAAAATGTCTGTAAGTAGCAGTCACGCAATATATGTGGATATGTGGTGCACATATCTGTAAAGGTGGCAGATAAAGTGGTTGATGATAACACCTGTGAAATCCTGGACCTAATGACATGACTTTCACTGGCTTCCCGTGGCTTGGGATTTCATTTTCATTATGTTCAATCTGGCATTTCTTAGGCCCAGGTATCCCAGGTAGAATTTCACCTTTCGGTTGCAGTCCGTCAAACAGGCTGTTAGAACCACAGAGGCCAGTGAATGCAAGGTTATTAAAACTTTGGAAATATCTTCCTGGTTTTTCCTCCAGAGATTAGAGTTAAGTGCTGTTTCCTTTAGAAAAACAATAGTCTCAGTTTTTGATGCTGCTTTTTAAAAAGTTACTTTGCTTATCAAGAATATCTTCTGTCTTAAAGAGAAACTCATTCCCTGTCTCTTTTTCAAAATCTGCGTTGTGCTGCTGTTAGATGTTCCCAACAAGTTCTTCAAATCACCTCTTCTTGTCTATGCAGCCTTTGACTGTGATAAGTGCAAACATCTAGGTATTCTCCATATTAAAAGTTCTTAGTAATGGCAATATAGTGCTTCAGGTAGATTGGTACTTTTCTTTTTCTTCCACCACTTTTGGCTGGACTTTTAAAAGTTCTTTAGCAAACCAGAGGTAATGCAATATACTGTGAGTGAGAAACATTGCCTTTTGGTTACTAGTGTATGGGAAGGATAAGAAACCTCTTGCTCTACTCTAGGACTTTGCTTCAGGTAACGGCATGGTCTGTTTCGAAGCTCATTTTTGCTTCTTATTCTGTTTGTTGCAGGCATTGCCTGCACAGTCTCATCTGTAAAACTAAGGTAGACTAGCGTGGTTTACAGACCTGCTGGTGGTGCAGCCATGACCAGATAGAAACCTCTTGGAATGATCCACTACCTCCCCCTGCCAGCAACCTCTACTTGTCCCTCCAGAGCCCATATCAGCCACGACGAAAATTAAAGATTCTTCTGCTTCACAAAAAGTGTAGTCATGAGTTTTCTAGCATCTGACTCTTGCAAGTAATAGAGCTTATCATGTATCAGTGTCAGTACATCAACAGACAGTAAATAGAACCATTTTTTCTCTTTGTGGCTTGATATTGTTGGTATTTTACATTAAGGGCCTTCAACATCCGGAAGACATATTTGAAACCACACCAAAAGTTTAGGGTTTTGTTGGTTTGGGTTTTTTCCCCTATATAGCTAGGTACCACACTGAATGAAGTATTCAGAACCAATTTAATATTTGGTGTTGATCAGACATTGCTTCAGTTCTCTTTTGAGACACTCTCCAAACCATAGAAGACTGCTAGTTGCAATTCTAGACTGCAGGCATCAGGAACAGAAAGCATATAAGGTGGTGAGAAAATCAATCTCTCTTTCTTATTATTATTCGGAATATGATTTCTGCATGTAGCAAAATTCCTCTGTTGAATTGGGATTATTACTGGCATCTTTCTGCTTTCTGTCAACAGACTAGCACAGTAAATAAAAAGTTCCCCTTGTCTCAGCCTCCAGAAGTAATGGATACTTTATTATATTCTCTAGGTACTTACAGTAGATGTTGTTGTTATAATGTTAATACCAGACACAGGTCCAATAGGTTTTGATTTACATAGAGCACATTAATGAAAGATTACTTGCTGGTCTGCATGGACTTTGAGCTGATAGAATTTGAAGGGAGGTCAAATAGCTTTCGCTAAACCATACATCACATAATTACAGTGGTGATTCTTTTGCTGTGCTGAAAAGTAATTGCTCGCAGGAGAAACCGATGCCAGTATGTGTGATGTTGAAGAGTTAGTACCTCAGTTCTCACCACTTCTTTCAATGATTTGAACTGTCAAATTTTGCTGAGTAAATCCAAAAGAAATCGGTGATAACAGACTGTGGTAGATTTTCTTGAGGTAATTACTCTGTCATTTTTACATTATCTTTCTCTCTCTCTCCCCTCCCACCCCAAATGTTTCAGTATTTGGGAAAGCACCGAGGAGCAAATAAGATAAACTTAAGATTTTTAGACAAGCATAAAGACCATATAAAGGCATGCATAAAATATAATTTTTATTTCTAAATGGATGCCACACATAAAAATATGCTTGTGTTTATAGATAAAAATGTATTATGCATTATATCTATTATGTTAAAAATATTTTGTTCTTCCATAGAAGATTGAATTAAAGTATTTAGCTTCCCTTACATTAACAAACTATATTTTCATGATACTATTTCTGTACATCAAACAAACAAACTTGGGCTTTATGCCTGCAGACAAGAAAAGGGAACTGCCTTGTGGAAACTAGCACACATAGGTGCATTATGAAGTCTAGACTCTGAAGCTGATGGATGTCATATTTGGAAGATTCACTATCAATGTTAATCTATTCATATGTATATTTGTAGCATGAGGCTTCTATAGCCTCTTCCTAGGTGGAGTATTGATGGTTTCTCTCATTTCTCAGAAGAAAGAAGAATTTAGAATTTAGAATCATTCTTAACTAAGTCCTTTGTGAACCCACAGTGTACTATAGTATACCCATACAGAGAGATGGATGCACACATATACTTTTAAAGATATATACAACATTTACATTTAAAGATATGTATGAATAGATAACAGGGTATACTAATTCCCTGTATAATAAAAAGCGTTTGTTTGGCATTATGCACCCCAATTCTGACATCATAATTTATTTTTAATTCTAATAATGCCATTGAATTCAGCTGACTTTTCTGGGTATACACAAGTGTTAAAACAGAATCAAAACCCATGTGTCCATTTTAACATGTAGTACATTGCCCACGTTAAAGGAAACTTGTTCATGCCAGAAAATAAATACTAAAGCTCAGTATTTTTGAAATGCTAAGTTAGTTATATTTTATCCAATACAGATCAAATTTTACATCAAAAGCAAAAGAACTTTTTCTCCCTGGTTGGGAATAACCTACTTAGGAAAGAATTTGGACCTAATAAAATGATACGATGTCAAAAAAGAATGTGAATGCAAATAAACACCTTCGATCTCTATTCACAGCTGAGCCCACTTAAATGTCAAAATGCAGACTCAGCAATGGCTGTGTATGTCATTGGGGATGACACCCACACTGTCAAATCACAACAAAGCACTGTCGAAGTAGGTCTATGGAGACTACATTAAGCTGTCAAATGAAACAGATGCCAGCATAGATAATATCACATCTGAAAGACAAATAATAAGAAATTAAACACAAAGACTCTGATCTTCAAGTGTACAAGTGTATAGAGTGCCACCTGGCTTGTTATTTTTTTTCTTTAAAAACAACCCTTTTGGGTTTAAAAGAGAAGCAGTGATCCTTTTTCTCCCCTTCATCCAGCTATGTTTTCTGGGTTTTTTTTGCTGGGTTTTGGTTTTGTGGTTTGGGGTTTTTTCTTTACTTTGTGTTTTTTTTGTTTGTTTTGTTGTTTGTTTGTTTGTTTGTTTTTTTTACAAACTGCAGATTAGATTGATCTATTAAGCAGTAGTTGTAATATTATTAATAATATATGTCATGTTTTGACTATGTTGTTTTCTTGTTCTTTCAGTGCAGGAGTTACTTTTTAGAAACTGTTCAATGGACCGTACTGGCTGAGCGCTATTAGTTTAGTGACTGAAATTGTGTCAGTAGCACAGAATTGTACCTTAACATTCCCAAAGTAATGTTTGTTTCAGCTATGGTATAGTTTAACAATTAGCAAAACATCAAAAGTCTTCACCTGCTGCCAGCTTTTTATAGTAAATCTAGGAATTCTGGTAATAGAGTTCCTATTCAAATTTCTGAGAGTAAGACAGGGGAGGTTTTCATAATAGCACACAGAGTAATACTTAAAATGAATATTTTAGTATATTTAACATGGGCTAATATAAGGAGGTTATGTACCTGTGTGAATTTTAACATTTTACCAGCAAATAAGGAGAAAGCTTGGTTAAAGCCTTCATAGGATTTTTGTGTCAAGTTTAAAGAAAGCTGTCTAACAGCTCTCCTCATTGGGCAAACAGTTTTCTTCAGTGAAATCTATTGCATGCTAGGGTGACTTGTCATCCAGTTGCACTACAAAGTTCACTCCAGATGAATAACACAGTTGTCTAACCATTGCCACAGAAACACCTAGATTTCTCAGCAGCAGTGACTCAGTTCCTCATGGGCTTGACTCATGCCCTTAATTTCCCCAAGATGGACAATATTAAATGAAGCCATGTTATTGCCACTGTAATGGGCTTCCCAGATGCAGTATTTTTAAGGATTTGCTGCCTGATGTAAACAGACACTTCAGATTCACTGATTACTTTTCTTCCAAGACAAGGCCAAACTGCCCACACAAATCCTGTTTCCCCTCTGAAATGTATCTTTCATGTTACTTTCATTTATGCTTGCTTTGCAACCTAGAATCAGCTGTGAATTGTATAAGGCTGTTTTTTTCAGAGCTATGTCTCAGCCACAATCCTAAACTGCTGCTCAATCCCTTATGCTGAAAGACTTCATGGAAATGAAAACCATAATGTGTCAAATGCAATAAAGTTAATAGCTTTTTGTGGTATGTAATCAGAAATTCTCCAAAAAGCTGCAAAATAATACTGTATTGAGAAAGTAATTTGGGCATAAAGTAATCTAGCAGCATTTATCAACTCAGATGCAATGACACACTTCTGTGACAGTTTTAGGTTCTGAACAGGCTCTGCCTAACACAACTAGCATAGCTGCTGCATGTTGCTAAAGTACAGGCACCATCGATGTGACAATGTCTACGTTTCAGTGGACTCTGTGCATTCTGTAAGAAAAGGTGCTTTTCTACATTCTTTTTCTTCCTCCACAGATGTTACCCAAAATATACTCTGTTTTTCTCTTCCCTGGTACAGTAAGCTCAGTTTGATCTCCTGAGGTTTTTCATCCCCTCCATTGCTTCAGCAGATTGATATGGAAATTTTCTTCCTCTTATGCCTGTTCAGTTTGTTTTCTTTCTTTTATTCTTCCCCCCCCCCCATTTTGCCAAGTAATGCGAGGCTTCTTAAACACTTCCTAAGGGCTTTGCCACTTTATGAAGACCATTTTGTGTTCACTGGTTTGCAATGGCAATAAAACCTTTTGGCCATGCTGCAATTTTCATTTTCTGGCCAATTGGTTTCACATATGTTCTCAGACCTTTAGAATGTTAAATAATTGTTATCAGAAGCATCATTTAAATACAATTCAGTTGATCTCAGCTATGTTATGACTGGTGGCAAGAAAACAGGCATTTTGTTAGTTATTTGACATAGAAAGCAGGTTTGGCCAGTGGGTATTTTGGTTCATCTAAAATTCAAACTTCTCCATTGGTTCAGAGCCCAATCATGCTAATGAGTGATTCTCAGTAGCCTCTGACCCATCTGCAGTCTTCAGTCCTAAAAGAATTCAGCATCTGCTTCTCATCTCACTGCCACATCTTTTATTTTTAGGAATATTGTCTAAAAATATTTTGCTTTTGCTTTTGTGAGTTCAGGGGATACAACTTTGAAATGTCCTCACTATATTAAAAAAATCTTTGAGCTTCCATTTGTCATTTTAATTTTAACTTAATTGGAAAAGACAAAAAGTTTCTAGCCATATTCAGTTCTGCTCTCACTAGTTAAGAGGCCTCTGCAAAAAAAAAAAAAAAAAAATTTCAACTTGCCAAGCTACAAGTTTTTGACAAGAGACCAATAAATTCCCTTTTGAAATCTCTCCCATCCTTTGTTCACACATACCTCTGGCAAATAGGCAATGTGCAAATTTTGTCTGCATTGCAAAAATAAGTTCTCACTCATAAAAACACATAGAAAATCGTAGTGCTAGATGAAGAGAGAATCTTAGTAATTAAAAGTCTGTGTGTTAACAACTTGCTTTCACTATTATCCAAAATAGAAATCTCGTTAAGCTGAGGTAGCTGCATCATAAGGTCTATTGTTGAATGTATCAAGAAAGAATGTTTTTTGCACATTAGGCAATGTAATGATTAGAGTATAAAGAGCCCCCTGATGTGGCTGCAACATGATAACAATGAATTCTACTGTCTAATTATTTCCATCAATTCTAAAGTTTAGCAACAGCCAAAAATTTAGGGTGGGAAAAAGGCTGCTGTAGACATAGCCTACAAGATACTCTAATAATATAAATATTAACTGAAAATAACTGCGGAGCTGATGATGTTAAAATTAACTTTTCAGGTGAATCTGGAGAAGGAAAACATGAAAACACACACACATACTCATGCACAAACCATACCATGCACAAACCCTCTTATGGGCAAAGGTTGACAGAAGGTAGCAAATATTTTGGAAAGCATATTGTGATATTTATAAAACTGTGATATTTAATTCTTCTGAGAACAATCACATAGTCTTATGGTCTTTCACTTTGGTACCATAGGTTAGGTCCATGTATGGCTATTCTAGGGCCTTTTTGAACTTCGTTCCATCCTGCTCCTTGTCCATTGGAGGGAGGAATGGACAGAGGGAAGGATGAGTTATCTGTTTGCAATGCACAGGCATTCTTTCTGCTAAAATAGCATTATTATGACTAACATGCTGTATGTGTGTTTCAACATGATTTCAATAAAATTATATATTTTAAACATTCCTATCAGTTCTTTCTGATTATTTATAACTGCAGAACACATATTGCATAATTCATGTTTAAATAATTTGCTGATATAGCAAAGAGTTGTTCTTTATAGCAATTGTTTAAAAGAACAAAATGAGAGTATTTAAGTGGCTAATCATATAGTTTGTCTGGGAAGATATGAGCATTTAAATTACATGCTGATAAACTGATCAGAAATGAATGCTGGCAGCTACTGAAAATACAAAACAAAAGATGATGCCTCTGCATCTGTGGTATTATTTAAATAATAATTGTATTTTAAACCACTTTCCTTTTTGTTTCTTTATTAAAAAGAACCAATTATGGAAATAATTGACACCAAAATTCATATCATAAAAACCACACCTTACACTGTGAATGACAGAATGTTATTTTTATGTGTATGATTTATTCTGAGTGTTTCCTGAGATTAAGAAAAAATATCAAATATTTTTGAAAAGTGTGCATAGAATGTACCTTTTTGAAGCGAATTGGATTCCCATGGTTGCAATACAATCTGATAGCAACTGAATTATTCTAAATTGATCAAATGAGACAAAGCAAACTGTAAAACTAGGAACAATTGGCTGAATTTCTTTACTGCTTTTGTTCTTGAGAAATGTGGCATCTTTATCTCCCTGTTGGTTTTACTCTATTATAACCCAGCGGCATTCAGGATAGGGAATTCCAATTGGAGTTGGTTGCATTTCTCTGAGAAATATTGTCTAAAATGGGATCCGTGTCTATCAGAAAGAGAAAGCTCAGGTACCACCTGAACGCCTGTATAGTACCTTAAACCAGGATATTCTCTGTTTTGGCTACTTTTCAGGAATGGTCTTACTGAAACATATCAGTTTTCTGTAAAAAGCATGCAAATGTTCACCAAATTATGTTTCATTAGGTTAATAAAAATTTGAAAGGCTTCACAAGGACAAAAATCTTCTAAATGCCAATGACAGTATATAATTAGTTTGTATACTGTGTCAGCAAGTGCCGTAAGTCTCAGAAAGTAACACTGTAATGCTGCTTCTAACCACGAACATATCAGTCCAAAGGAACTACTTCAGAATTTGACCATACTACTTGGTGAATAACAGCTACAAAAGAATCGGGAAAGGTTTGCAACTGCTTGGTAGCCAGAAGAAAAGGGCTGAATTGGCAGTGCTTGTCTAACTTGATTGTAGCAGTCATTAAAGTCTAAATAAATTGCAGTGACACTGTGGCTAGACCCTAAGGTATGGAAAAAAGGAGTATGTCAGGAAATGTCTAAGCTCTTCTGAAAGATTTGTAGTATTTCATTCCCCTTGTTCAAAATGTGAAAGGTTACTTATAAAGAAGGATGACAGACGACAAAAATAAAAGTTTTGTATATTAAAAGTAGTTTTATTCTCATCTAGTCCTCAGTGGTAGCAACAGTTTGGCTACCCAACTTATTTGGTCCAATAAGCCTCTGTTTTGGCAGGTTATTGACATCTCATTCTCTTGAGGTCTTCAGACGGAAACTGGAGGCCTTCCTGTTGGACTCCACTCCTAGTCAAGCCATGAAGCTTCCTATGGAGATGTTCAGTGAAGTGCTAAGGTTGTAGTGCAAAGTGATCAGGGAGGACCAGACCTAAAATTTGCTACGCCTCGTGCTTCACCTTCTGCATGCTGAGTCAGTCCTCACTTGAGAAGAGAAAGAAATTCAGGATGCCAAAAATGTCTTTCTTTATGATGGGATTTAATAAATACCCTTCCATTATTTTTTGGCAGTTACCATGGTCATTTACAAACTTATTTTTAAGGATTGGGCTCTTCTCTTTTATATATTTTACAGTTTAATTTTTCTTCCTGTATGAAACGGGTAGAGCACTTTTGTCATTAACATGCTGCATGTCTCCTTACTTGACTTCTACATTATTGCTCTAGCTATTACTATGCATGCATTATTTATATGGTTGGCTATCAAGGAAAAAAGGCAAGCAATTTACTTGTCAAAACATATTAGAATGCATGACTTTAAATCAAAGTTACATGGGTTTGTAAAAAGCTATAATAAACGTTCTTTGGCTAATATGTTAGAGCCATGAAGTGGGCATGGTCAATGTGTTGGCTAAGAAACCTGTAATCACTTTAAAGACTTATTGAATAGGAGAACATTTTAGATTATTATGCTTTGCTTTTAATTGTATGATATTAAGACTTAATTTGTGGACTATATTATTTCAGTATAAGAAAATTCTAATCTGTGCTTTAATGTTACCATCCGATTTAAAAAGGTATTTTCTCAGTATGAAATTTATAAACATCATGGAGCCTATTTATCTAAAGTTAACCTACAAATACAGACCTCTGGACTTAAAAATACATCTTCTTCTCCGCAGAGTGCATTCCTCTGAGTTACAAAAAGTTCCTGCAATGTAGATAATTCTGTCCTGCAGGACATGGATTTTACAGCTCCCATGGCCTTATGCTTCTGTTGTGTGACACAAACGACTGCGAATGAAATCACTGTACACAATCCTTACATGACAAGTTTCCAAAAAAATTGATGGGAGATGCCTGTTCTACGCAGAAGGTGAATTATCTTCCTGTGAGCTACATGAAGAAAGTATTTTGTCAAGTACAGAATAGTTTCCGGTTCCCAGTTACTCTTGCCCCATAGAGAAACTCATACACCTTATTTATAAATTTAACCATTGTTTAGCTAGTGCTATCAAAATTTCTAAAGTTTAAATTCACTGACCAAACTGAAAAACAAGTTGATCCAAAAAACCCAAAATTACCTGTCTCAGCAAATAAAACCTGGTAATCAACTAAGGGTCAAATATCTAGAGCATAAATTTTAAAATTAAACCCTGGCAAATCTTACAAGAAAGTGTTTCCAACTAGAAAGCAAACTATAATTCTGAATATGTTTAAATAAAATATTTTGTGCATTACATTTCTTACCTCATTTTTGGACCGTAGCTATATGCTGGATTCATCAGAGCCAGTAATAGTTTTCCTCAGCTTGAAATAGCATTTTGAGTTAAATAAACCTTTCTGGTTTATTCAAACTTTCCAACTGCTGTCACAAAGGTGCAATGAATGTTTATCACACTTACAGACATGATTATAAACACAGGGCATATTTTTAAATTATTGTCCACCATATCAGAGAGTTTTTCCTCCTTTTCTTCTCTTTTCTTTTTTTTTTGTTTTCCTTTAAGTTAGATTCAGTATATCTTATGTGGTATTTATCTTTCATTCAGATGCAGATTGAAATCCCTTTTCTTAATTTTTTCCATATAAAAAGAAAGCAACTTGAGAATGTGAAAATTCATGGTGTTCACAAGACATGTTCTCTCTGTCAGTCAGAGAGAGTCTATGTCACTATTTGGTAGCAGTGTGCCAAAAAACAGAGCCTCTTTGTTTTAGGTAGCTATCTTGAAAGATACTGTGAACATGTGTTATCCAGAAGTAGCCACAGTTTTTTTCCCAAATCAGGTTGAAATTACTGAAAATGAAAGGGAGCTTAGGCAAATTTTGAAGTAATTATAAAAGTTATCCAGCAGTAATATCCCGGACTCTGGGGAAGATCGCAGCTGATGATATTATTCATAAAGAGAAGGCACAAGTGTGCCATGGCAGCATCCAGTTTTATTAAGATATGGTGGCTATTTCAGAGTAACTGGAAAATTGTATGGTTTAGGACAATTAATGCTATACTATTTTCCCTGCCTACTGACAGGGCAGATTACCCTAAATGTTCAGAAAAGCAAAGGCAGTTTTGGGTTCTCAGAGTGGAGACTGATCTGTTCTGGATATACACCACCAGTAAATTCTGAATAAGAAATCAGAGTTGAAAAAACCTGATGGTCAACACAAGCTTATTTTTATCTAGGTATAAACCAGTCATAATCTGTGTCTTAATGTCTAGGACAGCTAGGCATTAGCCAAGATTTTCTTGAACTAAGTGCTGTCTGAGCAGTGGGAGGTCTCTGCCTTAAAGAGCTTGCATTTGGTGTGTTGTGCAATGGGCAATAGTGTATGTCTTCCTAAAAGTTATGTTCTAGCTTAAGTGAGATTAATCAGCTTGAAACCTTAGCTGTTAGCTGAAATTATTTGACCTGTGTTATTACCTGACAGTGGGTCAGATTACCCTAATTTTTCTAAAGGCTGTGGCCATAAGATAAATTTTTTTTGTATGGCAAAACAGTCACCTTTTATTTTGTCTGTTCTCAGCCTCAATCTGTTTCAACATTTGAACAAGATGAGCTTTACATTTGTTAGGAAAAAAAAAATTAAATCAGTTTTTTCACATTCTTATTTATGATCTCAGAGGAAGGAAAAGAACATTTTTTACCTGGGGGAAATATGCCATTTTTAGAAGGTCTATTTGTCAGATTGTAGAAGGCGTTAAAAGAGGAAGCAATTATTAAGGTTCTGCAGGGGAATCAGGGAAAATAATTCATATAATATTATTTGTCTAAAGTTACTTTAAAAAAAATACACAGATTTGCTGAAGCCAATCTATTAGTTATGTTCCCCATGTGAAAAAAGCAAGACAATCCTGGGTTAGCTATTTAAAAAGGCTATAACAAGATGGTGTTTGATATATTGAAATTATATTTGAAAGAGGAAAAAATGCTTACAGACAAAGGAGAAAATTGCAAGGTTTAACAGGGTTTTATTGTAAAGAGATTGATGGACATTTGTGGGCATATGTAAATAGGTTTAGTCAGTGCTTCAGTGAAAAAAACATTAGAGATAAGAAAAATGCCATCTTCCTGCTGTTGTACAGTGCAAGACACATGAAAGCTGGTTGGATTTTCTGTCTCTTCGTAAACCTGATAAAGGCAAGAAATTATTCCAAACAGACAATAAGTAAATGCCAACCATTTATTGTAAATGGATTATTATGCTTTAAACTGGTAGGGGATTTTAAGTGGAAAAAAAGCACAGTGTATAGCATTCAGGGTTTATTTTAGATATGATGGAGAATTCTCTGGAGATATATGACCTGATTGACTATTGAAAAAACAGCTCGAAGATCAGATGGTGGGTCAGATATTATACTAATTCAGAGGCTGTTGGATGATAGATTCGTTCAGAGGCTGTGGAAGTGATAGGTATCTTTTTCTCTGGTCTGTGATCTGTGGTCAGATCTCAGAATCACAGAATTGTCATGGTTGGAAAGGACCTCTGAGATCACCGAGTCCAACCATACACACACAAAAAACCCCCTACAATCTCGGCCACTAGATCATGCCACTAGAGCATACCCTGAAGTGCCACATCTACACATTTCTTAAATACCTCCAGGGATGGTGGCTCAACCACCTCCCTGGGCAGGCCATTCCAGTGCCTGACCACTCTTTCTGTAAAGTTATTCTTCCTAACATCTAATCTAAACCTCCCCTGCCACAACTTCAGACTGTTTCCTCTGGTCCTGTCATTATTCCCTTGGGAGAAGAGGCCAACATCCACCTCTCTACAACCTCCTTTCAGGTAGTTGTAGAGGGCAATAAAGTCTCCCCTCAGCCTCCTCTTCTCCAACTAAACACGCCCAGATATTATGACTAACGAAGTGTAGATGTCAACTTCACAATGAACTGAGTCGTTCTCCAGACTGTGCTGACTAGTTCTCTGGTGACTGTAATGTGAGCACACATAACTATAAATACCTATATATAGAGGGCCTTAGCTGCAGATTTTCTAAGACACACAAATCAAAAAAGCCCAAATGAGAAGTTTCCAAGTAACTGTGTTTACAGCCCATGTAGGGCAGCATGAACTGAGTATTGCCAGAAGCTCAAAGACATGCAGAAATATTAGTACAGGGATATTGTAGGACAAGCCAACCTTGGATTTTGCTACTGGGTTCCATCCTGGTGAATGCCAGTGCCTTGGTAGCAGGGAATTTCATATTCCACTTAGCAGAGAGTGACCATTATTCACCCAGGAGGTGGGCGACGTGATGCTGAGATCTATGCTGAGGAGAGGAAAGAGCCAGCTGAGGTTTCTAACACACATAGCTGGTCAGCAATAGAGACAGAAATAGAACTAAAATCTCTTGCCTCCAAGCCAGAGACTTCTTTACAAAAATTCCCTGGTTTCTATTCTTCCTGAAGCTGTCCTTTCATTTTGCCCTTCGTTTTGTAGCCCCATCCTGGACCTTCTTCCTTTAATTATTGCTATTTATCAAGAAGTTTTATCAAAGTCCTTCTGTAAAGTTATATGTAAAGATTCTCCTTCATAGAACACTAATGCTAAAAAAGATAGTTTGATTATTTTTAAGGACAAAGTACATCACATGTGCCTTCCCAGCCATCCCCTGCAAAAGAAATAGAAGATCATGTTTAATGAGTCTGTTGACAATACAAGAAAGGATCTAGTCTGCTGCAAGCTTTATAAATATACTCTAGCTGGAAGGCTTAGTTATGTAGGATATGACAAACTTAAGCTCTATGATCTTAGCTAAGAAGAAATCTCTGTGGAAGCTGGTTATCTGTCATGGGGCTGATACTAAAAGAGTTCAGAGATTATGGAAAAGCTTTGTGAAAACAATATGCATATGGGAGGGGGAGTTCACACACAGGATTTTTAATTTTTAATAGTTGAGTATGAGGTGATAAGACTAAGCTAGAGAAACAATAGGATGTTTCACAGAATCAGGACTCCTCTAAATATTGCATCATGTATTTCATCCTCTTAATGAAGCTTGGGAAAGCTGTAAAATGATACATATTGACCTGGAGGAATTATGTGCTGTGTATTTTCAGTAATATTGTCCTTGGTCTTTTTTATGTTTTCCTGAAGGTTAATTATCTTTTATCCCATTTGTATCTTGGAGGTTTGAGTAAGCTAAATGATAAACAGCTTATAAAGAACTTTCTTATTTCAGCTGTTTTTGACTGGCTTTTTCTACCTAAGTTATACTGAGAAAAGTATTCTGAAGGAGGATTTGTATACGGATGCGTGTTGATCTTTCAGAATGACTCGTAAGAAGAAACGGGATGGAACAACACCCTGGGATATCATCTAGTCCATTCTTTGCCCAAAGCAGGGTCATTTATACCAAAAATATTCTTAACAGGCACTTGTCTAGCATGTTTTTGAAAACTTATCTGACAGAGGTTCTACAAATGTCTTTGGTAATCTTTTCTAGTGCCTCTCTGTCCTTACCATTAGGAAAGCTTGAGATACTTTCCATTTTGCAAAAGAGAGATACATGCTGTAGTTTAACACTGACAGTAGTTAGTAACCGTCCTCCACTGAACCATTCTCAAATCAAGAAAAGCTTTTAAAGCTTAATGTAGGTAATGAGTGACTAGCATACTGCTTCTTCCAGAAGACCCATATATAATTATGAGATAGATGTGAAAGGTGGCGAAGAT
The DNA here is from genome assembly GCA_002844005.1 of Limosa lapponica baueri. Taxonomy (NCBI): domain Eukaryota; kingdom Metazoa; phylum Chordata; class Aves; order Charadriiformes; family Scolopacidae; genus Limosa; species Limosa lapponica. The sequence continues at coordinate 478,649 of KZ505767.1, read as the reverse complement.
TTGCCTCAGTCTTTTCCTTATAGTGACTTGACCAGAGAAAATAAAGACAGGCTATTATCACTTAGAAATCTGGATTTATTAGGCTATAAACTAGAGTATTTAAAACTCTCAGTGAACAAAAAAGACAGAATAAAAATTTGAAAGTTGGTTATGAAGCAATCTTCCCCCTCTCAGCGTGTCCACGGGGTGTCCTTCTACCAGGTTTTGTTTCATTCATTGCCACAGCCAGTTCTATGTGGTGCCTTCTAATGGCTAAGCCATACATTTCCCATGACCTCTAAGACCTGTCTATGTGTTTGTCCCGTAGCCTTCTGGCAAGCTATAGACTAACAGGTTTTGGAGGACACTTTCTGCTTTTTCTTTGTTTCCCTGTCAAAACTTTATATCTGGAAGTTTCTGCCCCGAGCAGATTTGGTTCCTGCCCCCAACCCCCCATGCCACCTTGCCCCAATTAACTCTTTTCCCCAGGAGAGAAAGAACTTCTGCAGCCTAGAAATTCCACTTCAATTCTCTTTCGCCCTTATAAAAGAAATAAAAAGTGGGCAATGGTGAGCTAAACCCATGTACACTGTTTGTCACAGCCCCCATCTTGAAATGAGCGTGCCTATTATGAGCATGGTTATTCAAGAGCAGTTACTAACATTTTATAAACATTGAATTAGAATATGGAGTACCTCAGCCATTTACGCTGATTCTGATAGGGTTTCAGATTCTGAAATCAGGTTTCAGAGCCACTTTATGGTACCAGTCTTTATTTCAAAATAATGAAAAATTTGAGACACTTTCAGAAGAAAACCAAGATTGTAGTGGCAAAGATGGGAATGAGTGTCACTTAAAGACATTCAGAGTCAGCTGAATGTTTCCTCCAATAAACTGCTAATCGGCCTTTCTGTTTGCTAAAGGAATTGGTTTTAGCTCATTTCTTAAATAACTTTAAAATTAATAATAAAGCTTTCAGTAAATAACGAAGAACTTCTGCTTGCCTTCTTCCTTCTAAAAATAAATATGTGTGAAGAAGGAAGTTATGCTAAAAATCCTTGAAATATGCTTTACTTTTATAGTTATAATGTCCTTTGGTATATTCCTCGGTGAAATCATCTTTGGTCAAATCTCTTCTAAAGTATCTTCTGGATTTTTGTTTTAAAATGTTTAGTCTCCAATCAAAATAAAGAATTTCTACTACTTTTAGAAGAAAGGAAGGATTTCCTTTGGCCCTTATTTCTCTATATGATTTTTTAGACCTCAGAAATAGCTTCAATATCAAATATGGAATAAAGACAAATGATTTCTGAGAGAACACCAACTCATTCAGTCTTTAGTTAAAGCTTTTTTTCTGCCATAGACTTCCTTGGTGATCTCCAGTAGTTCGAAATAAATCAGTTCCATGAGATTTAAATTTATCTAACCACGAGTTAGAAAACTAAACAACTTTATGGATCTGGTAATTACCCTCCCTCTCACAATGTTATTTTGAATTATATATTCTGTGAGAGAGAATTAATTTTTGACCTGTGCAGACTTGTGCTTAAGACAAGAGAGCAAGTGTTAACTTTGATAGAAATCCATTCTTAGAATATATATATTCTACCCCTCGGATTAAAGTGAATGTACAACTTGAGTGCATATCTCATAAGTTTGTACTGTTAACTAATTCATGTTTGCAGTAACATCCAGAGGAATTTATTAGAATCTGCTGTGTTGGATACTGAGCAGAAGGGGATATCACTGCACCATCTATGGGTAGGAACCATCTAATCTAAGAAGATGAACTGCAAAACTGTAGGAAAGAATATATCAATCAATTTCTTCTATATAAATGGTTAAATACTGGGGGTTTTAAGCTTTTTAAAAGTCATATAAAAATATTAACTTTCTTTGTTAGTTACTTCAGCTATTAAAAACAGCTGAATTTTTACTAATGTCATGTCAAAGGGACATTTTACAGGACTAGAAGATTACTAGTGATGGCATGCACTAATTCCTGAACTATGCATGGACACTGTTTTGTGGAGTGTAATAGCCAGAACAGCATTGAGACGGGGCTAAAAGTTTAAAAAAATGAGCAATAACACAGCACTTCCCAGGAACTGTTTTCTAGCTTAGATATAGCCCAGGTGTGCAGGAATGGGCCAGGGTAACTGACAGTAAATATCTTTAACACATATTTACAGACAAGTACATGAAAGATAAAAGGTTAAACTTATACATGGACTGAAATATGCTCTTGAACATTAGACTTAAAGGTTCCAGTTAAAACAAAAACTAAGAGACAGATCCTCCTCCAGTGTAAATCTGAGACATTTGATGATTGTTTAGTGTTATGCCCAAGAACCGCTATTACTGTAAAGACTACTGGATCATCAGGTTGGGGGGCTTAAAGCAATGCCTGGTGATCACTGAACGATGAATAGCTCCCAGATTCAGACAGGACAGAGCAGTCATGTCCAGAAGACTCATCTTGTACATTCAGTGTACGCCTGCTGGCATGATTAAAAGTGTAAGTAAAACATACATCAAGGACAGTAAATGTTGTCTGCAGTCATCAAATACTTTCTACAGCACAGATTTCCAAAGTTTCCAAGGGCAGTTATGTGCACGTTTCTCACTGAAATGCACTGGAAGATGTATACCTCAATGTCTTTTGGATCTTTGGAAGTCTGTTTTTCTTGTCCGTCTCAGTTACAAAGGTTTTTTTTTAAAAGCTGTGGTTATGCCCTAGTGTTCTTCAAATCATTAGTTTTCCCACTGCATTTATTAGGAGCAGAATGGGGACCTCCAGAAGGAATGCTGCCTTTCTGAACTTTTTATGAGTGCCTCATGAAAGTAAGTAGCTTTTATTTTCTTCACTCTATCATCCACTTACATTTGATTTTCTTTTCTGGCTTTTACATAAACTGGAGAGCAAAGCCCTGATGTTTTTCATAATAAGAAGGAATTTAAAAGAGAAATATTGGAAATTATCTGCATTTCCCCCACTGTTCTATTGCCTACATATTAATTAACCCAAATACACTTTTACTTTAAAAGACATTTTAAAAATGCATTTTGAGCAGCCTGCACAATAGTAATGGGAGATCATTTTATGCACAGTTTCATTGCAGAAGTCAAATTACAATTCAGCAATAAATTTGTGGCAACCTGTATAATGAAAACACGATTGTTATTTGGGATACAGCTATATGACTGAAGGTATTGAAATTACTTACTGAAAGTAAGGTTTTTTAGACTTTATGAGACATTTTATTATTCCTATGTGCTTTTTTAAAATATATTTTGGGCAGGCTGGTTCTAGATCAGGACTCTCCTGTATTGGGAAGTACACAAACATGAAATAAGCCAAAAAGAGAGAGTGGATTGTAATCCTATACTGGACACTGGAAAATCAAATCAGACATTCCATAATTTAAAGATATCTGCATGAAAGACATGAGAAATATTGTGAAGGAGATAATGCCTAAGCGATCAGTGCAAGTGGTTTTTTTTCAGTTTACTGTTCCTCGGGGTAGGATTTTGTTTATACTATGCTACTTAACTTTTTGTCTCTTGCCACTTACCAACTAGGTCATTCTGCAAAGTTTTGTGCCAAGAATTTTGAGAAAATATATTACCCTCTGAGGATTTATAACATAATTCTGTCTCATTATGCCTGGTGTTTTTCTCTTCATGTTACGATATCCTCAAAGAGGAAAGAAATAAAACAGCTTGTCTTCTTGACAGGAAAGCACAAACAGACTGGAAAAATTAGTTGCAGCAATTAGACAATATGATGATGCCAACTCATGTGCACTTCTGAAGTGATACTAGAACAAAAGGGAACCACTTAAAGAGTGTGTGAAGTTCCCTGTGAGGTGGAAATGACAAGGATAATAATTACAAATGCTAAGATATTTCAGCAATAATCAAGCAGTGAACTTTCATCAGAAAAACAGAGGTTCTTTATATCTTATTCCTTCCTGGTCAGCATTGACCTCTATCAATGTAATTTATAAAATCAGTTGCCATGGATTAATGTGGGAATAAGGGAGTTATAAAATAAATATTGGATTCATTTGATTTGGTGGTTTACGACTCAGCAGAATTAAACAGAAAATTGTAAAAGAGATGTTCATGTTCAAAATTTGGAATGTTTTCTAAAAATCTCATTTTTGGTTTTCTGAGGTACAAATTACTCAAACCCAGGAAATACAGAGGAATTTCACATGCAGGAATGGGAGAAAGAGGAAACAGAAAGAGACAGGACCTCAGAATGTCCTTCCTTCTTTCATCCATTGCTTCAGTGATTGACTTTCTTTTGTCTTTCTCCCCTTCATTACTGTGTATTGTCCTAATCTCAACTAATTTTTTATATGCATAATCCTTGTGATTGGGTTTCCTTGCCCTAGAAAGAGAATCATTGAACTGTCTAGGTTGGAAGGGATCTTTAAGATTGTTAAATCCAACCATCAACCTAACACTGACAAAAACCATCACTAAACCATGTCCCTCAGCACCACATCTACCTGTCTTTTAAATGCCTCCAGGGATGGCAATGCCACCACTTCCCTGGGCAGCCTGTTCCAATGTTTGATAACCTTTTCAATGAAGACTTTTTTCCCAATATCCAATCTAAGACTTCCCTGGCACAACTTGAGGCCATTTCCTCTTGTCCTCTTGCTTGTTACTTGGGAGAAGAGACCGACCCCCACCTCTCTACAGTACTGTAACATTCACTGGGGCAGCTCTCCCGAGCCAGCATTCATTAACATAAAAGTATGGGACTGCAGAGAAATGCATGGGAGGGCTGTACACCAAAAGGAAGCCTTCCACACAAATGAACATATTCAAATCCAAGTTGAATCTGCTGGTGAAATCTCCTTTAGTGGACTAAAGTAACTTTGCTATCAGTAGGTGATAGTCATCAATCTTCCGATTATCACATTTTTGTGCTTGGCAAGGAGGGTTCGGCAGCAAGGGCAGAGATCTATAAACAGATTATATCATTTTCCTTTTTAAGCCTTTTTCTGTGTTCTGACTCATGGAATGACAATATTGAATCTCAGCATTTGCCTTCACATAGAGAAATTGAAAGAAAAATAATAGTCTGCCAGGTTTTTTTTTTTAAAGAAAATTTGAAGTATTTGTAAAATTACTCCTGTATACTAAAATTGTTCACTTGATAATTCCAGAACCCTATACCTTCCCCATGACTCACAGTTACCCCTGATCTTTAATGTGGGGCTGCAAAGATGGGAAGAAGCAATGATGACCTCCAGAGGATTTGGCAGAGAAAAAAAAGTCTAGCTCCTAGAGAACATTTGCGGCCATCACAAGGAAAGGGCAGTTTCAAGCCCTTCTTCACAGAATTTTCCTTCAAAATTCAACCTGCTGTCTAACTATCACCAGTTCAAAAAAAGGAGAACTTTTTCTTCTCTCCTCCATCAGGCTTCTTCTCTGCAATACGTACACTATGCTTTAAGTTAGAGCGTAATCCAGTAACACATTTGTAATTTTTAAGTCTGTCTGTCTCATCCCTCTTTCCTATCATTCATTCCTTAAAAAAAAAAAAAAACCAAAAATGATGTCAAAGGTTGCAAATCTTTGTTGTTAATCTCGGTAAATACTGACACATCTCACACCTCTGACATTGCTGGTGAAAATTTGCTTCTCACTCAGCTGGTGCACTGAATTTTGGGGGAATGATGAGAGGGTCATCCCGGTCTAGGTCAGACATCATCACAGCTTACTGTGTGCCCATAACATGAGGGAACAACAGGCCCCTAGCAAACCTCTGTTCCACCAGGCTAGGACATGTTTGGAAAAGCTGTGGTGACTTGTGGATGGGGGTGGCTTACTGGAAAGGAGGCCAGACACCAGGCCTGTGTGAGGGAGAAGAATAAAGGACCCATAGGAAGAAGGAAATCTGTGACCCAGTAGAGATATGCAAATACAACAACTTCTCTATTCCCTGCAGTGAGCTTTGATATGCTGATCATAGTCTTTAGATAAAGACATAAAGAAGATTGTCAGCGTGCATGACGCACATTTACAGAGCAAATCCAGAGGGCAACGGACATGAAGAAAGAACGTACCTTGTTCTGTACATGCAAATGAAGAGAAAGAGCTGAATGACTCATCCAAGGCAAGATCTCAAGGGTGAATTGTCATTACACATCTGAGGGACTCACAAAGCTACGAAGCACATCATAGATTCACACTGCATCAGTATATACAGGCACTGACAAGAGATCCTGGGTTTGAAGCAAATCCCTCTGTTTACACAGTGAGTTTTCCACTGATGTGCCATTGATACTTACATACGATGTCACCATTTTTTAGATCATGTTTATTATCTGCTTCAAAAATATGGGCCATCTTTCTGTTTTTCTTTCTTGTGGACAAATTATGACCTTATGTCCATCACAGTAAAAAATTAAAATTCTAAAGCAAGACAAACTAATAAGTGGACTAGTGGAAAGAGTGAATCAGCTTTCATTTTTTCCACATAAAATAGGTGAGGCTCGTAAAAAGATTGCCTTTAAACCTGAATATCTTTAAAGGTACTACAGCCTCCCATTGTCTCCTAGTACTGGTAATAAGTAACTTCTCCCCATAACAACTTTCTGTCTTTCCTCCTTCCCCAATCTTTTTCAGCCTGAACTGTTCCTCAAGCATATAAAAAGAAAAGTAACAAACAATTGTTTTAATCTGTTCTGTCCCCTGAAATATGACAGTAAAATACCCCTGCTTTTATTTCTTTATGTTCTAAATTTTACACATAGCCCTACCAGTGATCCTTATTTAAACAGAGCAATTGAGACCCAAGGTTACCTGCTTTTGTTGTTCTGTTAGGATCTGATTTCATTGTCATCCAGCATCTTAGATTTATTCTTTTTAAAACTGAACTGATTTTTGTTGCTTATGTTCAAAATCCCAATGTATTCATCCTAGAATATAGGAAGACCCACACAGTTTCAGATTTAAGTTGTCTTATTGTCTATAGAGCAAAACAATTACAGTCCTTTACAGGATTGTGTTGAGTGGATAATCTTGAGAACATTTCTGTCACTTAAAGCTGGCTAGAGTCCCTGAACTAAGCCCGTGTGATCTCTATCAATCAGCCCAAGGATCACCTTCAGTATCCCAGCCAATGCCTTATCTCCTAACTGACTCAGAGCAGAGCAAACAGATGCTCTTGTGTGCAGTGTTTCTCGATGAATTGGCATTAATTGACATAGTAGAGGTGACCTGAAGCTTCTTTGATATTGATAAACATTTTGCTGATGTCCTTTCAAGACCTTTTTTTAAGAGTGACAGTGCAGACTTTCAGGCAAAATTTTGGCTCAAACTGAGAAAACTTGGCTTAAGTTTACAGAAGAAAAAAAAACAAAACCAACTTTCCCAAAACTCCGTATGAAACTAGGAAGTGGTTGATACCTACCACGTGGGTGCAAATTTTCAAGTCCTGCACTCCAGAAGACCCTGTTTTCTGGACAGGACCTGCATTTGATGGAGAGCTGAAAAATTCCAGGAATTTTGATTTTGTTTCTTCCCTTTTGGATTGGACATTTGAACTATGTCTTTTGCTGGGAGCTTCTTATCAGCCCTTACTTAATCATCCTTTTGCAGTCAGTGAATCATTTTATAAGCATTTCTAAGTAATTCAAGTAATATTTCCAAATAATTACAATTGCAGTTTTGGTGAAAAGAGAATTTGACTTTTAACAGATTGCAGACTTACATGTGCATGATACTTTGCTTTGGATGGACAGCTCCTGGCATAAACCTGGATGAAATGTGGGCTGGACTGGCTTGTGTAAGGATTATTACTTTCTCAGTTTCTTCTTCGGTGCTGTGAATAAAATCTTTTCTTTCAATAGATACCAAAGATGAAGGGCAGGCATGTTTCTAAACAATATAAAAAAGGTAAAAAGACTTAGATGGAGGCAATAAAACTGGATTTGTGAAGGAGGTGGTAGGGAAGTCCCCTTTCTGTAATAAAGAAAACAGACTTTGCTGTTACTGTTTCTCTTATGCAGTTCCATACTAACTGATGCATTTACATAGACCAAATAGAGTTTATCCAAGAATGGAATGCAGGAAAAAATTGTCTAAAATATTAGCTTAAGTGGACTCATCCACATCTGAGTGTGAAATAAAGGAAACATTCATTACTAAAGAAATATATATAGCTTCATTATCCTCCAACTTCTGAGGCTTAATTAATGTTTTGCTGCATTTTGAGATAACCAGATGGGCAGCACTATAGAAATGCAAACTGTTTTTTTATTATAAACACCTTCAATTTGTGGATGAGCATCAGCTTAGAGGGTTGTGAAATAAAGATATAGTCAGGTGTTTGGACAAAGGAGTGAGGCAGGTGCTGGCCAGGCTCTTTGGTAGTACAAGGGATTTTGTAAATGTTCTGGTCCCACTTGAAGAGAAGGCCAGTGCAGACATATTTAGAAAGTTCAATATACTTCACTTAAAAAAGTTCAATGTCAAAATAAGCAGATTGCTTAAAAAACACATTTGTTTAAAATAGATAAACATATTTTGACTTCAGATTTTTCAGACCTAAAGATTTTTTCTGGTGTCTGTTTTTAAACTTTCTTCAACCTTAGCTGTGCCATAAACTACACAAACACACAAATATAATACAAGTATATTTATTTGTATAAATATTCACAATTATCAAGACAGAAGTTGAATCTTGACTATAGGATCAGGAGGTTCATGGAGGATCTTCATGGTAAGTGAGGGCTGGGTGTGTGGGTCAAAGGAATATGATAAACCGATATTATCATAGAATAGTTTGGGTTGAAAGGGACATTTAAAGGTCATCTCTTCCAACTCCCCTGCAATAAGCAGGGACATCTTCAACTAGATCACACTGCTCAGAGTCCTGTTCAACCAGACTTTCAATGTTGCCAGGGATGGTGCATCTACCAGCTCCCTGGGAAACCTGTTCCAGTGTTTCATCACCCTCATCATAAAAAATGTCTTCCTTATATCTAGTCTAAATCTACATTCTTTTAGTTTAAAACCATTACCCTTTGTTCTATCACAACAGGACCTGTTAAAAAGTTTGTCCCTATCTTTCTTATAAGCCCCCTTTAAGTACTGGAAGAGCTGCTATAAGGTCTCCCTGGAGTTTTCTCTTCTCCACGCTGAATAACCCCTACTCTCTCAGCCTTTCCTCACAGGAGAGGTTCTCCAGCATTCTGATAATTTTTGTGGCTCTCCTCTGGACTCACTCCGACAGGTCCATGTCCTTCTTATGCTGGGGGCTCCAGAGCTGGATGCAGTACTCCAGGTGGGATCTCACCAAAGCGGAGTAGAGGGTCAGAGTCACCTCCTTCAACCTGCTGGCCATGCTTCTTTTGATACAGCCGAGGATAAGGCTGGCTTTCAGGGATGCAAGCACCCATCCCTGGCTCATGTGCAGCTTTTCATCCACCAGTATCCCCAAATCCTTCTCGGCAGAGCTGCTCTCAATCCCTTCATCCCCCAGCCTGTATACCATGTACACTGATACCAGGGTTGCCCTGACCAAGGTGCAGGACTTTGCACTTGGACACATTATGATATTTTATATTATATTAATTTATATTATATGAATAATTCATAATGATCAGGTTAAGGCTGTGCCACTTGCAGTTTAGGAAAAGGAAGGGTGTGATAGATATCTAAGAAATGTACAAATCCTAGTGGATAAGGAGAAATACTCTACTCCCCAGGGTAGAATACTGATTTCTGACTTCCCCGATGTTCCAACAGAAGGTGCATAAAACAGATGAGACAAAAGCAGTACTAACGGATGGGCAGTGAGGAATAGAATGGGTTATTAAGATTACTTTTGTGGCTATACAAAAATTAACTTCAGGAAATCCTTCTCCATCATTTGGTCAGGTCAGCTACCTCATGCTGGAGGGATACTGTGAATTTTCAAGGAAAGCAAAATACCATGTTAATTAGATCTATTAGAAAATGTAGACTTTGACATATTAAATAGTCTCCTTAATTATGGTAATGAGTTGTTATGGTTGTTCAACTAATGGCCTTTGTCATACACAAAGATAGGTCATGACTGTTAGAGAAATGCAGTGAGAATTAAAGTGCATGATAGAGGCCAATTCAGAAAATGCACATATTCCAAAACCTTCTTTTTCTTCCACAAAATATTGTTCAGATAGAAAGATAACCACACCATTAGTCCCCTCCACAATACAGAAAACCTCAAAATGGTCCAAGAGGCCCAATACAGCATTCCCCAAAACATCAGTTATTATTATTTTCCTGTAGGTTAACCTGCCTCTCTCCCTTATGGTTTTACTTAAGTGTAGATTATGGAGTGAAGCATTACAATTAAAGGTTTATTCCAAATACTCTCCTAAATAACTTCCTTGCCTCTGATCCAATAATTTAACTTTCCTTTTTCCCACTGCTTTTATTTGGAACTATTTACCCAGAATTTGATAGGGGTTATGACAACACGATAACCTGATCTTGCAGGATTTTTTTAACTTATTTGCAGGGACTAATACTTCTGAGGAAAGATAGGTATTGAGACATAGATTACACATCTGAAAGAACGGCAATTGTAGTGTTCTCACAAGGGAAGAAAAGGCAGCCTGATTGTATCACATCACCTGATGGGTACCTGCTGAGTAACTGAGAGATGCTTCTTTCGGTTGCACATCCCAGATGGATACATAAATGATTCTTCTGTTCTTTTTGTCATTATACTGTTTGTCATTATACTAGAAGTAAGGGAAATACAATTCCTTATTTACCTTCTCTTTTCCCGTTATGATCTCCATTCATGGCACTGATTTTAGCTGGTAAGATGTCTCACAGTCTGTCCATGTTGTGCGTAAAATGGAACACCAAGAATCATAAAATGATTTGAGTTGGAAGGGACCTTAAAGATCAACTAGTTCCAATCCCCCTGCCATGGGCAGAGACACCTTCCACGAGATCAGGTTGCTCAAAGCCCCATCGAACCTGGCTTTGAATGCTTCCAGGGATGGGGCCTCCAAAACTTCTCTGGGCAACCTGTTCCAATGTCTCACCACCTTCACAGTAAAGAATTTCTTTCTAGTATCTAATCTAAATGTTCTTTCTTTCAATTTAAAACCATTACCTCTCATCCTATCGCTACACTCCTTGACAAAGAGTCCCTCCCCGTCTCTTCTGTAGGCTATCTTCAGGTACTGGAAGGCTGTTATAAGGTCTCCCCAGACCTTCCTCTTCTCCAGGCTGAACCATCCCAACTCCCTCGACCTGTCCCCAGATGGGAGGTGCTCCAGCCCTCCTCTGGACCCACTCCAAAAAGTCCATGTCCTTCTTATGTTGGGGGCCCCAGACCTGGACACAATACTCAAAGCGAGGTCTCATGAGAGCAGAGGGGCAGAATCAAGTCCCTTGACCTGCTGGCTACACTTCTTTAGATGCAGCCCAGGATATGGTTGGCCTTTTGGGCTGCAAGCACACATTGCCAGGTCATATTAAGCTTCTCTTGTTTTAGTTTGCTGGCTCTCCAGGCATACATATAGACTTAGAAAACATAAATATGCAGTATAGATACTGGGGCAGTGATTTCATCTCAGTACATATTTTAGTTTATTAGGAAAATAGAAGTCCTTTTGCTAAAGTAAATGGAAATGGCACAGGCATTGAATGAAAGGCTACGAGCAATGATGAGGAGACTGGAAGAGAATGCTCATGACCATTAAATTAAATATAAAATATAAAAACTCTCCTTGGCTTCAGAAAACCAGGATTCAACCCTGGGTCTTTTTACTGACTATGGTAAAAAGTAGATCACTGTATGTCAGCCTGTAATTATGGTAACTTCCTTGCTAGCTGTACATACATGAGACTTGAATGACCAAGATTTATTTATTGTTCAGATTGGAAGGTGTGTTAATTTTTTACTTAGTTCTTGTTTTTAGGCTTTTGTAAATACTTCATTGCAAATCACCAAGCTCCTAGAAGCTTTAAATAATTAAGTTAATCTACACTAGATTTGTTTTGGGAGTGTTTCTGATTCAACATTTGCTAGCAACAGAAGTTTTCCAAGGACACTGCTGCATGGAGTTTAGGTCATTAATAGATTGAGGCACTGTATGATCTGTGGGAAGGCACCATCCATGTAACAGTTGCCAAGTCTGTCCTGTATTGTATAAACATGACAATTTCTTTTCCAAGAACAGTTGGAGAAAGATGAATTCAAATGTTTTTGTATCTGTGGCAGATTCTTTCCCTACAGCAATTAAAATACGGAAGCAAAACATGCACTGCTCATACTTTTCTCTGGAGAGAGAAAAGAGCATGAACATATGACAAATATGAAAGTAACTAATGCACTGGTGGATGGTAGTTTTGAACTGTGGTGAATAGCCCTGTACGAGAATCTAGCTATGAAAGAATAGCTGTATGCTTAATAACTAGTCCCACTATAAGCTATTTCTACTTCCTTTCATGTATAGGTGATTTGTAAAACCATGCATGCTATAAATCTCCCTTCTGTGTTTTGTTGCGCTGATAACAGAGTATTGCAGTCTCTAACGATGAGTTTAGCTTTCATATATAATTATGGAACAATGAACACAGACAATGAGCTAAGAGTTTGGCATCTTGTTTGGTAATTATCTATAATACTTACAAATGAGCTACAAAGAGAAAAGGAGGAACAAAAGAAGACGCTTCTGTGCTCACACACTGAAATCAAGGCCCAGCTAAATCTTTAACATCATGGTTTTATAACAGCTTAAACTGGTGTCCATACCCACTGCTACACTCAAGGGGAAACTGTATTTCAAGTTCCCACAGCACAGCACAGCACAGCACAGCACAGCACAGCACATTTTGTTTCTTTAGCAAACACTACAAGCGTAGTGTTCCCCAAGACAGCCTAAACTACTCAGTCTCCATCTTCACCCCACCTTCTCCAGTATTAAGCAGCAAATACAAGCAAATGTCTATTACTCTGGAAACCAGGGAGAGCATCCACAATGCCAAGTCACTCCCATGGTTCAAACATTTATTTTCAAAGGCCCGTTTTGTTTTGAAATCCTAGATGTCAACATTTCCTGCTGATATTGAGGGACTGGAAAATAACTTCACAGAATACTTTATGATATCCTTACATGACTATAGAGCCATTTCTCTTCTTTTTTTCAGAACTGGGAAACCATGCCCAAACTCCAAAAGCTATTTGATAATCTAACCCAGGGTTTCTGAATGCTCTAAGCACCCTTGAATTTAATCCTAGAATTTTCTACAGCACTTAAAAATGAGGATGCCTTACAGACCAGATTGTTAAACAATAGAAAATTAACATTCCTCCTTAGTTAGAATTATTTTTCAGTAAGATTTACATGAGTATGTGCACGTTATTTTTTGTGCCTCAGTTTGTTGTCATTGAAACCAAAAGTGGATTCCTTCCTTGCAGATCTGTTTTAAACACATACATGGAGATGCTCAAATGTTGGATTAACTATTACAGGAGTGAAGACTTTGCTGACTGCATTTTTATGTGGTACACAGTGAAAAATATGTAAACACACTTTTAAGGAATAAGAATTATTGTGGATTACAATGTATGAAAAGATGCAGAAAGATTGAATTTGCAGAGGAGACTGGAAAAAATTACCTTTGTCATTGACATTTTAATTTGTTGAAATATGTTCATTATAGACAGCTGAATTTCAACCACGATTTGAAACAAATGTTGTGAACATGTTGGATCACTGTGGAATTCTGCCTATGGGCTCTAAAAACTGGGCTGCACCCTAAGAACACTCAGGACACTACAGTCACTCCAACCCCTAGCAAAAGTAATATTGAACCTCTTAGCTTGACCACTGCCTAGCAAGAAGGACACTGCTCCTCTTCCTCAGACCGATGTGGGCTTCCACCAGCCTCCCAGTCTTAAAGGGAAAAAGAAATGTTGACAAGACCCTTTTTGAGAGATAATCAAGAAACCAAACAGCCTATTTCACCTCTTCTCAAATAGACCTTGTTCTTTTCCTGCCTGGATTTCCATGATCTGTTATTCTGGGATATTCTTCCAGAAAAACCTAGGCTCAGCTGGGAATCCCAGGATTTCTAACATCTATCTCTTGGAGTAGTCCACTTGAGTTAAAAATACTGCAGTCTGAGAAGTTCTGAGGACACAAGCTGTTAAATTTCTTCATTGAGGGTCTCTAGCTCTCTTTCAGTGTATCACAAATAATTTATTTTCAAATTATCAGAATGAGCTGAAATAAAAAAATATATTTCTAATATCAGATTTCCCTTTCACAGGAAAAAGAAAATCCATTTCAAGTTGGAAAGGAAATCAAATTTCAAAACTTCTTTGTAGAAGAAAAACTACTGTTCTCTGTTCTGACCTAGTAAAATGTCACCTTTTAAATGACCTAAATTCACAGAAAACTAATGCAAAAAACGAGTTTCTAAAAGTTAATTTTGGCTATTCCTCAGTCTTATTTCATAATTTTATAATGTGTGCCAGTGACAGACAATGCACAGTAGCTTAATTATTATCTTCTGCTGTGTGAGCATGCTGTGAAAAAAAGATTATGGGGAGCAGGAGAAGGAGGAGATAAAATATCCTGACACAAATTAGTATTTAACATACATTTTGAAATCAGTCTGCTGCTGCTGCCGCTATTTCTTCAACTCTTTAGATGCAGCATGCCAGAGAGCCCATCAATTTTATTTCCTCAGCAGAACATAGAACTGCTTTGTGTTTCTTTTTTTTCCATTTAATAACATCTTTCCCAAAAAAGAACAGACATCTGAGGATGATTGCAAACACTCACTCCATCAGCTCTGGGCTCTGTGAGAATCTGACTCTAAATGATTTAGGGAGAAACACTATTTGTCCACTTATGATGAGCGTATTTTTCAAGTTAGGATACCAGGGTTTTCTGTCTAGCAGACAGATGACAGCCACAGTTTAATCAAACTGACAAAGTAAATAAGAATGTGTTCAATATTTAATGCACAGTATGTAAATAGCCCCTCCATGATCATGTTTCTATTCAGTTTCTCAAGAAAATTACCGAGTGGATATTCTGTAGGAAGATATTAAAACATGAACACCATTTAATAACCCAAAAGAACTATAGAGTTTAGTTTTAATTAAAGAACTGATGGAAACTGTTTGGGAAATATGGTTGTTCATTTCTGTCTCTGTAAAATTTGTGAATGTTATTGACTAAAGGAGTCCCTGAGACTTAGGAAGAAATGACTGCCATTGGAAATGGCCAACAATAATTTCCCATGAGTGCTTTAGAAAAGCTGATATAAAGAAAAACTCCAAACTGCCTTGTGTGCTTTGCACAGAAGACTAGTAAGAGGAACTTGGATGAAGATATACAAAGTAATCAATAGTATAGGTAATACAGAGTTGGAAATGGTGGGATCTTTTCTTATACCAACAATAGAAAAGAACATGCATTGAAATACAAATATGAGAAGTACAAACTAATGAAACATAAATTCTATTTCACTCCACATCAATTTTTTCTTGTGCAGCTCCTTGCTCCAGGAGATTCATACAAGCCAAGATTTTACAAGACTTCAGAAAAGACTAGACATTTGAAAAACAAAGCAAAACAAGAAAGTAAAACAATCAGAAAAACAGGATAAGAAACAGTGTTTCGCAGTCATAATCTAAGTTGTAAGAAGAACAGTAATTTACGAATCTATTATACTTATCTTCTGAATGTTTGCTTGCATTTAGTCTCACTCACATCCCCTTTGAGGTGAAAAGATGCACATGTACCTTGCAGTAGTTCAGTTTTCGGTTTAAAATTCTCTTACTATAACAGCAAGATCACCTTTCTGCAAAACTCTCATGTTGACAATGGTATGCCAGCAAGGAACCAGTTGTTCTGACATAGCTCAAACAAAAGTTAGCAAAAAATACCACTACTTCTCCTGCCAGTGCAAACAGATATTCTGCCAAGCTTGTTGTAATATAGATCAACTGAGAAATCCAAGCTTGCCTTTGGGAAAAGGACCTTTAAAGGTTAGAATTTTTGATTTAGACTTCTTTTTCTCTTACTCAGAAGAATGCATTCTCAATGCAATAAAATAGTAAAAGGATAAATCTTTTATTTAAATTATAATTCATTATAGGAAGCAAGTCAGTACTTTTGTGTTTGTTCATTTTTTTTTTTCAGGGTTTTTTGGTCATGCTCATCCTGCCCTGACTAATTTACCAAAGCAGTAACTGTTTTCAGCTACTATTGAAAGATTTAATAATGAAGAGCATATAACTTCCCACTGAATCAATATTTGAGCTCTGCTTGAGGCCGTTTTCAGTCATCATTGGGTTCGATTGCTCTCATTTTAATATTATTAACAAATGGTTTCATTATATCGTTATATGAAAAGTCATGTAAAGTTACCAGCACCTTCCTTTGGAATATGTGTTTTTCCCTTATAAATATTTTAAGACAAAATCTTACCCCTGGTAAGACATTGAGGAGTTGCCTTTGAATACAAATGCAAAAGAATTATGAAACAGGAAGACAAAATACAAGCAATTTAGCCTGTTTACAAATAACACGTTAAACATTGAAGAATTACTTTCCTTTTTCTCCCTCCATCCCACCAAAAAGCAAGAAATATGTCCAGCAGCGGCAGCAGCAGTAGAACTCTCCCAAATAGCTGCAATTTGAAGGTGAGATTAATTTATTTCTCAAAAATTACACATTATCATTAGTATTATTCAGCCAAGAGAGCCGGTACAGCTTTTCCCCTCTCTTGAATAAAATGATTGTCAAAAAGGGGAGTCTGGTGGAGATGTTCATTTGCCTTTACAAACTAAGGTCACCATGAAATAGAGGGTCACTCCAACCATGTGCATGGTTCAAACAAAATCTACTGAACTGAGTCTCATGAAAAATCAGGACTCTAGTCATATCTGGAAGATTGTCTCAGGAAAACAAATAAGCCCTGGGATTGTGAAGCAGTGCAGGCTATATAGACATGAAGCTAGTATGGAGGGAAGATTATTTTAGAATATGCCTCTCCAAAGTCCTTTTTTCCCCAACCCATTGTTGCTTGGTTCCTGATAGGGTTCCCCCCTCTCTGCTGTATCAGCCTTCAGACTGCTGCCTCGCTCTCTCATTTTGTGGAGGATATTGAAGGGTGCAGATTGTCTGGCATTATTTTTTTAAGCAGTGCACTTTTAAAGTGCAGTGAGTTCTCTGGGATTTAGGTTACATGCACGAAAACAGTGCACTTCCTTTAAATTACTGCATGAGCTCTCCAATTTATAAGGACTTACATTGGTTTTCAGCAGCTGAAGATCTAGTCATTTGTTTTTCAACTTTCCCCATGCCATAGGTCAGCACATTCCCTGCAGCATCTTTGCTTGTTTTGCCATTACTTTCCTTATTTTACATTTCCTTCAGCAAATATTTTGGGACTGATCCTTTCAACACTATTCACATTGAGAAATTCTTCCCTATGCAATGTTTACTTCCAGTCAGGTCTTTTGTTGTTTTGTCTTCGAGCTCTTGCTCTAACTCCTAGAATCCCACAAGAACAAGAAGTGCAGATGGAGCAAGGAATGAAAAAAAGCATGCCGTTCTCTTACCCGTATAATGAGGCTTCTGTGAACAATAAATAAAGCATTCCTGACAAAGAGATGTTTTGCTTTCAGTCTGTTAGGAACTTGATTCTTCTCCATTGAAATCCAATGCCCAAACTCCCAGAGATTTTGATGGATGCGTAATGCCATTCCCTAATCAGAGAAATCATATTTTCTGTTTGTATTGATGCGGCAATATAAAAACAGATATGTCCCCTTCCCTGTACTTCCACCATAAATTGAAACATAAACTGAAGTCTTTGGGGTTTAAAGCAATACAAAACAAAGATGATCAAAAGTTTTCTAGTTCTAAAAGGTAGAAACTATATCAAAATGGTTCTATCTTTGATCAAAAAGATGTTAGCTAAAGGAAATCTGTTGGGGATATTGTAGGATGAGCCTAATGAGACTCCATCACCTTGTGTAATTTACTTCAAGACAATGTTACAGCTCCGATTTTCATAGACAACTGTCCTATCTCCTCCTTCTCTGGTTTAAATTTATCACGATATAGAAACCTTTTAGTCATACACAGTCTCCTTGGTCAACCTGGAAAATATGCAAGCTGGCTGAGACAATCCAATGGTTCTTCTTGGTCACAAGGGTCTTGTGCCCCTCTTATTACCTCATTTCTTTCCCAGATAGCACTGGAGCCCACGCTGGAGAAGGGCAGAAAAAGAAGCTCAGGGTTTCAGACATGATTTGGGCTATTTTTTGTCTTTTCAAAAACAACTAGCCTCCTTTCCCATGCCTTCCTGCAATAAATTTGACTTATGAGCCATGACTGCAATAATCAAACATGTACAATTACCATGCAGACATAGAAGAAAGTCACTTTTTGAGAGAGCAAAATTGCAAAGTGAACATGTTGTGCTTATATGCATTCATCATAATGTAAATTGTACAATATAATATTTAGGGCCCAAAATAAATCTATTCCAAAATATATATCTCCAAAAATTTCAGTTTAAATTAATTAGCTTTATTAAAAATGCTTCTCAGACATGTATTTTTTTAAGATTAAAGACAAATAAAATACTTTAAATAATACTGTAGAAATGCCTTGGTTTTCATTGTAAGAGAAAATATTTCACAGAAATACTTTCATCTAAATTTTCCATTTTGTTCTCTATTGCAAGCCTCAGAAGAAAAGTAAAAAAAAATGGCGAAATATCCTATTTTTCATTTGTATGTAATGTTCTCTGTGTGTGTATGCAGATGTGAGATTGTGTAATAGCTGTTGCACACACAAGAAAGTGTGTGAAGTTACTCATTTTGTAGATAGTATTTGCCTGTAAGAGCCTTACCAGAGTTTCTTATCATAGCATTATTAGTTCTTGATCTTTATGGAGAACACATTGTCTCCGATATCCACTTGCCTTTTTCACAGGTGCATAGTACTAGTTCCTGAAATCCTTTGTGATTCATTCATATATCTTTCTCCTGCTCTTCCTTTTTCAGCAAATGTCCTCCCAGGTAAGAGGAGAAATTCCTACATCAGTCCATAGTGCAGAACATTGTAGAATTATAAAATTACATTTTTTCCTTACTTTATGGCATAACAGAAGTACTGAATGGTTCATTGGTATCTCTCCATGAGTCTATTCTCCAATATTGAACTTTATCAAACTTACAATATAAAGATTGTGTGACCTGTGGAAACACTAATAGCCTCCATTCAGCCTTTCACATTCTTTTAAAGTTTCAGAAGGTGCTAGCAAGTATCTGACATCATCTGCTAAAATGTTTTTATTTGACAGAATGTTCTTATTTATTTGCTTTTTGTTTTATTTAAATAATCTAATTACTGTATTATTAACTTACATATTTTAACATGAAAAAAACACAAGCTAATTTCTTATCACTTTTTAAAGATATGACCTTGTAATTTTTGGAATTTAAGCACAGATGTCTGGAAGCAACTATGATGGGTTTGTGAAAGGCTGTAATACAGCGTGATGATATTACAGTAATGGTCTAGTAATTGAGGTTTGATTCAGCAAAGCACTTGTGCATGGCCTTGAATTCTCATTTATTTTATATGGCCTGAAGGCTCACTTTTCATATCAGAATGGTGTAAAGTAGCTTTAGCCAAATGAGAATACAAACAGGTTAAATTAGAATTGATTTTTAAACACAAATAGGGGTCTTGAAAACACATTATTTCTGTTTGAAAGCATTCACGTTTATTTCAGGTAGAGCAAGAATTTTGAAAATGTGTTTCATAAGACTCTCATACACATTAACAGTTGTAAGGAAGGTGAAACAAAATTAAGAACAACTAAACTGTGATCAGGAAAAGAAAAGCTATTAGAATGAATATAGCTCATTTTTAACAGATTTAAATGCTTCTGATAAGTGCAAAACCTATCTTGCCTTGCTGAAAAGAAGGTTAGCACTTGTACTGAGTCATGTATATTGCCTATTTTATGGATTAAAATTCCTTTACCACATCAGTTAAATCATAAATGTGTAAGAGAGGACAATTCTTTTACAGATGGAGGATGAGACTCTAAATGGTTCCTGTCTTTGGCATAATAAATAGTGCAGTTAAAATCTCCCCCCAAAATCAGCACATTCTGAGGCAGACAATTCGATAAAACTCTACTTACACAGTAATTCAAAAGAGCTCCTTTCTTTCCTTCAGTAGTGGAACAAATGTTAATGAAGCAAGCACAAGTTTGATCAAAGTGGTCCTGAACTTTTAATAACTTTTTAACACCTCTAAATCAAGGTTTAAAATAGGAATGCCATAATTTGTATCTGAATCAGACTAAGATTTTTTTGATATACACTGTCCAATTTTTGGCAATAGCACAGATTCATGCTATATAATATGAAGACTTTATTGTGAGTTAATATATTTCAGAAATATCCGGTGAAGGATTACCTTGGCTTACCTTTGGTGGCAGTATATAGAGTATTTTATTCCAGGTTGAACTGCTGCTCTAAGAAATGGCCCTGCAGATGTAGGAAAAGCCTATGGAGCATCGATTAGGTTAGTGGGCAGAGCAGGGTGTCCGAGGCAGAAACTGGCTGGTGGTGGCCCTGAGCTTCCCGATGGGTGGCTGGTACAGGGTTGCCACTCAGGGCACATGGGCTGCTAGGGGACCAGCCAGGAGCCTATAACCCTTCAGAAGAAACTAAAAGATCTATTGCTTGTTTATCCTCACTACATGGAGGGGATATGCTGCCTACAGCTGCATAAAGGGATTAAATTCTACATGAATGGATTAAATTCCTGCAAGGAATAATAGAGAAAATTATTTTTTAAACAGTGCTGACAATACCTGTATGCATAACAACTGGTTTCAATGGATTTAAGCTGGAAGTTAGAAAAAAATCCCAGCAACATCCTTCCAATAGGAATAGAGTGAGCAAAATAGGGTAGCTGCTTTTGAATAGAGCTCTTTATGTTTCTAAATTAGAGAGCATGCTCTTCAGGATAGCAGGTGACCTGAACTGAATGGTGAAAGATGTTCTTCCTCTGTCCACACACCAGTTCTGGCTGTGTCTCAGATGCTCACTAAATCTCAGTGAAGGGAGCCACGTTACATGACTGCTCTGTCTGGCAGGTGGTTAGGGGAAGCTTTCATTTAAGATGCTGATCCTATAATTGGGCAAAATAAGAAGCAAGGGATGTGAAAATGGATTGCATGAAACGTGCAAGTGTTTCAGCTGAGCTATAGTAGTCGCTAGTGCATAATACAACATATACATATATATGCATTGTCCACAGCATAAGCAAGATAAGGCACCATGACTTTAATTGTAATTTTAAGACTAAACCAAGGAAAACTAATTCAGTCCTGCCGTAGGCAACATATAATAATTTCTTAATCTGTTGTATTATGAAACCGTGCCAGAGCCCAGAACTGTTATCTAAATTATCAGTGAAAAAAGTGTGGAACATTTCAAATTCCTTCTGTCATTCTCTTTCTCCACATATATATGAGGAACATATAAATAACTAAGAAAAGTTTCAAACTATCTATAAAATGTGTATATGTGTATATAGTAGCACCACAGAACTAAACTGTTCCATCTGCTAAGCTACTAATGAAAAACAGGCAGATGATAAAACATCTTGGATTTGGCATGCCTTTCTTCAGGGATAGTTATAAGCAAGCAGTGAAGAAGCAAGACAGGGTATCCCTGTGTTTTCCAGAAAGAGAAGGAAACAGTGCTCTACTGATACAATGTCAGAGTTGAGAAACTCTTTCGAGAAGTGTTCAAAGGCAGTTCCCACACACTTATATGTAAAATGTCCTTATTTTCTGCAGTGCAACAAAATAAAAAATGTTACTTTTTCATCAGACTCTGAAATCTCCTTTTAATATCAACCAGGAAGGGTGCGAAAGTATATTCTCCTGCTTGCTGTTACACTGTGTGTAATGCAAAAGTGTAATACTGTCTCTAACTGTTAACCTGTGACTTGGTGACACAATGCATTCTTTGGCTGCTCTTTTAGAACAATTATGATGCTTTGAATTCTCTAAAGCTTATTAAGAATAGCAGGAAATCAATGAGCTTTTGTATTATTCCTCAGAGCTGTGGCACTATGTAATGCCATTGTGCCCTAGGTAAGACTATGCAGTGGAGTGCAGCATATGCAGAAGCTGTTGAACTGATGCTACATAAATTCTATCAAACTTGACCTTACATTTTATTTCAGCAGGGTGTTGCTATAATTAGAGCAAATGCTAGATATCAAATAATTACTTAGGTCCAGAATGTGCGTAATGACATTAGCAGCTGGATAAATGTTATCTAAAAATAACAAATAGACTACTGAATATTGACTTGTTAAAAAACAAACAAACAAAAAAATACACACACACACACACAAAAAAAAAAACCAAACCAAAAAAGAAAACCCCAATAAACCCCACGCAAAGAACCAATACCTTGGAAGCTGAATGAAGTAGTGTTGATTCAATACAGAAGTTTTCATTAAGGATACAAGACGCTATCAGGTTGTGCAGCTAATACTGTGTGTTTAACAAATCATGAGGCTTCCTCTGGTTCTTCTTTTGCAATGGGCCCAAAATGCATCTTGGAATAAAACAGTTCCTTATATCCCACCCTAAAGCCTCTGTAAACCTTTACTGGAGTTATGCTGAGTCTGGATCTGCAGCCGTTGGAAAGGAATTAATGCTACCATCTGAACATAAGCTGCCAAATAATTTTTCAAGACCTATAAAATTGCAATATTTTTTGAAGTAAGGTTTGAAAAGGGCACCTAATTCTTTAAAGAATTACTTGTACAGCTCTAGTTTTCCCACATTACCTGAGTTCTGTACAAATTTGCTGCATGGCATTTCTTTTTCCAGGAACAGACTTGCAAGGATCACATCACTGTAAAAAAGTGGGAGCAACTAAAAGATCATTCTGTGCTGAAGATAAGCACTTCAGTCTTCCTTCTGCAGCTGAACACTTCCCTCCTCCTCATACTCTCATGTCTGGAGTAGAAAGTAACAGGAGGAAGAGCCCTGCATCATTTAAAATGTGTTCAAGAGAAGACCCATGTTTTGATGATGGCCTAGATTTAAAAATGAATTCTGACAGAATGAATGACCGAAGACAGAAGGAACACATTTTGATTAAAAAATGTAGAAATACATCTGAGAAGGAACAGTTACTTCTCTATAATGAAACTGTTGTGAGTCGTCTGGGCCTTAGCAATTCTAGCTTCTGCAAACTCTTAGTATTGCATGATGAATTTCTCAAATTTCAACTTTCTTCATCATAAACAGTGACACTGATATCCAACCTTTTTTTGGTAAATATAGGTCATATAGTTTTAAAGGATGAAACAGAAGGTATGAAGAGAGATTCTAAAGTCAGTGAATGGCTTAACTAATCTCATTTACTTCCCTTCATATGTAGAAATTTTTCCAAGATTGAGGTATATACTTTTCTGTAGAAAAAACCCAACTGACCACAATGAGCCAGTTCATCCCTAGAATAAATTGATTGACCAAGACTGGGTTGTAGGAGGAATGACTTTGGCTCGTGCTGTCTGTCTTGTTTAACGTATGTAAAAACCCAAGCTAAACAGGGCAAACATAAAAGCAGCCTAGACCCTCAGTATTAAAATTGTCTGCAGAGACAGATTGTGTAATGTAGGGTTTATTGAATCCCTGCAGCTTTCCAGCAAAGCTCACTGTGTGCAGCGCACGTACAATATCCTGGTGTAATTTAAATGAAAATGTTGACTAGCCCTAAAAGCTCCATTAGGTGGCTTAAACTGAATAGACAGCCATTTGCCATGTCCTCAACACCTGCTACTTAAAACAAGGAAGGCTGTTACCATGGGTTACCAAAAGGTATTGTGTATCAATGGTGAAATGATGAAATTATAAGAATTCATGTTTCCTAGGGCTAAATGTTACAAAACACAAAACCCAGCTTTTATTACAGAGTTAAAGTGCAAAAGTCCTGCAGCACAAAGCATCTTTGTTCCGCATAAAAGGATTATGAAATAAATATAAATAAATGTCAGCTCAAAAAGCACTTTGTTCCTGAGTTATGATTTGCACATTTCTTATTAAAATGCAGAAAACCATCCCATACCTGTGAGCTGTAAAGCCTCCAGGTTGGGAACGCTACGGAAGGTAGACAAGCCTGTCAAACATACCTGCCTTTCTGAGAGAAGGATGCTTCATGGACCTGAACTGCCACTCTCTTCCTGATCTTCCACTGAAATATGGAGGTGCTCATCACCTCACAGGAGCCCACTTACATGTGGTCTTTAAAGGTTTTTTTAATACTGGGCAGCTGTCACCCAATCTACAACAGTTCATCCATATTCAGCAAGGCATTTTTCTGGCATATGCTGACATCCCCTTGACAGTTTAACATATGCTTCTGTGCTTTGTTGAACATGGTTGGACTTGAGCATTTTCCTTAATGCTTCACTGAATAGGTAGCTCTTGTTGAAAGCTGATTGCTTTGCTGGGCTGGGTTCTGAAAAGTGAGAGATGAATGCTTTGAGATTTCCAGTAGTGAGACATGAAATCTAACTGTGGTCATCAAAGGGTTTCACAACCATACTACAGCAATTATCCTTCTGTGATTTAATTCAGATGGAGGTATATTTCAAAATTATACGGTTCTCAGTCCAACACATCATAATATGTGTTGTTTTTATCTGTCGTCTATTGCACTAGATGGAAAAAGTCACTGTTACTCTTTACCTTGCTTTTGCTTGTCAGTGAATTTTCCTAGAAATGTGTTAATGATCTAAAAATTAATTTAAAAAATAGTAACAGAGATTGCAGGTTTCCTGGAAGCAGTGTAACAACCCTAGTGCTTTACACAGAGATAGTTCTGCAGGCCTCCCACTAGAAACACATTTCCCAAATATCCTCTGAAGGATGTTTCTCGAAAGAATTTTTGAAAACCAGGTTCTAAATTAAGGCTCACTACTTTTCACAATAATCCACTCACATAAAAAATAATGGGGGGGGGGGGGGGGGGGGGGGCTAGATGGGATGGAGGGATTGTAGTTGGAACTTATATAATGTTCATGTATTTAACATTATTGTATCATATATCAGTGCAATCACTGGGACAATAACAACTTACCCTATAGCCTTCTCTTAAATTTGTAACTTGACATGTCAAGGAAATAGTCTTTCTAACAGGCTTGCTGCAAAGAAGGCTAATGGTATCCTGGCCTGCATTAGAAGGAGCATTGCCATCAGGTCAGAGGAGGTGATCCTTCCCCCTGCTCAGCATTGGTGAGGCCACACCTGGGGTACTGTGTCCAATTCTGGGCTCCCCAGTACAAGAGAGAGTCATAGATGTACTGGAGAGAGAGCTGGGATGGTTTAGCCTAAACAAGAAGGTGTCTCAGGAGGGAACTTCTTAATGTGTAGAAATACCTGAAGGGAGGGTGCAAAGAAGATGGAGCCAGGCTCTTCTCAGTGAGGCCCAGTGCCAGGACCAGAGGCAATGGGTACCAACTGAAACACAGGAGGTTCCCTCTGAACCTCAGGAAACACTTTTTCACTGTGAAGGAGACTGTAAACTGGCACAGGGTGCCCAGGGTGCCCAGGGAGGTTGTGGAGTCTCTATCCTTGGAGATATTCAAAAGGTGTCTGGTCATGGGCCTGGATGACTGGCTCTAGGTGCCCCTGCTTGAGCAGGGGGATCGGACTAGATGACCTCTAGCGGTCCCTTCCAACCTCAACCATTCTGTGATAACAAGATTTTGAGCATAGCAGTGTAGTATACAGTAAATTTTCAAAGATGCTGTGAGTCAGGGGAGTGTTCACTGGGCTCTGTCATGCCAGAACTGCAGCATGCCAGATCTGACACATTTTTAAAGGCTGGATTTTTAGAAGAGCATTTCTCCTGTAGCAGCACTCTGGGTCTTTTCCTTTTTTCAACATGTGACTTGTTACTGTATTAAAAGAGGAAACAAATTTTGATTATAATTGTCAAACTAATATTTCCTAAAAGCCTCAGAAACATCCTGTGTATATAAAGATGTCTGAAAAAGAAGATGTATGAATAGAAAAGAGCTGGTTAGTTTTAGGGGAAAAATATCTCACATGAAAATTCTCACATACCCCAGCTAAGTAAGGGCATTGTACTTAGTTCACTAAGCTAACTTTGAAATATATTAAAATGTCCTTTCTGAAAATTATATAAAAGAGATAAAAAGCAATGGAAAAAAGGAACATATGTCTTTTTTATCAAAAAGAGTTTCACAGCCAAAGGGTACTAAAATACTTAGACTGTATAAGTAATTGCAACCATTGCTTAGTGAAAGGAAACTTCAGAGTTCATCATTACAGCTTTGATGCTGCTGTGGCAATACACTGAAACTGATTAAATGTTAAACACATGGTATAAATATTTACTTAGTCTTTGAAAAAGTCACTTCATTATTTAATAAGATTCAGTCATGAGTATGGATAACAGATTTTCCCCAAAATTCAAAGTATATTTAAATATTGTTATTATTACTTTTTCCTCTATTTCATTTAGGTAGACTTTGAATTCAGATGTCCATCTCTGTGAATGTAAAAGCTTTAGGGACTCAGAAGGTATTGCAGGTCAAGCAGAAGTTGCTGCAGTAAGTCTAAAAATTTGTCACTGCAAAATTAAAAAAAAAATTTGTCTTTTGTGATGTCTTGCATGATGATGAACAAATTAAGGATAATAAGCTCTTTTGTCTTACTGATGCAAATTTTGCTGTTGATCTCAAATAGAGGAATTAAAGGCTTTTATTAAGTCTGAGTGAGTCAAATTGGAATTGGGCATGTCAAACTTACTGATTTAGTACATTTGTGTTGATAGGCCCCCTCATGATTCTATTTTAAATATTATGTAATAGTTTGGATAGCAATCTGCAAATTTGAATGGAAACTAAGCACAGTGGATTTCAACTAGTTGCCTACGAAATACGCCATTATTTCTGATCTTTGGTTTGATTAGCAAAGCTTCTTGATGAACAAGCAATTAACAACACACAGCTAGTGAATACCTGGGAATACTAGATTGCAGAAATGCTACCAGCCAGCAGCCTTCAGCATTGCACTGCTCACAGGAAGAGCCTGCCCCCCTTCCTCCTCCTGGGTGCTGTCTGGAGGAGGGTGGAGGGGAAGGACATATGACTTCCATTAGGGGAGGGATGGGAGGGATATAGATACATGACATATTCATTGTCACCACCAAAGCCCAAGGCATTCTGACCAACTGATGCAAAAGTATATTTCACTGTTCGATTTGCCTTAGATATAAGTTAAGACTTTGTGTTCCCTTATCTTGATTTGACATAGCTAACACTATTGAACTGCTCACTAAATCACTATTTCATTCGTTTCCAAAATAGGCAACGTGACCACAGCATCCCTAGGAAGATGTAGAGTCCGTAAGATACTTGCAAATGATGAGGAATAATCAGTTGCATTAAACAAGCATTACTTCAAATTTAGGGATTTTTATTATTATTTCACAGCTGGACAAACTACAAGGGTGTATACAGTGAATTGCTGTGATTGGGCTTTGTGGTACTTTGTGGTGATAGCATAACTGTCTTTAACAGCATCTATATTCATATAGAATATATATTTCATGGTTTCTACGCCTGTTAAGAGGAACAGTTGAACATAATTTTGGTAAAGAAGAGAAGCTTAAGGAAGACCTTTCTAACCGTTAAGCTATGGAAAGAATGGAAATAGGTTAGACAAATATCCATCATAAGTGGCCAAAGAAAGACCATAGTAAGGCAATGGAACAGCCTATCTCCTGAAATATCTCCCAGTTTTATAGCCCAGGTGTGTGTTTTATTCTTGGGTTGGCCATCTGCACCAAAGAACCCTGTACATGAAATGCAGAAAAGATGAACTAGAATTTCCAAACTTGGTGCTCTCTAGTAAATCTCGAAATCCAGCCTTCCACATAAAGTAGCTTGAAGAGTTTTACTTAGTACAGAAAACAAGTAAGGTGTTCCCAGCTACTTTGCAGCAACTTCCCATAGACAATCAGAAAGACAGAAAAATTTATTTGACAAGCTACTGTAATGCAAGTTATCATGAAAATGTTATTAAATTTAAGCCTCATAATAACTTGGTGCCCACCAAAACAATGAAGCCATAGTGGTGAATAGGAACAATCGAAATGGAATGGGAAAATTACACTTAAAGATACAGCAGAATCATACCCAGATAACAAAGCAAAAAATAAAATTAATTTTGAAAGTGTTCACTAGTAGAGATTTTCCACATGACTGGGTACCTATTATTGAACTAATAAAAATAGCACTGTTATTGAGAAAGAATTTAATAATTTTATCTCTGTAAAAATTTAATTCTGGAAAATGACTTTACATTTAGGCATAGAAAATTATCACCTTACTTCTCTTATACTATATTCACTAGCGTGTGAAGTGTGCACATGCACACAAGCTGAGTGATTCAAATAAATTCAGCTTTCATTTGCTCCTCTTGGTGAAAAGGGGAATTTCTCCATTAAAATACTCCGCAACCCCCACATTTAATCACATTCAGAGTCCTCATCATTGTGCCTAATTTGAAAATTTGGTTTAGTGGCTGTCCAAATGATTTTGAGAAGTTGCTTCAAAGCCAAAACTCAGCTATTAAATTGCATACAAGTCCATACTTAAAAGACCTTCCCAGCCCTTTTCCTTGGATATTGACATTAAAGAAAACATCTGTATAATTTCAGAAATGGACTCTAGTGATATACCATCTATAATGCACTTAAATAAGTGTGATAGAAGTGATGGCAGCCATACCGGTGAGAATGTCTGACATGAATTAACAAGAATCAGCCATTATATGATGAAGATTTTATTTTCTTGCTAAGTTGACCAGTGAGAACAAAGGCACTGAGGAAACAAAAGTGCTCTGGAGCTGCTTGGCTGCAATGATCAGTAGAGTAGAAGTGGCTGCACACTGAGATGGCCAGGAAAATAGTAGTTTTGAACTGGAAACAGACAGGGTACAATTGGGATGCTGGCTGCTATTAAAAAAAAAAACCAAACTCAAGAATAAAAAGAGGGGTAGCACTGCATAATCCAAACAACCACCCTTTGAACAATCTCAGATATGACTGCAAATGAAATTACAAGTGTTGACAAAGTTCCCAGAAGGGTATTTTGTGCATTATTTGCTTATACATATTATATTGCTGCTCAGGACCCTGTTCCAATTTTCTGAAGAAACTTCTCTATATTTTGTATTTCTTTGTATTTACGTTTCAGTATCATCTTGTAAAATGAGCCTTAAGTCTTGACAGGCTTGAGTTGTGCTGTTGACCCCATTGATGCTACAAAGGTAAGCTGTGAGAAACAAATATTGAATTCCAGGGAGATTTTCTATTAAATATACATTTGTGTGAGTAGTGATCAATTAATATGCAGATGTGTTTTGCTGATTAATTCTGTTGAAAAAATTAGATAGCCACCATGTCCCATGATTTATAATGGCTTTTAATAGATTTATAATGGTGAACTACCACCCTTTGAGATCTGAGTTGCTAATGTAGTAATAAGGCTAATTGCTACTTTCTATGCAGGTATATTATAACATATACCTATAACAACTTTGTTATTTCTCTTTTTGTCTAGTAAGACTATACTTGCTTATACTACTCTCTAAGAAATTGACTCTGATTTACTAAAGACTTTGGCATCACACCCTGAAAGCTATGAACAAATCAATGTGTAGAATATTAACCTGTCACAATGCAGAAATGTGTTTTCTTGCACTGTCTTTCTAAAGAGAGTTTTTATCAGGAGTCTCTCTCCATCTGTGAACTATAAGTCAAATTCAGCTGAAAAATGGCACACTCGGAGGTGTGAAAATTTCCTGTGAAATGTAGAAAAAAGGGCCAACTAGTAGCCATTAGGATGTCAGAACTCAGAGAGAACTATTGTCCCTTTATGAGAGAGCAAGGCAACTCTGCGGAGATAAATCTGTACTGGGAACACTGGCAAATCTGGTGGGTAGCAGAGAGTGTTCATGGGAAAAAGAAGGTATTTTGAGCTCTAGTAGCTCCGATAGAAGCGGCTGTGCTCTGATAAAGCATGTCTTCTCACAGAGTAGATAAAATGCTTGATAAGGAATGTTGAGAATGTTGTATGACAGTGAGCAAGACTAGAGATGGTCTGGTACAGCTTCCATCAAACAAATTTAGTCTCTTTGCCTCAACCTTGCTGCTTTGTTCCTCACTCCAGCATGAAAAATTATTACATCCCTTGTGATAACAAGGAAAGAAAAGAGTCTGGGGGGAAAAGAAAGAGGACTACTTCTTCAATACTTCTTACGCTTGCTACTTTGAAAATCCAGAGAACAAAAAAAGTAAACAACCAGTGAGATTAAGATTGGTAGTGCTCTCTGAAAATCAAGAGAACAATACGTTAGGGAGGCTCTTTAATTGTACCCCACTTCTCCCACAGCACATAGATATTTGATGGTAACTGATACTGAATACATCTCAGAAACTTCTTCCACCTCCAGGTGCACTGAGAGGGTGAGTAAGAAAGGGGTGTTTGCTCATTGGCAAGTTCTTTTGCTCTACATTGCCCAGATCTCAAGTGGAAAAAAAAAAAAAAAGTTTTGTGCTAACTCTTGTTTATGTTACCAAACACAGCTGAAAATCATCATTTCCCTTGAAGGACAATGCAGCAATAACAAACTCATGTTTTCCCAGTCACCTAATACATGATGCTGGTAAATGTAGCTACTGTCTACATCGTTACAGAAATCATATAACTCTAGAACAGCAATGATTAATTTGTTCCCTGGGCTATGTGCACTTATATCAGTCAGCAGCTAGAGGTTTCATAAGAATGGTGAAAAAGATGTCAATATTGCAAGAAAAATGTTATGGAGCGTGGAGATGAGAAGTGTCCCATAGCTTAGTGTTCCCTTACATTTTAGGGCATTTTGGCACACTGTCAGACCTCAAAGCATCTTGTTAAAATCTTTCCAGCTATGCTCTTGTGGAAAACCTACATATTCCTGCTGAAGATCAGATCTAAATGAGAGGACTATGATTTAGCTCTGGAAAAAGCTTTGGGCAAAAGTGGGAAATGAAGACATGACCTACATTTTCTGTGTGGAGCTGTATGACGAAGTTACCAACTGCCTTGGGATACTCAACAGCTATGCCGTGCCCCGTGCTACTGCCCAGAATAACATCCTGGGCCTTGAAAGGCAAGTCTCGTTGCAACATGGTACTCCAGAAAGAATTGAGTCAGACAATGAGACACATTTTAAAAACAGTCATATAAGTACTTGGGCAAAAAAGCATGTCATTTAGTGGGTATATCACATCCCCTATCATGCACCAGTTTCAGGGAAAACTAAGCAATACAATGGTCTATTAAAAACCACTCTGAAAGCAACGGATGGTGGAACCTTTAAAAATTGGAACAAGCATTTAGCACATGCTACCTGGTTCGGTAACACCAGAGGATCCATCAATCGAGCTGACCCTGCTCAATCAGACCTTTTACATACTGTAGAAGGTGATAAAGTCCCTGTGGTGCATGAAAGAAATATGCTAGGAAAAACTGTT
>KZ505767.1:432363-445650 GCA_002844005.1 Limosa lapponica baueri | reverse complement strand
AAAACCGTATCAAGCTCCCAGGGAGATGTCACCGGCAGGCACCAGGAAAGTTCCAGACTGGACTCAGTGACCGATGGGAACTGGATTCCAGATCTACCAGATTCCAGATCAGGAACACACAGATCAGGATCAAAGGTAGACAAACCGACAGGGTCCTCCTTGAGGATCAGTCATCAAAAAAAGCAAGCCATTGAAGAAGAACCAGCCTGAGCTCTTTGGTCCCTCAGCTTTTATAGTCAGCATGGGAGCCAGGATGAGATACCTTATTGGTCAGTTTGAGTCACCTGACCTGTCCACGTCTCTCCATAGGTGTGATCCCGCCACGGGGTAAACAACCAAGTCAGCTGACCCTGGTTGCCACAGCAACAAGTATGAGAAGAACCTCTCCCTGAACAGAGGGTTGGCTTTGCTCTGCCCGAAACCAGGGCAGCAGCTTTAAGGTACACCCTGACAAGGTAGGTAAAATGCACAGGATTGCTTGTCCCATGACCTGTCAAAATGCTATTTCAATCCATCAGCTTATTTAAATGTGGATTTAGCAACAGACACATGTTTGAATGACCGTTGTTTGCCTTAAGCATGTATGAGCTATATGGTACTTGTGAAGCTATATTAAACATACAGAGTTGTGCTTCGTAAGGTGCTATAAAACAAGCCATTTATTTTATTGGTCCCTATTTCAATAATACATATACGAACAGTACGAGAGTAAAACTATAGCTACAAAGATAGTAAAAATTCTTAGTTTTAGTAATTCAATTGTATTATTTCAGGATCTAAATAAAAAGTCTTATATTTTTCAGCAATAATTAAAGTATCAGTATAATAAATGCAAGAATGCAGTGGGGCTACTATTATGCCTTACCAGTAGCTAATAGTCTCACCTACTTAAGAGTTGTGAAAATCATCACTTCCAGATGAAAATGTAGCTAAAACACAGTCATGCTAATAAGCGTCTTTCCACTTCAGTGGGATTAATTGCACCTCTCTATTTGCCTTTGAGCGCATAATACAGTGTGATGTAAGGGTTTTACTCTTAGCCTTGTCCAGTCACTTTGATAAACATGGAGCAGCTACAGCATTCTTCTACTTTGATCTTTGATATCTGCTTTACAGTGGTGAAAACAAATTCTTGCAACAGGCTTCAGAGAATTTACAAATAATTCTTTTGATAATTTTCAGAAAATACCTGATTAAGTGGGCAAAGAATCCTTTCCCTTATAGCTGGAAGTGGTACCAACAACTTATCCTATAAAATTATGTCCAGTAAATAGTGTCTAACCTGGTTGATTGAATTCTAATATAATACAAGGAATATGTTAGAAATGGCACATAAAAATCTGTGGACTGTGTAACTATTCTGTCAAGGCAACAAAATCTTTTGAAATCTAAGGTGACAGAAGTTTGATACAATGAAGATTTATATTCATAAAGGATTCTTAAGGAAAATGGACAACTGGAATGGATCAGTATATTCTGTCAGAGTAAGGCAGACTAAGCAGATGTTGTTTTGACTTTTCCAGTGATTCTTTGAATTAACAAGTTAGTTTCTTTACTTTTGCTGTCATTTTAGATAATGACTGAGAAAGTCATGTACAATGCAACATTAAATTACTGTCACAGATCAGTTGCACCATCTACTTGTTCTATAGCAAGTCAAAATCTGTTTGAAAATATATGGACAAAAAGAAACAGCAAAACAGCAGGAATGGATTTCTGTTGAAACACTATAGCATATGGTTAATATAAAACATTTCACATTTACATTAAACGTGAATGAGCATCTCTCTTGGATAGAAATATAAAAAAAATTTATTTAAACGTACATTCAGGGAACTACCAGTGCTTTAATATAAGTGGTTATCTACTACTTATAACTGGAAAACATTATACCTTGTAGCTGAAATGGTTTTGATATATAAATATGTGAGACGACCATCCTCTACATTTCCATGTCTTTAAAGTCAGAAAAGTGTCACTCTGTAAAGTTGAAAATTCTGCTGACAGATATAGAAAACATGTTGAAAAATATATCTTATCCAACCTTTTAGATCAAATGATGACTTACAAAAAGTGCATTGTAATGCATTTAGTAGTGTATATGCTGGATAGTTAGCCAGAACTGCGGAATAATTCATTTCAAAAGTAGCATTGTCTTTATCAGCTGCAAATTATTGCACATCAAAGTTCAGTTCATCCTTTGATATACACTTGCTACATTTCAAATATTTCTAGCACAGTTCCAGTGTTGTCTTGAAATCAATCAAGAAGCCAAATTTTTTTCTCGAGTATGTCTTAATGAATAACTGGTGGAAGCTTCTTAGTATTTCCTTGGAAAGAAGCAGAAATATAAGCAGAGAAAAATGCCTGTCATATTCCTCAAGCTTAGCCCTACCAAGGTAGATATTTTTACTTAGAAGCAAATCTTTTAAAACCATAGTATTTAATTTGTTGTCATAGTACTGCAGTTCATATGAATGACAATACTATGGTATAAATGCTTGTACAGCAGCAACCATATTGTTTTCTGCATTTTGATATTCAAAACATGAATATCAGATTAATTCTTAGGTGTATTAGAATTATTATGACCACCTCCATTTCAGTGCTTTTCATAAAGTTTATAGTAAATATTGCTCTTTGACATCTATATAATTTATCCATTAAATCTAGATAATATCAATGCCATGCTTTCTGAGGTTCTGAGTTAATAGATTTTTACCTTTGTAGTTCCTGTTGCAGAGTGTGTGTAAGAAACTAATATCACTAATTAAAAGTTTTTAATATAAGACTATGCCTCAGTGTAGCATCAGAGCTACCTTTACATCTCATACGTACACAAACGCTAGTACCCAAATGCTATTCTCTCTAAAACCTTTTTTAGCTTATGAAAATTGCACAGATAAAATCATTTTTACTCTTAATAAAAACAGTAGAATAAGAATATATAGGGAAGTTATTGCAGTTGCAATGTAGATATAGTAGAATTATTCTAGAAAAAAATAAAAATTGTCTTCAATTTAAAAATAAAAATAAAAATAAAAAAAAAACAAGAAAAGAAAAAAGACATTAATACAAAAAAACTTCCAAAGGGAATTTAGGACTTTTTATTCTTGCAGCTATGGAATAAACACATACTATGTCTATTGTCATATACAGAAGACTGCATGTCAGCTGGTGGTTTGTGGGAAGAAATAACTTTCAGTAAATACAGCCTATTAAATTTTTAAAAAGTGCTTCTGGAGATGGGTATAATCACAGTCCTGATCTTTGCCTTGGTATGGTGATGTCTGTCCTTCAGTGTTCAAGCAACAGTTTCAGGGTAGGAATTGGAAGACACTTCAACTTCTCTGAGAAGAACTAGCTAAAAAAGAAACCTGTTTCTCCAGTTCTGTCACCAAAAACCTCCTGCTCCAATTTCTTCAGCAGTTAAATGAAATAAAAAATTTCCTCACTCTACTGTATAGTCCTGCCTTTTCACAGCCTTCTGAATTGGTATGAACACATCCACAAAGCTCTGATGAGATGCCAGTGTAGGACAGGGCATCTACAGACAGATCTGAGCTCCTGCCACATCTTAAACACCATACTACACACAACACCAAACCTGTACCTTCAAGTGAAGTGTAGATGATGGCAACCATTTATTTGTTCATTCACTAATGCCCTTTGATGTAAGTGTTCTTCCTCACATGGCATTTCCCCAGTTCAGGTAACATTTGCATAGGCAAAGTCTCATGTATAAGCTTCAGCTTGCAATTTAGATGACGTTTTCTCTTTTTTTGAGCTTTGTGCTTTTTTATTAAAATACTAGATTTCTTCAGGTAGAGTTCTATGCTTTAAACAGGCTTTGATTAATGGTTACTATGCTTAATTTCTTCCCAATGGTTTCAGAGATTCAGCATGCCTTTACTCATGAAACAAAAGATGGTTACTTAAAATAAAGGAGCTGTGTCACACTAATTATATGAATACTATTCTACTCTTTAGCCAGCATACATATAGATTTATAATCTTCAGAAGTTATACAAATTACAACTAAAGAATTTCAGTGGTTAGTAAAATCAGATTGTTAATTTTAGTGCAGATCATGAGGATTTAGCATTTTACAGCTTTGGACATGAAGTAAGACATCTTAATTATCTTAGCTGTTTCAAGCATAGAGTGATTTACATGCCACCTCCTACCCATCAACCTGGGGTTTTCTTTCATTTAATTAAATTTGCAGAAAAACAACACATCGTATATGCTGTACTCTATTATCTTCATAAACAGGGTTCATCTGTATATATCATATCCCATTTGGTACATATAAATGTTGTAAATGAAGAGATTTATGTCTCTCTATAAAGTTTTAGAGAATATCATCATCATATCTTTATTTTGTTTGGGTTTGTGGGTTTTTTTTGTTTTTTTTTTTTTACAGCATTTGTAATTACACAGGCAGTTTCTGTGGTAACTTAAAAAAGAACTTTAGGATTTGGGGGGAGGGGACGGATGGACAGGAGGTTAAGAGAAAACCAAATATTTTGAGAAAAGCTCTTGCAATGCCTCAGGGAGTGAGAAGGTGAGAGATGTTGAGATGGAAAACTCAGTTCTAAGTAGGATAGGAAAACTGGAATAAATTTCCTAAAAACGCTATAGCAGCATTTCTGAACATGCAAAACTCTATTCTACCTCCAGCAAAAAGTAAAACATTTTCCACAGAAAGCAAAAACTACATAGATTTTCTATATATAACCCCTTCTCCCCAAAACATTAAAATGTATGTACATATCTACTCTGAAAGATCAACACTGCAAAACACTTCTGAAAGAGATTTTGTAAGTGCCATAGTACAATGGGAAATTCTGCAGCCACTAGTGCAGGATTATGAAATTGATAGGGGTTGAGTAGCTTCCTGTATTTTCAGTTTTCAGTAAGTACTAAGATGTTCAAAACATCCTGAAAGGCAATTTGGGACACATACCCACAGGGCTGACTAATGCAGCTCAGTGCAGGCTAATTATATAGTTATACTGGATTTTTCAAATGTCCATTCATGGGGAGAACTCAAAAGATCAGGCAGATTGTTCCCTTGGCTTCTTGGAAAAGAGATTAGTGTTTGTAAAATGCTATTTGAAGATGAAACTTTTACTTTTGTCTATAAGCTCACAAGTGCCAGCTGACATACAGAAAATAAAAGCTAGTATTTTTATGTTAGGGTCCTAGTACCAAAGGTATTAACCCTTCGTAGAAGGTTCTCTTACAAAATAAGTGTAATATCTGGAATTTTGTAAGTAATAAGAATCAACCTAGGATATGTTTTGGTTTCACCTGTGTGATCTAAATTAATCTTGGTTATAAACAGACTCTGAAGGAAGATATTGTGCATAATCTGACATTTTCCTGAAACAAAACTCAGCTTCTACCTATAAAATGTGCTAGTTGTGCATTCTGCCAAAAGATCTAAATGCTAATGGTTAAAACCATCAAAACTATTAGTAAGCCCATGGTCCCACTGATGTAATTCACTTTCTCTTTTGGAGAAATTGCATACATTATAAATAATTTTTGATATACAGACTGCAATCGCTGGCTACATCTATACAACTCAGAAAGCATGACCTGCTGGTGTTCCTTCCCTGAAAATACCTGGCAGTGCAAAAATATAGTATGAGACATGGCAATTACATGATTCTTGTTCCATGATTACATGATTCTGGTTCTGTGAGAAGACACCAGAAGCTGCTTCCATGTTCGACAGAGCCAGTTCCAGCCAGCTCCAAGATGGACCTGCCCCTGGCTAGGGCTGAGCTGCTCAGCAACATTGGTAGCATATCTGTGATAACATATTTAAGAAGCTGGGAGAGAGGAGTGAGAATATGTGGGAGAAACAACTCTGCAGACATCAAGGTCAGTGAAGAAGGAAGGGGAGGAGATGCTCCAGGCACTGGAGCAGATATTCCTCTGCAGCCCATGGTGAAGACCATGGTGATGCAGGTTGTCACCCTGCAGCCTACAGAGATCCATGGTGGGGCAGATATCCACCTGCAGCCCATGGAGGACCCCATGCCGGAGGATGTGGATGTACTCTGAAGGATCCTGGAGCCCGTAGAGGCCCCATGTGAGAGAAAGCTCCTAGCAGGACCTGTGACCCCACTGGGGACCCAGAATGGAGCAGTCTGTTCCTGAAGGACTGTAGCCCATGGAAAGGACCTATGCTGGAGCAGTTCATGAAGAACTTCAGCCCATGGGACTGACCTACATTAGTCCTTCCAAGAAAAGGAAGGTGAAGTTCATGAAGGACAGTCTCCCATGGGTGGGACCCCACACTAGAGCAGGGGAACAACATGAGAAGGAAGAAGCGGCAGAGACAACATGTGATGAACTGACTGCAACCCCCATTCCCCATCTCCCTGCACCACTTGGAGGGAGGAAGTAGAAGAGTTGGGAGTAAAGTTGAGCCCAGGAAGAAGGGTGGTGTGCTGATTTTGGCTGGAATAGAGTTGATTTTCTTAATTGTAGCTTGTATGGGGCTGTTTTCCATTTGTGCTGAAAACAGTGTTGATAACACAGGGATGTTTTAGCTGTTGCTGAGCAGTGCTCACACAGCGTCAAGGCCTTTTCTGCTTCTCACGCTGCCCCACCAGCAAGGAGGCTGGGGATGCACAAGAGGTTGGGAGGGGACACAGCTAGGATGGCTGACCTCAGCTGACCAAAGGGATATCCCATATCATATGATGCCCTGCTCAGCAATGAAAGCTGGAGGAAGAAGGAGGAAGGGGAGGATGTTTGGAGTTATGGAGTTTATTTTTCCAGCTAACAGTTACACATGATGGAGCCCTGCTTTCTTGGAGATGGCTGAACACCTGCGTGCCAATGGGAAGTTGTGACTGAATTCCATGTTTTGCTTTCCTTGTGCACACAGATTTTGCTCTACCTATTAAATTGTCTTAGATCAGCCCATGAGTTTTCTCACTTTTACCCTTCCGATTCTCTCCCCCATTCCACTGGGGAGTGAGTGAAGGAGCAGCTGTGTGGGGCTTAGTTGCAGGCTGGGGTTAAACCACAACAATAGGGGTGGCGGAAGGTGGGTTTAGATTTGTTCATATTTCTCATTAGCCTACTTTGCCTTACTGACAATAAATTAAATTGTTTTCCCCAACTCAAGTCTGTTTTGCCCATGATGGTAATTGGTAAGTGATCTCCCTGACTTTATCTTGACCCACAAGCAGCTTTTTGTCATATTTTTCTCTTCCTGTCCTGTTGAGAAGTGGGAGTGATTCCAGTGTTTTTTCCCCATTGTACAAGGTTAACTCAGAAGAGAATTGGGTTCACTGTTTTTTTTAATTTTAAAATTCAGGTTGTCATTTATATGTTATCTCCACTCCACAGCCCAATATGTCTGTTAAACTATTCTTCCTTGAACTTTATAAAATAATGATTCAGGCATCTAGGTTAATAAAACTACAGCTGACAGAAAATTAAAAATGCAAAGTGAAAAAGTGATAGAAATTGTCTAGGTAGGTTTATCTCAGTTAGAAGGATAGAAACTTAAATGAAAGGTCCATGTTAAGGTGACATCAAAGAAAGTGTCTCCTCTTTTGATGGGTGAAACTGTTATCAACCCCCTTTATTGATAATATCAGGATTGCCTTAGTTCCAGACTTTAGTGTTATCAGATAATTTCACTGCCTTCACTACATTCCCTAGGCTGTATTAAGGTTGACTTTTTGTACCTTTCCTCTCTCTGGCTCACTTCTCATCATAACTCCCTTTGCTACCTAAATGTGAGAGAAAGAAATTTTGAAGAAATACTGTTTGGTGCTGAAATAATGAAAAAATCAAATATTCTGATAGCCCTGATGACTTGATACATTGACAATTCAGTTGCTACCCAATGAATAATAAAAAAAGTAACCTACAACTAGACAAAATCTAACATTTTTGATTTTCAAAGTGAGATGTTACTGCAGAGTATATCTCCACAGCTGATTTTCAGAAAACCTGCTAAAATGCTTAATCTATGAAATAAACTTTTGGAAAGTTGTGGTGTTTCTTTTCCTTACTTCAGACTGCTCTGAAGCATAAACTAAACTGTCTGCTAGAAAATGCAAACTTTGCATAAAAATACTGTTCCTGAATGCAGAGTTTTTCTTGAAGTGTTCTCCAGTATCTAAGTAGAAGATAGTACCCCCTTTTTCAATACTCAAAATGAAGTTTTACAGCTATATGAATGTACACATTTTTATGTAACATTTTAAGTAATGGGAGAGAGCAGAGAATATAATATTCTGGATATATAAAAGTTTAGAGAAATGACATGAGAAATGCCAAATTATAAAGAAAAGATATTAAAAATTGGAACAGTATATATAGAGAGAGATCAATACAGAGATGAAATAGAATTTGGACGTAGTCTAAGTAGGGCTCCCAAACAAATCTTTTCCTTAGTTTTAAATAAATAATAAAAACAGGGACAAGGCAAGCTATTGGAAAAAAGTACAGAAAAGCATATGACTGTTTTGGAACTGGAGGTAAAATATATATAATTTGGTACACTTTAATCAGGGAACCTGAACACTACAGGGTATAGATTTTGATACTGTAATTTCAGTAGAAAGAAAATTTGCATGTCTCGTGGAAAGACGCATATGGAAAGTCTCTGAGTTACTAGATCTGTTTGACTTCAAGTAGACAAAAATAAGGAACTGTTGGATAGTTTTTTTACTTCATGAAAACATTGTTTATTCTTCTCCAAATGAATAACTCTTACTTCTTTTGATATACAGGAATTCAGCTTGATTTCCTTTATACTAGGGAAGGGAAGGGAAGGGAAGGGAAGGGAAGGGAAGGGAAGGGAAGGGAAGGGAGAGCAAAAAGTAATGGAAAAAAGAAAAGGAGAAAGAAAAGAAACAGAATTGCAAGGCAAGTTAAGTCAAGGTTTCTTTGTATTGCACCACGGTAGGTAAGGCTTTGCTGATTTCCCTTTTGAACACCTGAATTCCTGTGTTGCTTATCCAGGCCAGCTGCTCAGAGCAGCTGAGATGAGTCTACTGGTACTGTTAGTTTCACAGGTCAGACTCAAATCTCACATTTCTGTGCAGTACGTTTTCAGCTTTCCCAGATTTTATGACAACCCATTTAAGAGCAAATGCCTGTGGGATTGAAACAGTAGCTATTGCTTCTTAGTGCAACACTTAGTACTTCAAACTGTATGTGCATTGCTCTTTATCCTTTTCCATACTCCTTTCTTTTTTTTCTTTTTTTTTTTTTCTTTTGACTCCAGTGTGCCTCTCATTAGTATTTCTGTTTAACGCCCTAGGAAAGGCTTATGCATTTTTAAGGAGCAGATAATAGATGCATGCACTTCAATGTTTGCCATCTTGGCTTCCCTTTAATGTAATTCATTATTCTGCGAATATACGGTACACAGTGCTGCCAAGTTAATTTGTATAATAATAATGAGCTATTAATTAACAGCCAA
This sequence comes from Limosa lapponica baueri, assembly GCA_002844005.1. Taxonomy (NCBI): domain Eukaryota; kingdom Metazoa; phylum Chordata; class Aves; order Charadriiformes; family Scolopacidae; genus Limosa; species Limosa lapponica. The sequence goes on along the minus strand of KZ505767.1, from coordinate 436,181 downwards.
GAACACATGTTTCTTCCAACAATTTGTGGTAATAAAGTAATTAATGAAATTCAAAATTTCGTTCTACACAGAAAGTCTGACTCTGCTATTTGGAGCATTGCAACCATTTTCTCTGTCAATGCAATTGATAAACCCCAATATTAATCTGCTAAAAAGGGGGGAAAACCAATACATGCATAAAGATAGCCTTGTAGAATTGTTAAACGATGTGGTTCTTCTCAGAACAGTTATATTACTTTTTTGGTTTATATCAGAAAACTTATTCAAAAGATGTTTCCAGCAATCAAAATGAGATTAGCATGCAATTCCATACTCATTGGAAAAATTTCCATTTTTTTTCTTATCTAAACAAAAAACTAGCATTTTCTGACTCCTTATACTAATATATCATATTTCTTTAGATGTCTTTGAAATCCCAGAAACATAAGTTGTGAGGGAAGTGAAATGCTTGATAACTCTACACTTTGCTTCTTCTTAAGACACTCTGGGGAATCTGTGGATCATGGTGGTGGTGTGAATCTAAGGATAAAAGTAACACTTGATATCTTCATTGCTCAACCTGGTTTGAACCTCACTGTCTCAATGGCACCACTTGCTTTTTTAGCAATGACAATCTGAATGGAGAGGAGCTATATGCAGTTTAAAGCAAGTATAACAAGTTCTGCTCAAAATCTGTGAAGAGTCCATGAAGCTTATGCAAAACTTGGGTCTAATTTCACAGAGAATTCCATAAAGTTCAGTGGAAATAGGACTGAACTCTCTGACGGAAAGCTCCTCTTGAGCTTTTGCCCTTTGCAGAATGTGTACCATATGACCTGCCACCCTTATATCTGTGCCTGGAAAGATCATGGAACAGATCATCATTGGAGCTATGCTAAGGCACAGGGAGGTGAATTGAGACAGCCAGCATGGCTTCAACCAGAGCGTAGCTGACCAATCTAGTGGTCTTCTGTGACAGAGTGACTACATAAGTGAACAAAGAAAGAGCTACGGCTCTTGTCTATCTGGACTTCTGTAAGGCCTTTGACAAGGTACCCCCACAACAGCCTTCTCTCTAAATTGGAGATTTATGGATTTGGTGGGCGGGCTGTTGGGTGGATGAGGAATTGCATGGATGGTTACATCCAGAGGGTAGTGGTCAATGGCTCAATGTCCAGATGGAGATCAGTGACAAGTTGTGTCCCTCGAGGGTCTGTATTTGGACCAGTACTGTTTAACATCCTCATCAATGACATACACAGTGGGATCGAGTGCACCCTCAGCAAGTTTGCGGACAACACCAACCTGAGTGGTGTGGTTGACACACTCAAGGGATGGGATACCATCCAGAAGGACCTGAACAGGCTTGAGAAGTGGGTCTGTGTGAACCTCATGAGGTTCAACAAGGCCAAGTTCAGGGTCCTGCACATGAGTCAGGGCAACTTCCATCCTGGGGGGTGAAGGGATTGAGAGCAGTCTTGTTGAGAAGGATTTGGGGGTACTGGTGGATGAAAAGCTGGACATGAGCTGGCAATGTGTGTTGGCAGCCCAGAAAGCCAACCGTATCCTGGGCTGCATCAAAAGAAGTGTGGCCAGCAGGTCGAGGGAGGTGATTCTGCCCCTCTACTCTGCTCTGGTGAGATCTCACCTGAAGTAGTGCATCCAGCTCTGGAGCCCTCAGCACAGGAAGGACATGGACCTGTTGGAGTGGGTCTAGAGGAGGGCCACAAAGATGATCAGAGGGCAGAAGAACATCTCCTGTGAGGACAGGCTGAGAGAGTTGGGGTTATTCAGTGTGGAGAAGAGAAGGCTCTAGGAAGATCTTGTAGTGGCCTTCCAGTACTTAAAGTGGGCCTAGAGGAAAGATGGACAGGAAGTCTTTATCAGGGAGTGTAGTCATAGGAGGAGGGAAAACAGTTTGAAAGAAGGTAGATTTAGATTGGATATTAGGAAGAAATTCTTTACTGTAAGGGTGATGCGACACTGGAACAGGTTGCCCACAGGAGTTGTGGATGCCCCATCCCTGGAACTGTTCAAGGCCAGGTTGGATGGGGCTTTGAGTAGCCTGGTCTAGTGGAAAGTATCCCTGCCCATGCCAGGGGGGTTGGAACTAGGTGATCTTTAAGGTCCCTTCCAACTCAACCCATTCTATGATTCTATATCTTGTCTGGTGTTCGTCTTTGCATTGTAGCTAAACATGTTCATGAAGCTCTTTCTTACAACCAATTTATGGCTACAGATGTTGCAGGAGGTGGCTGTAGAGATAAACCAAGACTTACACAATGAGAGGAAAGAGCAGACAGAATAGCAGTGGCAACCATCCTCCTCTGTGCGTTTGTAGTTCTGGGAGGCTCTGGTGGTTCATCTCACTGATGTGAATACACTGACTATTTTATTTCACCATAATATTTAGGAGTGCTGTCCATGTGTAAGCTGCTATAAAACATGAAACAAAACCTCAAAGCAGTTTTCAATTGAGAGAAGGGAGATACTGACAGGCAGATGGCAAAACACAATAAATCAGTGTTTGAGAGTACGTCAGAGAGAGGGAGAGAGAGCAGGTCTGTGGGTGTTTTCTCTAAAACCAGCCATTGCACAACACACAAAAGTCTTGGCACAAATATTGCTTAGAAACATCACACTGAAAAATGTGGTGACTACTGAAGAGGTTTGTGAAGGCAGACGAAACTTTCTACATCTGCCCTCAGCTACCCAAAGTCAACAAAGAGTGAAAAATCATTGCTAATTCTCATCTTTTAACCACTCTTCTAATCTATTTTCTCTAAAGACCCCATGTGAACTGTGTTTGAATAATGTAATGATGCTTGATATGTTAATCCTGCATTTATTTTTAATTTAACTAATGATGGTTGATTGTTATTAAAAAGAGGTAGGTTAGTTTGTAGATGGTATTATTTGTTACCTTTTGTATCCAGGTCAGTGGTTTTCAGTTTATATATTTTTTTCTATTTGTGACTTCCCTCTTCTTTCTGTTTGAAATACCACATATTGTGAACTGCTTTTCTCAGTCAACTTCTGTGGACCTCTTAGAAGTGCACTGACAGCCTCCAAGAGGCTGCAGGCTGGGTACTTCTGGTCACATTTTACTTCTTGTAATCATGCACTATGGAGGTATTTCCTTTTCAGAAAAACAAACAAAACCAAACAAAAACCTTGTGGCTCTTGCTCGTTTCTTTAAATTCCACTCCAAAGCTTACAGAGAAAGTTTATTGTTCATGTACTGTCATTACAGAATTTCTTCCCATGTTTCCAGAAACGGGTATTAACATATGCTTGGTCTAGAATGTCTACTTTGAAGACAGGTAACATCTGGGGCAAATATGTACGAATTTCAGAATTGAGATGTCTTGTAGGTATTGATTTTTGAAGTCCTGGTGTTTAATTAGAGAAATGTTTTTCTGTTCGATACTGCAAAAATGTGACAGTTACCCACTGCCAATAATGCTACCTGTTACCTGCTATCTGTTATATACCACTAGTTGTCTGCTTCTATGATAAAATTATCTATACATGTATGCTGGCAAGGCAACAACACAAATTAATCCTGGATCAGCTTGATTTTTGGACATGATTATCTGTTCTTCCACTTGTAGTCATCTGATGGACTCCATCAAATCTTGCATTAATCTCAAGAAGTTGGATATAAAAATCTTAGCTAGGTTTTGTAGTCTTTCTTTATAGATGAGCACCAAGATAGCACTTTCAGAAGAAAACGGTTATATCTGGCTTGTTTCATATTTTTGTTTATAAAGGAAATATGGGATGAGTAATTTAGGTGCAGATATCGTGTGCAGATTTAAATAACCCTTCTCTGAGGT
>KZ505767.1:384600-407493 GCA_002844005.1 Limosa lapponica baueri | reverse complement strand
TAGACATGGTTCTTCAGGGCATGCTCTAGTGCCCAAGATTACTGGTTTGTGGTGGGGTGCTGTGTGGGTGGGTGATGGTTTTTTTTTTACTGTTGGTTGGACTCGATGATCTCTGAGGTCCCTTCCAACCACTACGATTCTGTGATTCTGTGATTCTGTGATTTAGTGGGTATGTCATATCCCCTATCACGCGCCAGTGTCAGGGAAAACTAAGCAATACAATGGTCTATTAAAAAACACAATGGATGGTGGAACCTTTAAAAATTGGAACAAGCATTTAGCACAAGCTACCTGGTTAGGTAACACCAGAGGATCCATCAATCGAGCTGAACCTGCTCAATCAGACCTTTTACATACTGTAGAAGGTGATAAAGTCCTTGTGGTGCATGAAAGGAATATGCTAGGAAAAACTGTTTGGGTTTTTCCTGCCTCAGGCAAAGGCAAACCCATTCATGGTGCTGTTTTTGCTCAAGGACTTGGATGTCCTTGGGGGTTGATGCTGGAGAATGGGGAAATTTAATGTGTACCTCAAGGAAATTTAACCCTCAGTGAGAATACTCAATCCTGAGTCTGCTGTAATAGATGAAATTCTTCAATTTTGAACTAAATGGACTTAAGAACTCTTGTGTATAAAGATAAATCATAAATGACTGATCTGTGTATAGAACTATATCTGTATATGTATATATTTGATGGATAGTAAGTATTAGTGATCTGAGCATGATGCAAATGCAACAGTATAAGGGGTGGAATGTCCTGGTTTGCGATGGAGCAGAGGCAACTTTCTGTTCAGTGAGAGAGGCTCTTGCTTATACTTGTTGTTGTGGCAACCAGGGTCAACTGACTTGCTTGTTGTCGTGGTGGAGGGATCACACCTATGGGGAGGTGTGGACAGGTCAGGTGACCCCAAACTGACTAATAGGGTATTCCATCCCATCTGCTGTGCTCAATACAAAAGCTGAGGTATCAAAGGCTTTGCGCTTTTCTTCAATGGTTTGCTTTCTTCAGTGACTGACATCTGAGGAGGATGACAGTCCTGTCAGTTCATCTACCTTTGATTCTGATATGTGGGTTTCTGAATCAAGATCTGTAATCCAGTTCCCATTTGTCACTGAATCCAGTCTGGAACTTCCCCAGTGCCTGCTGGTGACATTTGCCTGTAATTTAGTTTTTCCTAACTCATAAATCTCTTTATCTTTCATCTTCTTTTCCTTGGGTCAAGAGGTGGGGAGAACATCTGTTGTCTTGTCATTGGCCAACCTAGCCCAAAACACAATAGTGTGACATATATGTACTAATAGTTTATCAGTAAGATCCTCTAGGCCTAGTTGGATATGATCAAAGTATAGTGCTCTAAAAAGTATATACTTTGTACAAAAAAGTATAAAGCTCTATATAGAAATCTTTTCATTATTCATTCCAAAGTCCTCTTAAATCATACACAGTGAAAAAAGAATGTACTATTGTTTTCTTTATTTGTATGCCTTTATGGGTAGATACGTAAGTAGCATGAGATTGTCAAAATGAAATACGTGAGACTAAATTTTTTCCCCTCTTTTCTTAGATCAATAACCCTTGGGGGTCACCAATACGTTATAAATTAATTGATCATTTGCATTTGCTGTTTTACACAGTGCTTCCCTAACCGCCTATATTTGTATAATTTTTAACACATGTTACCTGGTATGACATTACCTGCTGAGTAACAAGCACATTCCCTTTGCAATTTTGAGGGCTGAGAGAGATCAGGAAGGATGTGAAGCCAGGAAGGATGTCCATCTGTCCTAATAGGTATAATAATACTGTAGATGTACCTCCAGGCTTTCATAGTGTAGAAAGATTGTGAGGTTGGAGAGGTGAAAAGATAAAAACCCCCACATCTTGTATTTCTCACATAACAGAGCCAAACTGTTACAAATTTATGAATAAATCAGTTCCTTGGGTACCATTCCTGCCTCCCAAGGAAAAAGAGAAAAAAAAAAAGAAGAAAGAAAACCAACAGAACAATGAGTGTCAGAAACCTTGATAAAGGACTTTTCTCACAGAATTTGTACTTCAAAATTGCTAACAAAGGAAATGTAGGTAGCATGGATAAGCCTTTTACATTTTAGGTACTGAACGGCTTTGCCCTAAACTTCTGAAGCATCCAATAATTCCTGTAGTTATGAGTGTAGCTTTAATACCAAATTTATAGAGCAGAGCTATTAAGGAGCTATTCAGAGACTTACATTTTTTTCTTCAAAAAATGCTGTATCAGCAAAATGTAAAGCTGATTTCAAAGAAAGTTTCAGCTCTAAGTATTTCTCTGAGCCAAAACATTTCTTTAAAAAAAAGGAAAAAAAAAAAAAGAAAGAAAAATGAGATGTAGCCTTTCATGTCAGAATAGCCAATATTTTGTCATTAGGATATCAGTTTCTCAGGTAAATTTTTTTTAATTCCACCACTGATTGACAAAGGGTAAAATCTGATATAGAGCCCGGAGTAAGTTACCTTGCTGTTCTGCCATTGGTTGTCTTCAGTTAATCTTGCTTCATTTTTCTTTTTATGAATACAGAGAGTCCCAACTGAACCACAAAGGACAAAATGGTCATGATTTGTTTTTACAGTAAGAGTTATAAGGCCTAATTCTACAGTGTACAGAAATGCCCTTTCGTCCACTAACCCACCCTTGTTTAGGTTTCTAAGCAGTGGAAAGGGTCAGTGTAGCTCTTACCCCTGGGATCAAACTACTGTAGCACTTACTATTGGGATCAGACTGGGATGCACTGGTTGCTGTTGCTCAGATCTGGATGTCTTTCTCCTTATTGTTCAGCTTGCTTTGGGTCCAACACTGAAATAAGGAAGTCTTTCCGTACCCAAGACTCTAGAGTTCTTGCCAGGTAAGGGACTGAAATGCTCAAGATGCAAACCCTTTTTTTCTTCTTGGATCTTTAGTGTACTAGGATGGGACTTCCTTACTGATTTTAAGGTAGAATTTAACTCACCTACAACCATCTTATAACTGTCTAGTCTAGACTAGTCACTGAAGCCTCCTTCTATAGTCAGTGCAGAAATTCTGACTCCGCCAGGGTATGATTCACCTCAAGAACTTTTGCATGATAATAACAATTACCCTCTGAAGGCAACTTATCTTTCTCTGTTGACTATTAAGAGGGTTTATCCACACCTTCTTAAACTATGCTTCTACTTTATAGGTGGAGATGAATCATCTTTTTTTGTTGTTTCTGTTTTCAAAACAAAAGAAGGGAATAGTAACACATTCCTACATCCACTAAGTCTTGTAAAGATAAATGTGTTACAAGGATGGGAGAAGCCATATGGTAATTACTGCCATCAAATAAATGTTACAGAGAGACAACTCATGCTTTTAAAAAGCTTCATTTAAGAGCTTTGGCAAATACTGACCCTGGTACAGCATTACAACTTCAGGTCTGGCAAGACCTGGACAATCATATAACCACCAGATACAAAAGAAGTATTCGAGTTACTGAAATATTTCTCCTTACCTCAGCTTAATGACTAAAATGTAATGCATCTACACCCATTTTACGTGTTTTCTTCTCTAAGGAAAATGTAACTGGACTGTATATATCCTGGTTTGAGGTAGAACAGAACCAACTTTCTGTTCAGTGATTTTACTTTTTAGCTAAGCCTCTTCTAACTCTCTGAAATTAACAGCATATTGTGCAGAATCTGCTAATTCTCAGGGCGATAAAACCTATGTTTATAGTTAGTGCCAAGGAATGGCATGCCAATGGCTCTTGCTTATACTTATTCCCATAACAGCCAATGTCAGCTAACTTTATTTGCCTTGTTGGAGGGTTGGAAGAGAGTGTAGAGGGGTTGCATCTGTGGAGAGGAGCGGACAGGACAGGTAACCCAAAACTGACCAACAGGGTATTCCATCCCATCCACATCATGCTCAGTATAAAGGCTGAGTGATCAAAGATGTCAGCCTCTTTCTTCAATGGCCAGTGTCTGAGGAGGACTCTGTCCATCTGCCTTTGATCCTGATCTGTGCGTTCCTGAATCCAGATCTGGAATCCAGTTCCCATCCATCTCTGAGTCCAGTCTGGGACTTTCCCAGTGCCTGCCTGTGATGTGATATGTATGTTTTGTACATATTGTATATATTTCATTATTTTCTTTTTATTTTATTATTAATATTTTCATTAAAGTAATTTAGTTCCTTTTAAGCTAATAAATCTCTTTATCTCGCTCCCTCTTCTCTTGGAGTGAGAGATGGGGGAGAACATCTGTTGTCTTGTCATTGGCCAATCCAGCCCAAACCGTGACAGTATCGTTATGCTTTAAGTCTCAAAAAATGAAAAGGAAAAAGCATAAAAAAAAAGAATATTTTTTTGGTTACCAGTGGGAAGTTAAAAACTCCACCAGTTGCAAAACTGGTAGGAGTCTCCAAGACCAGCAGAAATGTCTGATCCAGTACAATTGGAATTTTTAACATTAGAGTGTATCAGATCACTTGTTTAAGCTTGGTATGTAACAACAGGAATCTAGGTAGAATAAGCCGAATTTTCTGTTTCAGTTTCACTGCCTACACTAAATTGTACCCCATATCCCAGTTTATTCAAGATCTATTCACTCACAAGATAGCCCCAAGCCACTAAAACTGGTCAGCACATTGCTTGGAAAATAAATCCTTTGCTACTTTCCCAAACACATTTGTCTCCTTAGCCCTAAAACAGTTCTCATCCAAATCAATACCAGTATTGGGATAATTAAAATCTGTCATGTTTAAAGTTTTGGCATTCTTGCAGGCCTCTCTTATCTGTGAAACCATTTCTTTACAGACTTTCCTTACTGCACTTGAAATCCATGGCTACATTTTAAAATCTTCTCAACACTATAGTGTGCGGATCTATTTGAAACCTTCCTAAATTAATTGGAATATTTTGATAATTGATCAGTCTTCTTCTCCCTTACCTACACTGACAATCCTCTTTTTTTTTGTTGTCCATATCTATCCCATCATTTTATTTTCCTAATAATTTTCCCGATTTAACCATGATTGTATTAGTCCATTGTTAATGTTTCATGGAAATATATATCTGGCTCAGAAATGTCAACATGCCATCTTGTTACATTTGTACAGACAACTACAACAATTTAACTATTTTACTGAAATCCTCATCTGCTCAGTACAACAGAAAAAACAGAATAATACATGGACAAGACACTGAATATTTGGGTCCCATTCAAAAAGTATGGTGGTATTTACTAACATTAAACATGTTAACAGTTTTATTGGCTGTAGAATATTAATATGCCAAAAGGTAGATGCCTGATTAAGTATCTTGCTGACTTGGCATCTCAGCTCTTGTGCAAAGGGATTTAACTTAAACTAAAACAATGTCTACTGCCAACAACTGCCATGTCAAGAGCTCCAGCTTTAAGAAGTAAAACAGTCCACATGTTGGGATCTAGACAGTTTTCCTATAAAACTGTCTTTTCTCACTTTGCTAATCTAAAAACTGGTCCAGGTAATTTCCCATATTAGCAGAAAAAAAAAATCAATACGTGATTATAAAATTGTATTTCTTATCTTCTAGTGCTTGCGCTATCAGGAAAAAATCTAGTTATCACAAGCCATCCAACCTTCACAAGGTTAGTGTGAATTTGCAGTACAGTAGTTGTATCTGTGCTATTTTTTTATTATAGAACTGCTGCATGTACCTTTTAATTTGGTTGTCAGGGGAGACAGGAAGCAATAATTAAGGCTAAAAGATGGGGTATGGAAGCTTTATTAAAGGATATATTGAAGATGGGAATTTGATCTGAGAATTAGATTATGATTAGAGTTGTTAATGCAGCTGTGCCACTCTTGAGTGACAGAGCAGCAGATGAACTGAACAGGCAATTATAACTACAGGAGTCTCCCTAATCTTTACAATCCCAACCTCACAGTCACATCCATTTAAATTAATTTTCATGAAGGCTGCAAATTTACAGCTTCACCAGATTGGAAATTTGTTTGTTTATTATCTACAGGAAATATTTTTAGGGAAGTAAATAGCACTGAAAGCCATCTTGTCTTTCTGCTTGTCTTTTTAACTTGCAGAATTAATAATATGAGATTAATCTGAAGGCTGCTGCCTTTATGAAAACTGATTGATTCTCAGCAGCCCAGCGTTATTACGATTATCTGTGGGAAGGTCAAAGGGAAGGCATGTAAAAGTCATAGCTGATTCATGAGTTCCCTATATTAAGCAGAAGATAAAAAAGGAGGCTTGTGTTGATCAGCGTTATAAGTGAAGAATCAGTCGTCTTTGCATTACTGAAACTGAAATTCTAGGAAAAGGATTTTAAACAACTTTGGACATAGTTATTTAAAGATGTCTGTTGAGGAGAGATAGCAATAGTTCATTACTATGCATGCTGAAAACCTATTTTAAGGAGTTCTTTGCTACACAAAGATTAATTTACCACTACGTTTTTCCTCCTTCAGTACTAATATAAATAATGGTTGTGGCTTAAATTGGCATTATATTTTGATAGCCTGGTTTTAAATGTACAAAAGAATATACTGCAGAACTGCTCAGAAACTTGGAAATGGAAACCATGTAACAGTACTCTTCTGTTCCAGAGTTTTATTTTGGAATGTCAGTAATGAATGCAATAATGTATGAACATTTAGAAACTAGGCATTGTTTTTGCAAATCATTGAGCTGATAGCTGTGGAAAGGAAAAATAAAACCTTGATTTGTAAAAATCAATGGCAGAAAAAATATTTTTCTACTGGTTGTCATTCAAGAAACCTGGTAGATAATTCCAGAAAATGATCATCTGCAGTTGCCAGATCAACAAGATATTTAAACACCTGGTTTTAAGCAGGTAAAAATATCCATCCAAGAACAGTCAATACATAAATGTAATCTTCCCAGCTCCTGAAGTATGTGCAGCCCTGTCTTAACTCCCTGACAGGATAAAACTCAATCACATATCATCTTCATTGCTGACTTAGTTTCACTCAGAGGGAAACGTCGGTCAGCAAGCTGGCAGTAAGCTGTGGTACATCCTTGCTACCTCTCTGATGTAGTCATCTAGGTGACCAGGTCATGTAAACCACCAGAATTTAACTATAACCAAGGTGAATTCATAAATTTAAAAGCTCACAGACTCTCCAGTCAATCTACATCTCATAGAACATAATTATGAGCTCAAAGTTAAGTATATTCACTGCTGGCTGAAGTGGGAATCTCAGGTTTGGTCTAACGTGTTTTTTACTTGTATTACAAGAAAGTAGTGTACTAGAAAGTACATCTCGGGATTGGTATTTTGCTGTTGAACTGAAGTGCATTTATTTTCCTATGAACATGGAAACTTTAATCAGGTGCCATTTTGTATTCAGATATATTATTTACATTATTTTAAAGTTATTGAAACTTGCTATAAGAACAATGTTGATAAAATATCCTGATATTTTTGTTCAATGTAAATATTTTAAGGTACTCATATTCTCAATTGATCTGATATGGGGTAGTAGGTGCCAGTGAAAAAGAATACTTAATAAAAACAGCTGACACACAACTGGTTCCTGCAAAGAAGCCATGGTGAAATATATATTTAAAAATATGAAAAATTATGCTGGAATTCTACGAGCAAAATACATTAACAATTGGAAGTCTTAGAATTCCTTTTGTTGTGAACTATATTCATTTTTCCAGAAGAATAATATATTTGAGGCTTGTACTTTTTCAAGATTTTGATTTATTTAAGAAATGTTGAATAACTGCTGTCATATTTTGAGTATTTACACAGCAAGATAGCTTCCCTTCCTTGACCCTAGCTTTTCTGGGTCAAGGTTTCAAGGACAACATCTAGCATATTTTCTCAGTTACTCTGCTTTAGTAGGAGGCTCCAAAGTTCAACTTCTTTTGACTCAGAATCCATGTGGCATAAAAAAATATGCCAAAATGGACACAAAAAAAATTTGAGAGGTTTGTGGGGTTTTTTAAATCTAAAAACTTTACCACCACTTAAATAGACAAACTGATTTCCTCTTGCAGAAATAAAAAGATATTAATTGATCTAAAATACGGTGGCAAAAATGAAACAGAGAAATAATATCACCTGAGTTGAGAGAGAGCATGTTTGTCCATTTGTTTTGAGGAAAAGTAATTCAGAAGCAATTTTAGCAATTTATTTTAAGCAATTGTTTCTTTTATTCACATTGATGTTGTTGACTCATAATTTGAAAATATTCATCACATGTTTAGTCAGGTCACATAGGCAAATGAAAATTGGTATGCACAAATGTCTGGAAAAAAAATTGATAAAACTCTGCTCCCTTTATTTTATTTTCTCATCACTCTTCCTGTCTTTGATTAACATTGTGCAATTATGATTCTCCAGTATTTCCTCATATCCGAATATTAGTTGATTAATCTTGATGATAATGGATTGAGAGCTGGGTTTAAAAACAAAGTGTATGAAGTCTTTTATTCAAGAAGTTATGACTGATCTTTTTAAACATCCTTGATTTATTTGGTAATTATACTATTTTTAGGAGGTAAGTACTTATCAGCTGGTGCTGTTAAAATGTGAAGTAGATGAGTGAGATTTTTTTCCACCAGAATGTATTGAATATTTTAAGTCTGAAGGTGATAGGTTTTGTCTTGGAACATAGCTTCCTTGTTTAATGATAAAAAACAACACTATTTAGTTGGCTGGAGTATCTGCTGCACCAAAGCTCTGTGATAAACAGGAGGAAGAGATGCACCACCACTTCCCTGATTCAGCAGACTTGTCTAGGAGGAATTGTCATTACATCTATTTCATGTATTTTTGAGCCTCTCAGTGGATCTGTTACTACTGAAGGGTGAAGGATTTCTCCTGCCACTGTTCCTGGGTTTCTGTGAGCAGGAGGCATATGAAAGTGAGTTCTCTGAGCATTTTGGACTGAATTATAGCTCCTTTGTAAGAAGGTACCATAAAGTGGCTGAGAAACTTGATCCACACAAAATATGTATTGATGTATTAAGCCATGTTTGTAGGTTGAGATTGTTCAGTCCCTTCTCCTTGTCTTTTTAAAAATTATAGTTTCTCAGTTGCAATGCCTGATTCAAAGTTCGTGAGTAAAAGTGGGAAATCCGCAGTGGTAAACTAGTAGGTCAATTAATGACACATTAAAATACGTATCTGGCAACAACTTCATCAACTGTCACTAGACATTGTATTCTTAAGGTTTGAGGTTTTTTTCATGCATAGCAACTAATACTAAAATAAGTACTTTGTTATCTTATTTATGGATTAAAAACACAGATATCTGATAAGTTTTATTCTGTGCCATTGCCACCTGGTCTCTTTATTTACTATGGTAAAAATCCATTGGCCATCTGCTTGAAAGATATTGAAGATTTATGAACATCAGCCATAAGATACAATGGAAAGGTCAAAACACTGTTGGATGTACAAATTCATGCTGATTTCATTACAATAATAGTTTGATCTAATACTGACATCATAAACCAAAAAATGTAGGTCGATATACAGCTTTTGAGATTATGGTCAGTAAAGTACATAAAGACAGTTTCATTCCAACAGTCTCACAAAAGATCTTTGATTTAGATCTGTGGACAGAGCTACACCTATCATCAGAGGGACAACTCCTCTGAATAAAAGAGGGCAAAATCATCCTTGGTGTAAACCAAAAGTTGTTTCTGAGGATACATGTAGGTGACTGCCCAGTTTAGGCACCTCTATATGTTAATGTGCCTTGTCATTCAATCCCTGGAAAATACATATTTCTTCAATGAAACCAAATTATTTAAATTCATTTTTAAAGTTACTGGGCGTTAAGGTGCTTTTGAAAACGCCACTAGGTCCTTTTTATATCTGCCCCAAAGCTTTCTCAAAGCAGGGAATAGATTTATTGATTAATACAGCTAAAAAGTCTGGGTAAAATACTACTGATCTCCAAATGGTAGAAGAGCCAATGAGGAGAGGTGCCATGCTGGACCAACCAGGAGGGGCTGGTGGGGAATGTGAAGCTCAAGGGCAGCCTTGGCTGCAGTGAACATGAGATGGTGCAGTTCAAGATCTTTAGGGCAGCGGGAGGGAGCACAGCAAGCTTACTATCCTGGACTTCAGGAAAGCAGACTTTGGCCTCTTCAGGGGTCGCCTTGGTGGAATACTGTGGGATAAAGCCCTGGAGGGAAGAGTGGCCCAAGAAAGCTGGTTAATGATCAAGGACCACCTCCTCCAAACTCAGGAGCGATGCATCCCAACAAAGAAGTCAGGCAAAACCACCAGAAGGCCTGCATGGATGAAGAAGGAGCTCCTGGACAAATTCAACTACAAAAAGGAAGCCTACAGAGGGTGGAAGCAAGGACAGGTAGCCTGGGAGGAATATAGAGAAACTGTCTGAGTAACCAGTGATCAGGTTAGGAAAGTTAAAACCCAGATAGAGTTAAATCTGGCCAGGGATGTCAAGGGCAACCAGAAAAACTTCTATAGGTATGTCAATAATAAAAGGAAGACAAGGAAAAATGTGGGCCTTCTCCAGAAGGAAATGGGAGACCTTGTGACCCAGGACCCTGGTGAGAAGGATGAGGTATTCAGTGACTTATTTTACCTCAGTCTTCATTGGCAAGTGCTTCAGCAACACCACCCAAGTAACAGAAGGCAAAGGCAGGGACAGGGGGAATAAAGAACCACCCACTAATGGAGAAAACCAGGTTTGAGACTATCTAAGGAACCTGAAAGTGCACAAGTCAATGGGACGGAATGAGATGCATCCATGTGTCCAGCAGGTCGAGACAGGTGATTCTGCCCCTCTGATCTGCTCAGATGAGACCCCACCTCTGGTGAATACTCTGTCCAGCTCTGGAGCCCTCAGCACAGGAAGTACATGGAACTGTTAGAGTGAGTCCAGAGTAGGGCCATGAAGCAGAGGCCTGGAGCACCTCTCCTATGAAGACATGCTGAGAGAGTTGGGGTTGTCCAGGCTGGAGAAGAGAAGCTTCCAGGGAGACCTTATAGCAGCCTTCCAGTACTTCAAGGGGGCCTACAAGAAAGCTGGAAAGGGACTTTTTGCAAGGGCACGTATTGATAGGGCAAGGGGTAAGGCTTTAAACTGAAAAAGGGTAGATTTAGATTATATTTTAGGAAGAAATTCTTTACTGTGAGTGTGGTGAGACATTGCAACAGGTTGCCCAGAGAAGTTGGGGATGCCCTATCCCTGGGAGTGTTTAAGGCCAGGCTGGATGGGGCTTTGAGTAACGTCGTCTAGTGGAAGGTGTCTCTGCCAATGACAGCGTGGGTTGGAACAAGATGATATTTAAGGCCCCTTCCAACACAAACCATTCTATGATTCTGTCATCTGCAGGGGGAAAAAATATCCTTTCATATTTTTACAATCTCAACAGCAGTGGGAGAACCTGATCTGAACCAGGGGCATGCAGTTAATATTGAAACAAGGATACAAGCAGAAATGAAGTAACAATAGTAACTTTGAAAATCTCCTGATACATATAAGAGGAAGAAAAAGTAGTATATTGTAGCTTAAAGAGTCTGTGAGCCTATGATGTTTACCATGTTCAGTATTTAAAAGCAACCAGAAACTGCGTGGTGCATGAGATTTATAGCTGCATGTATATTTCTGCATTTACAGTAAAACATAGCTCATGGGAACCCAGTTGTGTCACGTATTTTTCTGTTGAACTAAGACAATATTTTTATTTAGTTTTCTATGTTAATTGAATTGTGCTACCTTGCAGGAAAAGAAGTAATACATTTTAAAGTTATTCTCATTTTTGTATAAGTGTAGAGGGATTCTTCACAGGTTAGAGCTGAAATAATATCCTTACACTCAGCATCACCCCGGTATATTTTCCTAAATAGGGAGGTTTGATGTGTTTGAGAGCTGTAAATCAGAGCACACATTTTTAAAAAATCACAGAATAATAATAATACAGACTATAATAATTGTTAACAATTAAGTGAATAATCTATTCAGTAGAATAGAGTGAATCATGCAGCTCAGTAATTCCAGGGTTAAAGTGTTCATTTCGCACATATTATGAAATATCTGCAATAAATTCAAGTAATTATGCTATTAAGCAGTTCCTCATCTATTGAATTAATTAAACTTTATGTTCATTTCATAACCTCTTTAGACACCCTCAGTTACTGGAGATTTAATCCTCTTTGAACCTTTCTATATTTAGTTTTCTGAAGATTGACTAAGACCAATCACTCAGTGCCGTAAGAATGAAGTTGTTTTCTCACTTCATTGTACTATTCATTTTGAATGCATGCCACCTCCTTTTTGTATCCTGGGTTGTGAAATCGGACAACCTGTGTTAAAATCTCCTAAAGGTCCATAAATCTGAAATACTACTCTATATGTATGGCAGATTTTGTCAGATTGCAATATATTGTCATTGATTTGTTTTTTTTTCATTTTCTTTTAAGGGCTTTGTCATCTCGAGATTAATATCAGAAATACAGTTAATTGGAATTTAAAACAAACAAACAAACAAACAAACAAAAAAACCTCTTCCTTCTCTCCTAAAAGGCAATAAAGCTTACATTTTCCCAACACTTAGCTGTCTGTCAGCAAAGCTTGCTAAGACTGTTTGGTATCTAAAGAAAAGATGTATATATGTTTATAGCTGATGGAATCAAGCTTATTTATATGCCTGAATTTCAGCATTCATGTTTCCATATATCATCAGTAAGAGAAGTAAACATATCATTGTCCCTAGCATTAAAAAAGAGATTATTATACATAATCTGAAGGCAAACAAAGAAAGCAGCAACTGACGTCTATAGTTTGTTTTGACTTGTTATGGCATTATTCAACCCCATTACTTGTTGCTCTACCCAAGGAGAAGAATTGGTGCTGCTTGTGTTTGTATAAAGGGGATTGTGACAGGAAAACTGTAAAATCTGTCTTTTTCCAAAAGAGGTAAGAATTCTCAGCACCTTTTGCAATTGAAGGGCAACTGCTGCTTCTCTCCAATTCATATACTTCTTGTGTTGGAAGCAAGGCTAAGCATTCAGCACAACTTCATATGTTGCATAATTACTTTTATTTGGGAGGGAAAGATCATATCTATAAAATTTAACAAAAGTTACAATACTGGAAATTAATAAGTGAGAAACTGAATCTAATACTAAGTTTCTAAATGCAAATTATACAGTCATACTATATTGTTCCTAACAAAGAAATCAAAACTTAGTTGAACAAAATCTTTTTCTTTGTCCTCAAGTCTGTCTTTGTTCAGTATTGTGCTAAAATCATGCGCATACATTTAAGTATTGTTGAATAAGAACAAAAAGCTGATGGGCTTGGAAGCTCTGGTTTGTAACAATTCCACATTTTGGAGTTACATGGGAGCAAAGAATACACTTTAAAATTTACTGAAATTGGAAGGACATTTTATTTGAGTTGCTGTAATTCAGAAATATCTGAATGAGTGTGGGAACAAAATTCAAAGGCTTTCAAAAAGTCAGGGATAATTGGAAAAATAAGGGAGATATAATTAAAGACTTGAGAGAATTTTAGCCATTTCTGGCAATAGATTTAACATTGTTATTATTCCAAAGAAAATAAAAACCAAACAAAAGCATAGTATTTAGATTACCATCCTAAATTCTTCATATCAAGCTGTAAGTAAATTGACTGGAAGTACTTATTAAGTGTATTTTCATTTAGTTCCTGAGACTGAATATTTTCTCAATAATTTAATCATTTTGCCTAAATTTGTATCAGGAAAGATTTGCTAGATGTGAGAGAGAAATTTCAATTAAACATAAACTTGAGAAATATACCCTGCAATCAATTTTTTGGTGAATTGTCTCATATTCATAGATCGTCTTGAATTTCTTTTTCTGAATACTTCCACCCAGGCATGGAGGAATTTTTTTAACTATGTGGAAAACTATTTCCTGACAACTTTTAAATCCCATGTTTATCATGTTTTGTCTTATCTGCGAGGAAACTTTATTTATTTATTTTTATGTGATTATAAGTTCCTGCAGGCTTTAGATAAATTCATGGCATGCTGTCTATTAATTGATTGGATTCCAATTCTGGTCATTTTTACTGCTATAAATGTTGTAAATCTAGAAAAGAGCAAAGTGAGACATAAACACTGACCAACAAGAAGGAAATTTTCCTGTTTCGGAGGTCTGTGTGATCTGGAAAGAAACAAACCCAATGCTGGTCCTTTCTTGCTACAATTTGTTGTGTTTATTGCAGCTTCTTTCCAAGCATTATCTCAAAAGTGGAACTTCTGACAGCCCTAAGAAAACAGGGTTGCAACGTGCTTATTGGCCTGTGATGTTCTTGCATTGGGAAAGGTTTATACCTGCTTCTGGAAGCAGCCATCAAGTTGTACATTAAACAAGAGTGAGACATAGTGTAGGAATAGATAGTGACAAAAATGTGTTGATTTGCACAATAATACAAATATTGTATTTTTGTTGAGCATTTGTATTTTGTTGAGAATTTTGTTTGTATTTGTGTTGTTCGGTGAGCTAACACTAACTTCATTTCACATTTAGAATATTTATAAATATAAGGGAAAAAATCTGTAAATCATTAAGTTTTCTTGTGATTAACTGTCTCTAAGTAACTTTCCTAAAGCAGGCACTTGACAAATAACTCTTTTTTTGCTAAGGATTTCTGTATCCAGATGACAGATCAGGGTCTTCAAATCACCAAATTGCAACTGCACTTTAATCAGCGAGATCCTCAAGGAGACTGAGTATCCAGGCAACCATGCAGAAAAGAAGCAGCAAAGGAAATCACTCAGCTCTGTAGTCAGCTAGAGGAGACCTTTGGAAAGTTGGAATTGATGTAGATTTAAAGTCAAACTGTGGCTTTTCAGGTCTGGCTGGCTGCAGTAGGGCTGTGTGCAGGAGCCAAGGGACTGCTTTCTGCCTGGAGTGCATGGACCTCCTCTGGAAGGAACGATGTCCTCCATTTCTGCTTGTGCCGTCTTTCAAAACACATGAAGTACACTTCCCCTTGCTCTTCCTCAGCTCCTCTGATCTCAGACCTCTTTGTTCCTTTCTCTTTATCCAGGGTGAATGCTGGAGCTGAGACGTGTGGCATACCACCAAGGTCTATATTTTCAACAGAATTTAGGTAATTCACTCAAAATTTAATGGGAGTTAAGAAATTCACAGCCCTGTGTGCCTTTAGTAATGTCTCTTCTTGATGACCACAGTAAGGAGTATTTCCCACATATACCCACCAAGCACTTAGAAATACCTAATTCCACAGTAATCGTAACTTTTTCTGGTGTTTATTCCAAGGGAAAGAAAAATTGCCCCGTGCTTGTTGCTACTGTTAGATTTCCAACAGTGACAACAGTGGAACTATTTCATATTTACCTGAATGTTATTTAGAGCAAGATTTAGTCCATAGCACCTGAGAAATTCTCTCAGAATCTGCACTGGTGGATTAAGCCCTGAAAGTAGAATATAACCGCAGTATATCACAGGAAAGTACCCTTTAGTTAAATGGTATTCTTTAAAGCTTTGTCGGGAAGAGGGTACTCAGCCAAAACATTTGCTGCTGATAAGTCCCTTGTCAGTGCACTGTTAGATCAAACTGTTTTCTCTCCCACTGACTTTCTGACCTAGTGAATTGTTATATGAAATCTTCAGTTATGCAAAACACCAGAACTGATATAATAAAAGAAATTAAGCTTATTTTAAAAATAACTAAAGATTTAGTGCATTTGTTTTGTGTTCACAAGAAAAATATTTATTTGACACAATACAAGCTCTAGGTCTGTGAAGTCCCGTAAGGGGTAACAGTAGAAATAGACACTGCAGCAGGTTGATTTCCCTTGCTTGGTGACATTTACAGCTTTTTGAGAAGTAAGAGACTGAGATTGTCTCTCCAGCTGACAAGAAATCATTTCAGTGGCAGACATCTCCAGAGGATCAGTTTATCCCTGACCTCAGCTGGGGCCAATCCATGCCAATCTGTACCTAAGCTTGGAATATTTGTAATGTCTATGTTAATCAGTCCAGGAGGTCTCAACCAGCTCTTCTGTTGGCTCTTGAAATGAGCAAAGAGGGGCAGAAGTAGCTGAGGAGCAGTTAAGTATGGCAGGAATGTGCTTCACAAGGAAGATCAAACCCGTGGTGTGACAGGACTGCTTAGAAAAGCTTGGGACTATAAAATAGTAAAAAATCGTGGCAGAACCCCCTGTGCTGTAAAGAATAAAGTTAAAGGATGTAGTTGGCAATACCTTGAGTAAGGAGAGGCAGGGAAGCTCATGGGTGGGTGCACAGAGTGGATGAGGTAGGAAGTGTTGTGGAGAGAAGGCCATGAGGGAGGGTGCAAAGCACCCATGTGCTGTGTCAATTGCTCTCTGAAGGACCTATATGTAGTGAGTGGTATTTGAAAGGCATCTGGGCCTTTTCTGGATTCTCCATGCTTCAGCTCTCCTTTTATCAAGTTCAGGTGAGCCAGTAAGCTCGTGTGGTTCAGTCATGCCTCAAAGCCCGCTAGAAGTATTAAACAGTGTTGTGTCCAGTACCTTCTACTTCCATCTGAAATAAGCAACTACACACACAGCTACCTCATTTATAAACAGACAGTTTATAAAAAGTATTGTTATAACAAAGGTGAGGGGGTGCTGTTGAGATTTTGGAGAATAATACCCTCTATGGAAAGGCGTGAGATTTTTGCTATTAAGTTTCATCATCAAAGATGTTTCAACATGAAAGAGTTCTCATTTCACTGCTTTATTATTTTATAGCCTAAATAGATCTTAATGACAGTCTATGGTCTAAGATGTTAAGGGCATGGAAACTCCACTTCTCAGGGGTGTGGTGGTGGCAAATTGTACTGTCATGTAAAAAACATCCAGACTTCTGCTTTTCTATGCAATGGATAGACAATCTGTAGACTGACACAGTTGTGTTTTCCTGGGTTCTTTCAGAGGAAGCACATCTACTGTATAGCTGTTCTACAACTAGAAAAGTTTTCCTGTGAGGTACAGTATGTTATATTACAATAGAACATACAAGAACTTGGTAGCTGGAGGCGAAATGCTGTGGCAGCTACTATTCTGAGTCTCAGCAAAAGAAGAGATTAGCAAAATGTTTAAATAAATGGAAGTGCTTCTGTAAGAAGACAGAGAAGATGATAGAAGTTGAAAGAAATGAATTGCAGGACTGCAGTCTACAATCTAATCCTATAAACATCTTGGTATAGCTATTAGGACAATTCTCATCTGCATCTCCATATAAAAACATTCAGAAGCACCAAAATTAATGAAAGATAAAGTATTTCTTAAAAGAATTGGCGTGAATCTCTTTTATGCAATAAAGAAATAAAAGGTCATTGTGTTTCTTTACATATTTTCAAATATTATAAAATGCATACATTTAGACAATCTGAAAAATTTATTTTTGCAAATTTGTTTGCATTAGAAAGATTTCTAGAAATGATTGTCATTCCTTATCTTGCAGAATGTACCAAATACAAATGGCTTGTATGCTTTCACAAAGTGCTCATTTATTTTCTGTAATAAGAAATAACTGTGTATAATGGATGAGGAATGTATTTTTCTAATGCTGCTGGTGGTGCCTTTCTGATTTCATCTCATAGTTCATTATACCTGGAGTTCACCCTGGGACGTATCCATTTTCTCTTTTCCAAGAGTCCTATCAAACATATTTTTTGGAACAACTGAGGTATTACCATTCCTACGTATTATTTTGCAAGTTCCCTCGCTCCTCATATTTTCACCTGGAAAAAAACTAATTTAACTTTTTGCACTGAAGTCCTTTTCATTCTTAAAACAGTGGTGTCATTCAGCCCAGGGCTGGTTAGTGACAGATCTATGGTAAATCAGATCAATCAGCTGTGAGGCTCTCCAGGAAGAGAGGTGTCTTCTTGTGTGAGAGGTGTCAGTGTTAAATCATTAGCTCTGTGCTTCAGTATCAAAGAATAAAAAAGCTGATTCTGTCATTCTTACCTTATAGCACTTCAACAGCATTTAATGGCAGAAATCTGGAATGTTATTTATTAGCTCCAGTAACCCAAGGGTTCTTTTTCATTTTAGTCAGCAAGCTGTGAATCACCTACCAGGCATCTGACATGTACTGCAGGACTTCAGGGATTTAAGACAAATTAGACTCAGTTATTAGAGTCTCATCTTGGAATCTGTGTTTGTTTATAGGCTACTTAGAAGCTATGAGTAGAGATTTACAAACTGGAAGTTATTTTACATGTACATAAAACACAAATTTACTAAAATAGAGTGGTTAATGAAATTAACTCCTGGAATTACTCTAACTACTGAAAGGCAAAGCCTGCTTAATTGTAATGAGATACTTGATGAGAGTCAGGGCACTTCTTGAGGCACGAGCGTGTGTTTTAATTCTGTGAGTATGTCTATTGGAACACTGTGCTGTTGAGGCACAAATAGTATCTCAAGATATTTTCTGTTTGGTTTTGCTTTGCGTTGCACAGAATTTCCTCCTCCAGAAAAGACTTAGGACTGCAGAAGGCCTAGGCCTAGGCAAGGTAGTTCATTGATGAGCTTGCAGGTATTAACATATGCGCTTTTTTTTTATTGTGTTTCACACTTAAGGAACGCAAAGAAGCAAAGTTTTCGGGTTTGAAAGTTTTAAACATTTTTTAAAGTATAATTTATTATGAAAATTATAATGTTTTAAATGGCCATATAAAGCTTAGCCTGAATGTTATGTTTGACTCTGTCAAACTTTTGTCCTTTTTGTGTTGTTAATGTAGATCAATGGATTCAGAGAGGCATGTTCTCAGGATCAGTGAGTTACCTCAGCAGCTGATCACTTTGTGGGGTCTTTCAGGGCAAGGCAATGTTTGAAACTTGCAGAATCATTGCTGCTAGACATAGCAATAATAGCTTTGTGGCAACTGGAATTCCTACAGATACACAATACAAAACTTTGGATTAAAATAATTTGCTACCACTTCCAAATGGCAAATTGTCTAACTACAGTGTTTCTTGTATAGAGTTATGCAAAAAGAGAGAAACAGTGCAAATTTTAATTATATTAAGCAAGGAACTATACTTGGCAAGGAACAAGAAGAAGTATAACTACTATTATGTATATTAAAATTGTGTGTAGGAACTATTATAAAAGATAGCTTTCTCCTGCTAATAACAGGTAAAAGGGGACACTTGCTTTGACGCTTGCACATACCTTCAGAGGCAAGTGTCAAAGAAAACATAACAGAAGACTTACAGGCAGAAATTATGCAAACAAACCTTGAAAAAGAATCACACTGGAATAAGTTTGACTGCAGGTTTCTGTAGGATATAGCTGCTATGCCTTTTCCTAAATGGTATTCTCTATATCAGAAATAACAGAAGTTCTGGTCTTCTAAAGTATGTGGCTGCATGGACTCTTATTCTAGTCATGGTCACATTTTAGACTGATAACCATGACTGGGAAACAGTGCTAGAAGCCATGCAGAAACAGCAGATAAACAGCAGAAACAGACATAAATGTCAAACTTTGCATTTTCATTTCAGTACATAAAGAACAGTAATCCTTCACTCTGTGTCCTAGTGACAAGATTTATTGCGTATATTGCAGGCCACCTGAAATGGTTTGGTGTTGCAGTATTCTGAGAAACAGCAAATGAGAGATTTCAAATGTATAAGTAAAGTAGATGAGAGATTGAATTTAGGTTCCACATTGGGAAATAATTCCTAGTTGTAAGGACAGATGAGTGTTGGGATTCATTGTGTGTGTACAATGTGCAAGGTCTCTCACTGGGGGATATCTGAGAACATGTTAGACAAATGTCTGCCAGGAACTGTTTACAAAAAGCTGGGAAACCTGTTAGGGGAAGGCAGATAGCTTTGATGATACTTTCAGGTTTATTCTGTGGATAATTTTATGATGTGACATGTAAAAATCTGATAAAGGAAAATACATTTTTTCTTTGTTCTATTTATAGACATGTGAAATGAGTGTTTTGTTAAGTCTGTTTTGAAAATATTGCTGGTCATTGTGGACCATTGTGTAATTCTGCTTTATGGACACAATTAGAAAACATTTATAGTGGTAGTGCTAGGATTTAAGCCTCATGATGGCATATGCCACTCATTTAACCAAGCAAATATGCTCCTATTCAATGGATCCCATGGCTGTGTCATAGAACGCGCTGTCCACTGCTCATTTTATGGACAATTTGGAAGATTCTCACTTGTTAAAAAAACCCACAGGTCATGTATCAAAAAGGAGATAATTTTCTCGGTCATAAAATATTTCTCTTCATCCTGAGCTTTCACAGGTTTACAGCCCATGAATTTCACTTCATGTTCCGACATCCCAAATCAGAATTTGAACTGCTAACTGTCACCAGCTTTCCTAACAAATTCTTTTGATTCCATCCCATAAATTGGCCAATTCACTCCAAAGGTTCATCATCCATAACAGAATTCTTGAAAAACTGGCCTAGGATTTGAGTTTATCATGAAAATGTAAAGTAGAAATTACACAGAGCCATTTTACACATCTCTCTTGAGACAATTGACTATCTGAAAGCATCACCAAAAATTCCTAGACCTGATTTGACTCTGTTCTTGGGGAGAATGATATAAATCATTCAAGAAGCTCCTCTGAAAAGTTGTATTGACTTTATATCCATTTAAGTGAGACCAAAATCATATTGTTCAACTGTGTCACACGACACCCTCCCAACTCATTACAACTACACTACCATTGGTAGTGTAGTTGTAGTGTATACAACCAGTATATAATAACTATTGAAAATATCTTCTTTTATTCTTATGTCATTGTCATAGTTGTATCACTCTCCCAAGGTATTCAAAGTGCCTTTACTCTCAGAGATTACCTGACATTCAGATATTTTGTTGTGGGGGAGGAAAGCCAATAAGAGCTTATCACAGCTGGTGTGGTCCTCCATAGATAATTTAAATACACAGCAAGGTAATGAACTTTGTATGGTGAGCACTTCTGACCTGAACTTTCTCTCCACAGGTGTGTATTTAAAGCCTGCCAAAGTGAACCTTGACGCCTGTCACCATGAATATATGGCAGACTTCCAGTCAAGACAAATATAATCGTGTGGTATCCCTAGCCATTTGATGAATTATAGCAAAGGAAACTGATACTCATGACAAGGGCTAGCTTCTGTTGAATTCTTATAAAGAGCAGAGCTGCTCCAGCTGATAACTGAAAACTCAATAATGTACAACCAATTACATGCTTTTCAGAAATGTCAGTCAGTCTTTTGTTTTAGTCTTTGCAAAAGCTTTATCTGTTGCAATATGTATAAAAGGCAAAGTGAGCCAGAAGGTGACCAAAGTCCTTTAGAGAAACCTCTTCAAAGGAAGTGAAAGGACATAATAGTCACTACTGACATGTTCAGAGCACAGTTAGACAAGTTTATTCCCTTTGGCCTTTGCATTTTTGATATTAACCCTGCATTTTTTATACTAACCCTGTTACTTGGCGAATATTTTCTTAATTATAATGTACATAATCAGAAGACGCAAAGCTAATTTATTATCTTGCTTTGAGTTATCTGTACTGGCCTCAGGAACAGCCATTTACCTGCTTTGGACCATTTCTTTAGTGCTTAATAAACGGCAAAGCAAGTTCATGAAAGGTGCTGTGATTGATTCCAGGAAATGGTCTTCTACAAAAGCACTATTAGTCTGAGGACATCTTTACAATTAGCAATAAGTGTAGATGGGGAGATAGTTGTTTGAGCTCTATGGGGAAAAAAACTCATGTTTGAATGGAGAGAATCAGAATGTCACTACCTTATTTTTGAGCAATTAAAATAAATACCCTTCTGTTTTTAATAGAAATTGTATTCCATAAAATCTGCACACTCATTGCTCAAATGCAATTTTAAGAATGAGGATGAGCTGAAGATAAAGACTAAAAATACATGATCTTAAATTTTGTTACTGAGACATAGATTATATACTGCTGCATAAACACATAATAAATTTAGGGTAGGTATTATACAGAAGTATGAAAAAATTAGAATTGTGTTCCTCAGATCATACTCACTTTACTAACATTTGAAATTCCCATTTGTGATAATTGCTGCTCTCTCCCTGAATTCCCCACAAGGAATGCTGGGCACAACAGTTGTGTCACCAGGAGGTCGAGGTAATGCCACGTAGGTCTGGTTTGTCACTCTTTTATGCTGGACTCTGCCGTTAACATAATGAGAAATACTGTGCTGTGAAACGTTGCCCTATCATGCTATTCAGTGAAATAAAAGTGCAATTTCTTATTGCGCAATATATACAACAGGGCAAGTTGTAAGACAGAGGAGAAAACAACTCCATTTTTGTTAGACCAACCATTCAAAATTCCTCTTGATGTGTTCATTACAGAAGTCTTAACAACTAGTGTTTGCTTTTCTTATTGCTAAGAAAGGAGGATTTGCTCTCCAGTGATTGAATATATCTGTCTGCGTGGTATCGAGTGCTCCTTCTGGACAAAATTCAATTGCAGTCACT
The DNA here is from genome assembly GCA_002844005.1 of Limosa lapponica baueri. NCBI lineage: Eukaryota > Metazoa > Chordata > Aves > Charadriiformes > Scolopacidae > Limosa > Limosa lapponica. The sequence continues at coordinate 384,997 of KZ505767.1, read as the reverse complement.
CAACAGCAATTCATAGATAATGTCAAAAAACTTGTGATTTACATACAAAAATAATGGGGGCAATACAAATTGGCAGATACTGGACCAATATAAAACACTGTTTTCTGAAATTCTATATGTATCAGCTGAGTATTTGTGATGGTTTGGGCCAGACTGGCCACTGTAATGAATGACAGATGCTGTCTGAACTCTCTCCCTTCAAAAAGCATCTCCCTTCCAGGAGAGGAGGAAGGGAGAGACTCGTAAGTTTAAAAGAAATTCAACTACTTTAATTGAAATACTAATAAAATTATAAAAAGAAAATAATGAAATATATACAAAACCTTATCAAAATCTCAGGAGGACGACCAGCAGGCACTGGGAAAGTCCCAGGATGGACTCAAAGATGAACAGGAAC
>KZ505767.1:373314-383900 GCA_002844005.1 Limosa lapponica baueri | reverse complement strand
TTTTTGTATTCCATAGAAAAATGTGGATGGCAGCTTACCTTTTACCAATCTGCATCTTAATTTTTTAGCTAATATTGTCACAGAAAAATACAGGACATAAGAGAAGTAGCCTGGTTTTATTTTCATGTGTGCCACTTCAACACAAATGCAGCAAGCCTAACAGTAAAATAAATGAGGGGAAGCTAATGATATTCAGTTTTCCACAGCTGTAACAAGTCCTGCAGTCTTATTGCAACTGATACGCTTCTTTAGGCAGATTAGTGCCTAGTTCTTCTCCCAGAATACTATAAAACTGGCCTATCTCCTAGACTTCCAGGGAACTGCCAACTAATACTGATGTAGCTGAGTTTGGAATTAGAAACAAAGAGGAGCAGATTCTACACACACACACACACACACACACCCCCGTGATGTTTTTATTCAAGTTAAAGGACAAATTGGTAAAAATTAAGAATCCCTCATTCTCACTTTTATCAGGATTTTTGTGCCTCATAGTGAAGCTGAGAAGCTGAAACCATATCCCCAAAAGCAAATATCTTAATTCATTTTACTGTCAGAACTGTGTTTCTCCTAGCTTAAATTGTTTTAGCTTTTGGGTGTTGATGCTATTCAAAGTCGGCCATATAAGATGCAAAGTCTTGTTCAAACTCCATTTAGCTGTTGGTGCTCATGTCTCAGTACCAAAGTGTGCACTGAGAGAAGACAGTACATGACGTATGTTTTATTCACCAAATCTCGAAGCTTTTGGGAAGTGATTTTCACTTGGTTGTTAGTAAGTTATGAAGACACATTCAGATCTTGTGATCATTGACTCGGTTTTATCACTTAAATAAGGTCTGAATTTACACTGTTAAAGAAACCACGTTTTATACTCAGGGACTTCAGCGGTGGAACTACTGGTCTCTTTTCTGTCATAAAAGCCTCTGTGGCAATTCACAGAGAAAACTTCATTAGCCTGAATTGTCAGAGAATTGCTTGTACCCTAGTTACAGATATCACTTCCTATTTTGTTTAATGCTGAGAGACTCTGATCCTTTTCTTTTTCCAGTGGGAAATCTTCATCGTAAAGTAGGACTTTAAAGTAAAGTCAAAGCCATTGAAGTTTTAAAGTTGATAGTGACAAAATAGCAGTTCTTTCCTGTAGAACAAGAGTAAGCTGATGGTTAGACTTAAGGTAAGCAACAAAAAAAAATGCAACCCACAAAACAAAGTCAGTGTAATCAGGCAACTACCTGAAATACATTTTTCACTGGACTGCTAGAAAGGTGCCAAGGTACAGCCTGACTCCAGCCACCTTCCATGTTACAAACCTGCACAGAAAGCTGGGGTTTGTTCATGAGAAATACTCAAAGTGAAAAGGTTGCATAAGCTCATTCTAATTATCAGTAATTTCCCTTCAGTGGTAACAACAGTAAGAAAGGAACTTTAAAGGGGTCCAAAGTACCAGGTTAATACCAAAATGTAGCAGGAGCTACCTTGCATAAGTTTCAATGGCAGAGGTCTTAGTAGAAAGGATGGAGGAATCAAGATCACCAGGTTAGATGAAAAAGCTAAAGAAAATGGAGAATGAAGAAAAAATGAATTTTTATATGATGTGCCATTAAACCCTTTTTCTAATCGCCAAATAGAAGCCTGATGCAAAGACAGGAAAATTAAATAATAAAGAATGAAGTGCTTGTTTCCAAAAGCATTCCAAGAAAAAGAAACTGATGCAGTATCAAGATCAAGTCGCTGACTGGAGTAATTTGGTAGTACTTAAAGGTCATCTATAAAAAGATCTTTGAGTGTTTTTTCATCTACAATATGAAGGCCAGTCCATCAGCACTCATGCATCAAATGACAGGCACCAGAGTTTGACTCTTCCCTCCTCTGCATTCATAAGTTCCCAAGGAAAACGTGAAATTTCCTGCCCTTCTATATAATTCCATGTGTGAATGACAGCTGCCAAGAACAAGATTACAGGGGTTTTGAACAACTTGAGCATCATGACCCAGAAACTGATATCATCACCTAACACACCAACCATACCCTTTTCCAACCATACCTTGTTAAGCATTCTCTAGACATTAGAGATAACAAGGTCCTGCATAGCTAATGTAGTATTTCTCCACTACCTTTCCACCACTTACTGAATTTCTGAGTGGTTTAAGAGAAGGGGGAGGCCACTGCTGCTTTTCAGACTGCTGCTGTGTTCAGGGTCTTGCATAGCTCTGGGTTTCAATGGCTGCAAGTGAAAATTTTATGCAAAGTGCTTCCTTCCATGTGAGGGCCAGAGTTGAGCTCTGTCTCAGGAGCACAGGCTACCCACAGCTGCCAGAAGTGAGAAGGCTGCTGGAAGCGCCTACAGAAACACTGAGAGGATAAAAAATCTGGAAACAAATTAAACGTCTGTATCACTGAAAAACAACAGCCTGAGAGGAAGCAGGTGAAGGAGCAGCACTGCTTAGAAATGAGGCAGTGGTCATGGAAGCTCTAGGTGAAAGGAACCATTACACAGCATTTTCTTCTATGATGGGACTCACTAAGTCTCTGATCAGTATTTCTCTGTTTTGTGTTGAGGTCCAGCTGCCCATCACTCCTTTAAGAGAGCCAGCACCGCTCTTAGATCTAAGTTGTCAGAAATGTCAGGGAGTTTTTAGTGAAGCTCGACACCCCTCGTTATGCTTTCATCCATGTAATTTAATTCAATTGCTAGTCACACATCTGAGATGCTGGGGTGAAGAAGAGGAGGCTCTGGGGAGATCTTATAGCAGTCTTCCAGTACCTGAAGCGGGCCTACTGGACAGATGGGGAGGGACTCTTTATCAGGGAGTGTAGCTATAGGGTGGGGGTTAATGGTTTTAAACAGAAAGAGGGGAGATTTAGATGAGATATTGGGAAGACATTCTTTACTGTGGGGGTGGTAAGACACTGGAACAGGTTGCCCACAGAAGCTGTGGATGCCCCATCCCTAGAGGTGTTCAAGGCCAGGCTGGACGGGGCTCTGAGTAACCTGGTCTAATGGGAGGTGTCCCTGCCCATGTCAGGAGAGTTGGAACTTGATCTTTAAGGTCCCTTCCAACCCAAACCATTCTACACTTCTATGATTCTATGATCATGGATATGGGTAGTGAAAATACATTGGGCAGTGCAGAACCTTGTACCACATCTTGCAGCTCAACAGAACCACAGTAGGTACAGTACAGTAGTCAAATTGGAAATAGGATGCCCACTGCTACACTGAACTTGGAATAGGAGATGTTTCGTGCGTGAAAATACTTTGGGATAGCTATAACTGGAGATGGATACAGCAGGCCCTTTTCCTCAGTGAGAGGAGTCACTGCAGGATATTTCAGATGATTCCAAAAGAAAAGAAGCTAGAGGAAGTGACACAGGGAGAGATAATTTAGAGGAAATAAATTTTGGAACTTTGCAGCAAATTCCAATAAGCATGATTTTTATGAATGAAGTGGGTATAGTGTTGATATAGACATAATGTCTGCATTTTGTTTCTTTTCTTTTTCAATGTCAAAGATGATCCTGCTTTGAGCAGAAGGTTGGACTACAAACTTAGAGGTCCCTTTTAACCTGGATTATTCAATTATAGCTATGTGTCTGTAACTAATTTTTTCCTGAATATGTTAAATTGAGAATTTTACTGGATGTTGAAAGATCAGCTGACTACCTCCCACACAGGACAAGTGTTTATCCTTTCTCACTGGGCCCACTCCCGTTGCCAAGGGCATCACCACCTACCCAGCAAACGACTGTTCCCAGTTCAACTAAGCCTTGCTCTTCCTCACGTGGGACAGAGTCCTGACACTTTTCAGACCAACTCCCTCAATCCAGATACACCCTTTCAATGATATTTTATTTTATCACTAATATTTTTTTGGCTCAGTGGAAAGTGAAGTTGTGAATACAGAAACAGTAATAGCTTCTGAACCTGATGAGCGAGGAGACAGCATCACTGATAATAAGCAGAGTGTGGGAACAGGGCTATTGAACTGCTTAGCCAGACACAGCAGCCTGAAAAAACATGTGTAACTAAGGTGAAAAAGGGGGGAAAAATCACTGCAAACTCATCCTACCAGTCCTTAATCTATTCTGCAGCACACTGAGTGTTCAGAGAGTTTCTGTATCGCCTTTCACATTTTCTTGAGCTTTTTTCCAAGGCTGCAAAGTCTGTTTCACTTGGTTACGCAAAAGGGCAATCTGATCTTGACAACCACTGCACCAGAAGGGTCTAGAAATTACTTGTGTAGGCTACAAAGCCATTACAAATGCACAAAGAGGACTGGATCATACAGTGTGCCCAAGACCCATTTACAGGCCAAAGGTTTATCATAACAGCCATATAGCCACAGTGCAGAAACTCTGAGTGATTTTGCTGAAACAAAATAAGGCCCTAGAGCTTGCTAACCCAGCTTTAGCCTAAGGTTAAGTCCCTTTTTCCAGCTCTGTCACACCAGTAGGAAACATTCACTCTGCCTTTCTCAACTACAGCAACCAATGAGAGAGTTGTAAATCAACTTCCCTTTGGATACATTTCCACTGAAGGGAATTTCCCTGTATTATTGTAACATCATGGAAAAAGACTACACAGGGTGAACTTTTAATAAAAGTATTTTCTACAAGTTACTTAAAGTGCCCATGAAAATAGACGTCAAATTTCAAACATTGTTTGAACATTTATTTTCTATTGCACTTAAAATGGGCTCTATCTGTGCTGTCATGTTACAAATGGTGAGGAAAAGAAAGCCATACCACAGCAACTGCATAGCCCATGGATTACTCCTGGAAGTAATTATTCTTGCACAAAGCTCAACAACCATCTCAGCACTGACACTGAGGAAAAGGCTGTCTTTGCAGTAAAGCTCCAAAGTGTTATTTGAATGGAAATAAATTCAATTATTTTAGAATTCACTGCTGTTCAAGATAGTAATTTGTTGGCTTTAGGAAAATCAAAGATAGTTACTCAACCTGTCTAAAAGGGTTGCTCCACACAGCACACTATTTAGTGCTTAGTATGGGTTTAGTATTCAAGAAATTTCATAGCATCACTTGTAATGTTACTGTGGTAATACTCATGTTAATAAGACACTGGAGTGTACTATTTCCAGGCCTTTCTAAAGATATATAATTTTTATTATGGTTCATACAGTAGCATGAACAAAATTATATCAGCTTCCATAAACTCATCTGAAAGCACTTTTAAAGGAGATTACTATGTTGCAAATGGAGAAAGAGACGAAAGATGAACTGTGACTTGCCTCATATATCAGGCTAAAGGACATCTCTGAATAACATTATAACCCATTGCTCTAAGAATCGTGACTGTAGCCTTCTGTTAGTACTCAACGACCCAAACAACAGCAGACCTAATTTTATCAAATACTTAGAGATGTACCATTAAACTATGTGATATCTCTTTTCGTTTCTTTATTTTCTTAAAAGGAGGGAGAGTCTTTGTGAAAAACTGTGTGTTTTTAGAAACCAGTGTTTACTAAGACAGTTGTCCTTCATTAGAAATAAGTAAAAGCTTATTCTTCATATTTTACATAGAAAAGTTATTACAATATTTGATTAATTTGTTCTCATAGTAAAAAAAACCCACTTCGATAGCAGTCTTGATATGGTCCAGTAATTTATGTAAAATCTTGAAGTATGGAAATTAAGTTAATTTAAAAAAAATCAAAATTAAACATCAGTAAACTTTATATCGTTCTATTTATGTATCTTTTCATGAGGTAATAAACTGCCCCACCAAAGATATTTCTACTCTAAAAGGACCACTGAGTTCTTCTGAGTTCTGTGGTTTAACCTTTATTTCCCTCAACCTTCCCTATGACTATGTAGTCGCACATTCATAACTGCCCTTACATATATAAAGTTTTTATTCTCTTTGGAGAAAAGAATGGAGACTATAAGTGCTTTTGTAAAGGAAGAGTTTAAAAACCTGTGAAAAAGGCCCCTTCAGAGATTTTTTGAAGTTTTAGCATGGTTATTTTCTGGTTCTCGTGGTCAAATTAACTGCCTGTACAGATTTCAGAAACGTTACAGAAACCTTCTGATAGTTCAGCTGTGGTTTTTGGATATTTTGTTGTGGATCTGAATTTCTAGTACCTAAGTATTACCCAGGAAATGAGGTTTTGTGCCCTCTCTATGGTACCTGAAATAATCCTTTCCTCTTGTACATTCCTGTGAATTTCTTTCTGAATGCCATGTGTGAGGAAACTTGACAGAATAGAAATGGCTTACCTAAAATTGAGTGGGACATTTAGGGAGCCTGCAGAATTCGTGTCATCAAGCAAAAAGGTTGTTTCATTTTTCTCTATAGCTGAGTTTCACAGCCTACCTCACATGTCATTGCTGAAAACACACTTAACCTGTTCTTCACTTGACTCATACATATGCCAGAAAGTACCAGTATCAACTGCTTTCTTCAGACTCTGCATTTTTGATGGGAACAAACTCCACTGACAGATCTACTTGATAGAACTAGAAATCTGCCCAGCAGCTACATCCACCTACCATCATCTCTGCTGTCAGTACACAGGGACTGGTTCTCTTCTGTGCGAGCACAGTGGATCAGGGAACACATTTTCCAAATAGTCCCCAAAAAGCACACAGAAAAAAAGACAAGAACATGAAAGAATTAAAGAAGAAAATTCTGAAAATCATGTTCTCTAATCTGTTTTGTGTAGAAGAGGTAAAAATGGAATAAATCAAGGAGACAAATGGCAGCCGTTCTCCAGGTAGTAACTTTGCAGGAATTTTCGTGTGTCAAGCTGTTCTGTAAGTTGACAATCGAAATGCTTAGGGTTACCTAGGAAACTCCAACAACAATGATATTCTGGGCAGTCTTAATAAATGTTATTTAAATTAAAAGAGATTTCCACTCTTTTCTATGTGCAGTTAGGCTAATTAAATTGAGGTAGAACTCTGACATTTCCAATTAGCATTTATCACAAAAAGTATATATGTAAATATAATGGAAGGTAAATGATTTGCCTCATGCCATAGAGGCACAATTGGACAGAGCTTTTGTTATTATAAAACTTTTCTTATCCAAAATAAAAGTCATCAACAATACATAGAAGATAATGAAAGTCTATGTAAAACATTTAAGAATTAAAGCAGAGATCCAGAGATAATACAAACATGTTAAACATATCCAAGTTTACAATGTAGTGCGTAATGTTTCAAAAACGTAGATTTTTTGTTGTTCTTGGTCTGAAACTATTTTTCAAAGCAACTGGTACTTACTTTAAATAAATTTATAAATCATTCACAATAGGAGCAACCATATAGCATGGGACTGTGCTCTGTCTGCATACAGATGCAAATTTGGTGTCTGTTAGACTGGTTGGGGTTGGACTATGCGATCCAATGCTTGCATGAGTAAACAGGGCCTCAGCAGCTCTTCTGTAGTTTCCTATAACGCTCTCCCTCCCTGAATATAAAGGTGTGTTCATTCCAGAAAGACCCAAAAAACAGTTGTCTACTGCAGGAAGTGGAAATTTTCACATGCACATGAAAAGATACTGGTAAAGACTGAGTTATATTTGCCAAAATGCACCCACTGGTATTACTAAGAATTAGTTTAAAAAATGCATTTCTGTTTACTATAATGAATCCTTTTTGGGAGTTGGTTTTTTTTTTTTTCTTTGCAAGGACCATATCTAGCAACTGTAGAATATTGATCAGAGAACTAATTAACCTACTCATCCACAAAAAAAATCCTCACATATTTTTACATGGCTTTAAGTGAAGGAGAGTAAAAGTACACTATAAATAATCAGACTTCATTAAAAGATGTGTAGTTCTTTGTTAATGAACAGTAAAACCCTTGATTTTTCATTTAAGCAGCCACAGAGAGTCTATACTCTCTTTAACCCTCTCATACCACAAGCCTGAGGGTTTTCACAACAACAAAGACACACCTATTTCATACTAATGGCAAGAATATCAGCCCATCACATTTAAATTGGCTTAAACTGCAGAAAAGGGGATTTAGGTTTGACATCAGAACAAACTCCCAATCATACGCAGCCTGCTTAGGGAGGCTCTAACATGGGAACTTTCTAAAATAAATTGGGAGTGTTTGTCAGAAATGACACAGGAACACTGATCTCCCTTCAGCAGGGAGAATGAATTAACTTTCCCTGCTCCCTTCCAGGTCATTTTTCTAAGATCTCTTAAAAAAGTAGTGATATTTGTCCAGATTACTTACAATATATACCTTTGCCACCAGAAATAATTTTATTCCAAAACATTTAGATAAGCAAATAGTTCCTTTTATTGAAAAAATCCCACCCAGTAGTTCTAGAAACTAAAGCAATAACTTACGCTGGGTTGTGGATGGATTGTGAATTGTAAGGATAAACTTGGAAAAAGGGAGGCAAGTACTTACTAATTTTCTGTTTTATTATCTTGGATAATATATATTTGGATTTATATATTGGATAACCCACTGTCTAATGCAGAGGCATCTGGAGGAAAGAACATCTGATTGCCTTTGTGAAGACAGTTATTTCTTTAAAACTTTCTTTTGTTCCTGGCTTTACACTGGACTATGGAACAATCCCAAGTAATTCTAAAAATCTACTCACTTCCTTAACAATGCGGACCTGATAAGGGTTTGATTCTTTCTCCTAGAAAATTTGGAAAAGTTGAAAAATCTGAGAGACAGGGCTGAGAGAAATTTTAAACACCTTAAAATACATGTTGCAGAGGTCGTACATTTCAAGAAAGGAGTCTGAGTTTACAGACTAGAGAAAATTTTCTCTAATTTATAATTTCCTTAATTTTTGGATTTTGGAATTTGCAGAACTGAAGTCTTTTAAGATTAGATTAGGCAAACATCTATTGGCAATAACAGACATCCTGCCTGAGGGCAAAGAGGTAGACAAATAGCCGTTTGAAGTCCCTTCCAGCAATATTTTTTTAATAGTCTGGATTTACTGACTAACTAGTTACTGTTTCCTGTGAGGAAAAAACCTTACACCTTGAATTACAGTTTAATCCTAGATGCTAAATCAGTTTAAAGTACATTAAAAGGTGTTTGCTAAAAAGGTTTGGCTGTTACTGCAGGTTTTTCTTTCACTAGTAATAAAAGAAATGTATTGCTATACAACCTATATTGTAAGCTGAAGAAATTAGCTACTAAAATTTGATAACATAATTAAGCAATAGGCCCTGCTGTTGATGTCTCTGCTAGGAGACAATAGATGGCAAAGAGAGTTATATGTGCTAAAACTATATTTATGGCACATACAGTTACAGTGTCCTGTTACTGTTTGGTAGAGCCTTCAGAGGAAGGGATCATTTTTCTGTAAGAGCAAGGATTTTTTTTTTTCCTAATTAATTCAAGTTTTTTCATGTTGAGAAATGTTCTAATGTTTCTGTAACTTGAAGCTTTATGATATTAAAAGCTTGGATGTCTTCAGAACATGAAATCCGAGTAGGACAATATACGACTCTTTCCAAGTTGTTCATAATAGCTTGTAAGGCAGAGATCCCAGATTCACTGGAGCTGCCAGAGAAGGTCTTGATACATTTTCTCTGTACCTGAAAAATCAGGTAATCTGATAGGAGCTCAGTGATTTTATACAGTTTCAGTGATTTAGTTTTAAAAGCAAAATTTGACAAAAAAGTTTCTGGCCCAAAGAAGGAGATGGGCAGACATCTGGAAGGATATAGGTTCTACTTTCCAGAAAGTCTGATTTTGGCAAAATGGTTTATCCTGGCTGAAGAACATTATAACAGAATCACTTTAGCCATCTCATTTTCTTGAATCTGGGCTCTTTCTACTGCATGCCATTTGGAGTTGGAAGAAGGTTTATAATGAAATATGCACACTGTTTTGTTGAAATACAGTACATATCAAAATAGAAGACAGAGAACTATACCAAGCTTTACTTTTATCCCTTCAAGCAATACCTGTGGAAGTTCTTTAGCTCTGTGACTAAATACATTTACAGATAGTTTATACCCATCTTTCTTTAAAAATAATTAAAAGGAGGAGTTACAGGAATAAGTTTCTGGAATAGTCTCCCAATATGCAGTATTGTAGGCAAAGCTCCTATTTCTTATCCAACAGCATGGTAAATTTTGTATAGAATTTTATTATGTGATCACATTTGATAACTAGATGGGAGGAATGCAGAAGGGCCTTTTAATTTTATTCTTAAACTCTTCATAAACTGGCTAATTCTATCTGAGCCACTGGACTGGGTTACCTGTGGTAAGTGAGTGGATCACTTACTAAGATCAAGTACTTATTTTCTAAAGGATTACATTTTTTGTCTTGTTTGTGTATTTTATTCACCATTATCTCAAGATATCATGGGGACAGAAGCTGTGACATGAGAAGTCAACAGTGCTAATGTCAGGTTGCAAATGCAATTCATGAAGTTTTTATGTCTAGGAAAAGCCATTTTTCAGGGGATATGTATGAAAAATCCAGTAGTAATAACATTAAACCTCTCAATATTTGCAGTGCCATGTTAATTGTGTCTAAATAATTGATAAAAGTACTTTAAAAGATCAATTGGAATTACAGATCCTTAGTGCAGGGAAAAAGCCCCGAAGGAGAAAAAAAA
>KZ505767.1:353477-373274 GCA_002844005.1 Limosa lapponica baueri | reverse complement strand
TTTTTTTTGACATTGGTTCTCTATTTCCTGAATAGACAGACAAAAATAATTAAGGATATGTATTCCGAATCCTCTCATGTTACTCATTTTAATAACAGGAGATACAGTAGCATATCTTGCAATTATTAACTGCCTTATCTTTATCATTTCATTTTCATGCTGAGCAATATTTTGCTGCATGATTGCTAAAGGCAAAATAGAGCAATATTTTTAACAGCATGTTCCAACTTAACTGTAATATTCAGCAGCCAAAGGGTCATCCAGAAGAGATGCCTTTGTAAAAATATAAATTAGTAAGAATTGGTTTATTATGATAATGTCCTTTCTAGGAAAAGAACCATTTTGCTTTACATTTGTTAGGTATATGGGCAGAGGAAGATACTCCTTACACCAACTGAATAAGAAATAACTCTTGTAAAAAAATATTTCTACATACTATCAAGGTTTCAGGCCATTCTTCAGCTCTAACAGGCTGTCCAGATCCAGGATGTAGCTCAGACAAAGGAATAGGAAGATATGGGAGAAAATAAAACAAAAATGTCAAGAGAGAAGGTGCAAGAACTAAACATTGAGCAATCCTTTTATCTGAATCTGTTACTTGAAAGTTAGGTGCACCCAATAGACCTGCAAAACTGAGCACAGGAAATACATCTATGTCGTTCAATAAATCTGTCAAAATAGCAACAACTATTCAGAGCAATTTGAGGTCTTTGTTATGTCTAAAGAGAGTTGGTAAAGATATCTTTGTCCATGCAGGTAGCTTCTTGATCACAAGAGGATGCATCCTCACTATAGTAGAATCTTTCACTTGATAGATGAATATCTAACATAGCTTTTCTCTGGGAATACTAAACCACTCAAGTTAATGCATTGTTCCAGGTGAGTTAAACACTCTGAGAGGGCAGAGAATTTCTCATTCCTGGGTGCATTATGCAGACCCAGAGATCAACTCATAATACACAAATGAAATCTCAGACATGCTGATATTGATGGGACATTAACACTGATTTCAGAGAATCAGGATCTTCCTTAACCATATGCACTTAACAGAGGACAGAATGGAGCTTATGGCTCAGAGCTGACTGAGCCTGGCGCCTGGCTTAAGAGACGAAAGGTTCTTCTGCACTTGACCTTGTACCCTTCAGTTGTTTGCTTAATTAGAGACATTGTACTGTACTGTACAGTATGCTGTACAGTCTGCCAGTGTTGCTATGTTCCTGTAACCTGGGGCTATCATTTTGCAAATTGCACACTCCACAACATCCTGTCTCTTTATTTTTAATTATAAGAACTTCTTTGCTCGCTTTTTCAGCCCTGATATGGTTGTGAATGCAGAGAACTATGATTTGTCAGTTAAATAATTCCTAATGCTTCCACAAACAAACTGGAAAAATATGACACTTGAAAAAACTTTGATCATTCCTGATATAATTAACCTCCTACTAAAGGTAGTATCCTTTCAGTGATGGCAACTTCAGATCCTAATTACAGAAAAGTTGAGCCCTTGAAAATCTGAATAACCAGTGTCTGTTTTCTAAACTTTTCAAGAAGAACAGGATTGCATACTGATCAGAAAAAAAGTTTGGGAGAATCAGATAAAATGTAAATGGTTTAAAAAGTTATGTTCCTCTAAAATATCCTACACTGGATTCCTCAGATTGGGAGAATTCTAAATGTTTTTCTTTTTCCTTATTCTTCCAGAAATTGTCGTCTTAGTTTTTATAGATGACTTTGTTATTGGGATCATTTATAAATTTGAACCAAACCAAGCAACTATAAACCAGCTTTTACTATACATGCAGCAAGGAAATAATCTTTTCCAGATTCCTTTCATAAAACGCCAGGAGATCATTGTTTGAAAATGCAACTGAGATGAAAACTCTCATTTCCTTTTTATAATTATAAACTAGTGGTCTTATTTTGGCAGATTTTATGTTTGCAAAGATATGTGTGGCTTAGACCCTGCACATTTCTTAATGAAGGCTTCTCAAACCTAATGCTTTTCAAACCTTTTCAAACCTGAAGTATAGTAAGAATATATATTTGAAATACATTCTCTGCAGATGCTCAACTCATTCTATTCTATTATATCAGAAAACTGATTTGTTGGGTTTCCCTTCCACTAGCTCTGGCTCCTCTACAATGAGAAGATAAGATGTAATTTCTATTGAATTGCAGTTCTGTGTGGGCAGAAAAATTCCCTTAAATCTTCTAAGAGATTCTGCACATATAGAGAAACCTTCTTCTGCCCCGTAACTAATAACAGAATATTTAATAGGAAATGTGTTCTGTGGAGTGCTGGTTGGTAGATGTTGGACTCCAGCTCCAGAGAGGAAATCATATGTTTTGCTGACCCAATGAACCAACAGTTCAATTTAATGCACCATGCAATGTGCTTTTTCTTGATGCAAGGTAGTCCAAAAGAGATCCTGAAATGTTGGTATTTCATTTGGACAAAGGGGAAACACAAATAACACACTGATCAAAATGTTCATTGTGTTATTTGGGAAAAAAACATCTTTGCTTCATACCCTACATACAGCCTTTGCTTCATACAGCCTACCGCATGTATGCATGCTCTTTCACCATTTCCTTGTCCAATAAAAGCTACAACATCCAGTGTTAAAAATTCAGAACATATCTGCCCTCAGCCACATTGGATTATCTTAACTCATTTCAACATGAGTACAGGGATTCACTCTCAAGGATCACCCGGGGCCACCTAATACCTTTTTTTAATATTTTACTTTCCTAGGAGATAAATTCAGTTAGTAGGTATTTATTAACTAGATGCTTAACATAATATTTGAAGTGTTGCATCATGGAATACAGTGATACAAAGACAGTTGGAAAATAACAAGGTAACCTCCTCTTTTTGTATTTCAAATTTGAAAGATGGCAGAGGAGACATTTTCAACAGCCAGGACCCACACTGTCATAAGGAGTAAATGTTTCTATTTTAATTGTTAATCTTTGAGGCAGCTTGTATGGGGCTGCCTTGGATATTTGACCAAAACAGGGTTGATAACAGACCAATTTTTTAGCTATTGCTGAGCAGTGCTTACACAGAGTCAAGGCCTTCTCTGCTTCTCACACTGCCCCACCAGCGAGGAGGTTGGGGATGAACAAGAGGCTGGGAGAGGACACAGCTGGGACAGCTGATCAGAGGGATATTCCATGCCATATGATGCCCTGCTCAGCAACAAAAGCTGGGGGATGAAGGAGGAAGGGGTGGATATTTGGAGTTACAGCATTTGTCTTCTCAATTCAGTCTTACACATGATGGAGCCCTGCTTTCCTGGAAATGGATAAACATCTGTCAGCTGATAGAGATAGTGAATTAATTCCTTATTTTGTTCTGTTTGCACGCAGCTTTTGAATTACTAGTTAAACTGTCTTTATCTCAACCTTTGATTTTTCTCACTTTTACTCTTCTGATTATTTCTCCCATCCTGCTGGCAAAGAATGAGTGAGTGTCTGGGTGGGGCTGAGCTGCTGGCCGGTATTAAATAATATGTGCAAACCTTGGAAATAGATCAAAAAGTAAGAATTGCATTCCTGAATGCAGCACTTTTGCTTCAGTCTTTCTGGTCCACCCCAGCAATTCTGTTTAACAGAAGAGGTCTTTAAAAGCCAGCCCAACTCCTTAAAGCTTCATAGCTGAGGATCTAATTCCCAAGTTGAATTTTAAGTGAGATTTAATTGCAGGTAGGAGAGATTCATGAGTGGGAATAATTCTTACTTCATATAATTGTTTGCGATTTTTCTTCTTTGCCTGAAGGCTTGAAACAGTCATTCCTGTATATTTACTTTAAATTGAAAATTTCAGCAGGAAAGCACAAGTTAAAAGAATTTTCCACAAGAAGAAAAAGCTTTCCCCTGACTTCCTCATCAACAAAAAACCCACTTTGTTTCAGGTCTTTCTGAAAATGCAAGAATAGTTAGTGAGAATTAAGACCTCTACATATTATACGCCTGTGTCTTTATCTAGGCTCTGTTCTCAAGACAGATGAGGGTCACAGGACATAATTCAGCTAAAAAAAAAGATAAAAACAGGAGAAAAAAAAATCCCTTTTCTTGAGTGACCAAATTTGGACTGTGCCTTTCAAAAAAATTAATATTTCAGAATTCCCCATTCTGCATGTTGAATGAAACAAAAAATGTGGAAAAAACCCCAACCAACCCATGAATTTCAGTCCTACCACTGAAAACTTCCAGAGTTTTAATACGTGGTTAAGCCAAGTGGCCAAGTATTTAAGTCAGCAAGATGCCTATGTAGGAGGAGCAAAGAAGATCAACAACCATGGAGAGGACAGAAAGATCAATAGGTTTAATGAAACAAATACAGACTGGCAGCAAGAGAAATAGGAATAAAGAAATTGCAGTCAATCTCTCTCTCTCCTGTACAGTTACAGATATCTTGCCTGTGTTTGTACTGTTAGACTAAAGAGTACCTCCCAGGTCCCTGATGAGGTGTTTGTATAGATTTAGGAAAGGAATATCATCAATATGACTATTACGGCAAGAAGACCTCTTTGGAAGATCTTTCTTATGTAGGTTTGTAGTGACTCTTTTGTTTGTAAGTAACATAAATCTTTAATCTATTTTAAAATTGATCTAAAATAGTGTGATGCCTACATCTTTTCAGTTTAAAGAGTAATGGTCATGCAAGCACACATCTTTAAAATGTCCCTTTTCACTTCTTTACATTACATGGTGTTTCCAGGTACTTGAAGAGTTCTTAATCATTCTTCTGTTTGTTTTTTGTTTGGTTTCTTATTGTTCCTTTTGCCTTAATAATATATGTATATTCTCCTGTGTTCTAATTAAAACATTTTTTATTAAAACTTCCATTTGTTTCAGTAGGCCAGAAGATTCGGATTCCTTGGGTGATGTAAGAAAACTATTGCAGAATATACTATAAGCCTGTAAGACATAGGGATTTATATTACACCTTTAAAAGCACAGTGAAGTTGCAAAGTTGTTTTCACTCCCATGAATTTGTTTAAATTGTCTGCTGGTATGGGCTTTGGCATTTACTTGGAGTCTTTACCTTCATTTTTCTTCAATGGCATCAAATAAAATGCATCTGAGCCAAAAAGCTGTGCTGGAACTCTCTGAAAAACCAAAGAATACCAAAATACATATTATGGATACTATTCTAATCTTATCTGGTCATTTTTATAACTTCAAGTTACAGCTCAGGAGAATTACAGAAATGTGTGTTGGGTATAGAAGTCATTTAAGAGATGTGAAGGGTGGGATTGGAGAAACATGTACATTAACACTACTTGAAAATCTTTATAGACTCGTATAGTCTTACCTACCTAAAGTTATAACATAAATACCCATAAACAACCTTTAAAAATATTCTTTTAAAAACACTTAAATAAATATTTTTAAGGAACTGGATTTTAATATGATTAAAATAAAATCTTAAAATAAAACCTCAGTGATTTAATACGGGAGAAGCATAGCTCCTTTTCTCCCTTTTATATTTTTTTTTTCAGACATTGCTGGTTACTACTGAAAAGTTTCATGCCTATGATTATATTTATGATTGGAAGCAGAACTGTCGGTATGGTCTGTTTAAAGTGAAATATGAACATTTAAATGAAGTTTTTGAAAAAGAATTTATAGAATTGGTTGCTTTTACTCATTTGGGCTGGAGGGCAGGTATCTCACCTAATGCTGAGTGTAAACTTTTACCAAAATGTAAATGCTCTATAAACACTTGAAAAATTTTTCTCTTTATAAAAATCTAGGCATTACTTTCAGGTTAAAATTCTAGTTTATCTTAATTAATGTGCATTCCAAAAAATATAGTTGTTTGAGTTTTATGGGTTAAGATTACAAAATTTGTCCAGTGTGTGAACACTTTGAGTGTGTAATAAAGAACACTGATTCACACTGTTTTGAAAAAAGAATCACAGGAAAGCCTTTCTCTGAATGCCCATTGGAAATGTCTGTCCTACACTGTCGATTTCATTATAGTGTTAGAAACACTTTTGCCCCGAGTGCTTCTTCAGTCCTGGTTCTTAATTGTTGTTATTTGGCAGCGTGAAATATTGATGGCATTGGTCAAAAAGATTGACAGCTGCATGAATTGTTATTAACCAGCCTGTTGGTTGTAGCTTAAAGTTCAATAAATACCAAGATGCAGCAAAAGCCTCAGGGAGCCTCCTTCTTTTCTGAACAACTGGAAATTAACTATTTGATGTCTTTATAAACCATCTGTCTTTTTCCCATCATCCCCCCAAATAATTTTTGTGACACTAAAAATAAGTGTCTGATTTGGTAATGCTTATTTCTCCATCCAAAAAGTCTCTCATAACTGTGGATCATGACCTCATGCTGACCCTGAAGAAGGAAAAGACCAGACACTACAGTAAATGTGACTATCCGGTCTATTGTTCTTATTGGCATTCATCACGACAGCAAACAAGAGCAAAATCATTCAGAACCATAAGGAGCTGGAAAAGAACATGGGACACAATGATTTCTGAAGTGAGTCAGGAATAATTTGTATAATACTGATACATGAGAATGTTTTTCAACCCCCACATACAATGGTTGAAGTACTGTTACAATGTGATTGTATATACATACATCCACATAAATTGTTGAAGAACCTTATTAATTAGCTATCAAGCTGGAGAGCAAATCTGTAACAATATACAAAATCTTAACAATACAACCTTAAGTGGGGGGCTTTTTGTTTGTTTTTTTAATGGTGTTTTTTGTACACTCCCTTCTAAAAATATGCACATCTGTTGTCTCAATCTTAAATCCTGGTTGAATTAATCTCTTGAGAGTAAATATGCTATTTTTCCTGCCTAAAAACACACTTAGATTTTTACCACCTGTTTCTCTGCTGGTTCATAGATATCTGATATGAACCCCCTTCTATACTCATTAGTTGTCTAGCTCAATTCCCTCAATGTCTTAGCTTTTCAGTATTCTTTATTACTATTACTTGGGATGTGACATATCTACTTTTGACCTTTGATCAGAATAATGTAGTTGTAACAGGAAGAATCTATTAAAGTTTCTCAACCTCTGATTTAGTCAGGACGGAAAGATGAGAAGAACACCTTGCTGAGCCAGCATATATTAAATTGTACTGACTAGGGGAAAATACAAATACTATATATATATATACAAATTCTAAAACTTAATCCTTTCAGATATCCTTAAATCAATCAATTGATGATCACTTTGAATTTGCATAAATGATTCAAATGAAAACAATAACATCCCATAATTTTTAATTGCTACCACTAGTCAACAGGGTTTATCTGACTGTGATAGTGCGGACCTACTTAACCTGTATTTAACAAGTCACATTTGGATAACGCGACACATGATTCATTGTGCATTAGGTTGGGGATGAAACTGGGAGCAGCATCATACTGAAGAATGCACTAATTGTAACGTTTTGGGTCACTGATAAATTTTTTGATTTGTTGTGAAGGGAGTTTTGTCATTAATGGATTATTTAGCCTCCTGGAAGATTTCACTATTAGATGCTTTGTTGTGGTAGTGAGTATGGATATTTAATGTATACTGGTAATGACAGAAAATTCAATGTTTGATTGAGATTTAATTAAACAATCTCTTTTCATGCCATGTTCACATTTTCGCAAATATTTTGAAGAGGTAAATATCTAATCTACTTTTACAGTCTCTCTATTAAGTTATACCAAGGCGAGGCTTTAATTTGATTTCCTCTGATATCACTCGCCTACTATCCCACGAACATTTTGAATTTTTTCTTATATTGCAAAAGTTAGTGTTTTCCCCAGCTTTACTGTACTGTACACTAAAAGAACAAATAATATGTCTTGCAACTACAAAATTAAGTAACCTTATGTACAGTTTTCCAAATGTTTTATTATTTGACTATCCTTTCGGTAAAACAAGAAAATGTAATTTTACACTAAAAAGAATTGATAAGTAACTTGTTTAACCAATGGTTACAATCTCCCTGTCTGTTCTCAGTGTCTGTAGAAATAAAACCTGCTGCATTTCAATGCTGACATTTAATCAATGCATGTAAATCACCTTGGAGGCCTATTATTCTTGTATTCATTAATCCAGTCATGCAGAATACAAGCATGTAGGAGAATTATATACAAAGTTTTTGCAGCTGAGGTCAAAAAGTGGCATGTATACTGTTTTGCTCTTAAAATTCCAAACTGCTTCTTACAAATAACATGTGATATAACACAATGTGTCTGAATAAAATCACAAGATTGCTGAATTTAAATTGTATCAGAATTTTATTTAAATGAATTTTTGTGTTAGGAAATTCTCTACTGAGCAGCTGATTGTATACCCTTCCTATTGACTCTGTAATATATATCTTTTGTCTACTAGCTTCTAGGGGTAGATAAAGATGAAAATAAATACATATGTAGCCTTTATATGGAAAGAGTGACCGTTTTAAATCAAATACCCTGTCTATAAAATAAACAAACATGATAAAACCATACCTGTCAAAGAATCATTCAAAAAAATTTCCAGTTGAACAATAGTATCTTAACATTTTCAAGTCAGTATGCTACAAGAATTTTGAGTCGCTGATTTTGTGAACATCTGTGAAAAATATGTTTATATTCAGGCTGATATTTGGAGGGAGAGGAATTGAAAGCATCAGTGAAAATAGTAAACAACCAACAATGACACAGCAGACAGATATGCTTTGGTACCTACATTCCACATATGCGAGTCTATCCTATATTCCACCATATTGCAATAGCATTTTATTTGTGAAACATCAGTTTGTCAAAACAAACCTATCATGTAGCAACTACTTAAGATACAACCAGCTAGGTGAGCTGCCATTGTACTGGGAGCAGAGCCCAGAACTTGAAGGTGGCCTGAAACCAACAGAGCAGATGTAGCAATACATGAAGGACAGATAGAGCAACACGCTACTCACCTGCCTCTCAAGTAACTTCCTCCATTGAATGGTAACTATGGAAACCCAGGTAAGAAATCTGGAAAATACTGCAAGAGAGATGGATTTTCTGTCCTTGATTAGAATTCAAAGTTTGCCATTCTACTTTTCTCTCCCTTCAGTTTCCACGAACTAGCTATTCAACTCAAAATTTTAGTCTAAGACATTTTAGATATTTAATAGAAAAAAACTTGATATGATTCATTTCATGTAGCTATTTAAATGTAAATACATTCAGTTTTAGATGAAAAAAAGGTTGGAATTCAAACAGAAAATCAGTTACCTTAAAATTCGCTTTTCTTTGTTACTATGTGAAAATGAACTTTTTCTTTAACAATTTCCATTCTAGGAACAGTTTTCTCATAATAAACATTTCTCAAAAATTGAGAAACATCAAACATTTTTGCCACGTAAAATATTTGAAATTTTATTTTTTATTTGAAATTTTAGGTATTAAATTTTAAGTTTTTTTTTTTTAAAAAAAGAAAATACATAAGAAAATATTACGTATGTATTCAGATTCTCCTGGAACCTATACTATGGCACATGGTAAATAAGGAGGTGATTGGTGACAGCCAACAGGGTTTCACTAAGAGCAGATAGTGCCTGAATAAATTTGGGGGCCTTCTACAATGGTGTTAGAGCATTGGTGGAGAAGGGAAGAGCAACTGATGTCACCTAGCTGGACTTGTACAAAGTATTTGACACGGGTCTCTAAATTGGAAAGACATGGATTTGACAGATGCACCACTCAGTGGATAAGGAATTGGCTGGATGGCCAAACTCAAAGAGCTGCAGTCAACAGCTTGGTGTCCAAGTGGCGACCAGTGATGAGTGACATTCCTCAAGGGTCATTGCTGGGACCAGTGCTGTTCAACATCTTTGTCAGCAACATGGACAGTGGGATTGAGTGCACCCTCAGCAAGTTTGCTGATGACACCAAGCTGTGTGGTGCGGTCAATACACTGGAGGGAAGGGATGCCATCCAGAAGGACCTGGATAGCCTTGAGAGGTGGGCCTGTGCGAAACTCATGAAGTTCAACAAGGCCAAGTGCAAGGTCCTGCACCTGGGTTGTGGCAATCCCAGGCACAAATACAGGCTGGGCAGAGAATGGATTGAGAGCAGCCCTGAGGAGAAGTGCCTGGGGGTGTTGGTGGACAAGAAGCTCAACATGAGCTGGCAATGTGTGCTTGCCAACTGCATCCTGGGCTGCATCAAAAGAAGTGCGGCCAGAAGGTCAATGGGATGTGACTCTGCCCCTCTACTCTGCTCTGGTGAGACCCCACCTGGAGTACTGTGTCCAACTGTGGAGCCTTCAGCACAGGAAGGAGATGGACCTGTTGGAGCGAGTCTAGAGAAAGGCCACGAAGATGATCAGAAGGCTGGAGCACCTCTCCTATGAAGACAGGCTGAGAGAATTGGGGCTGTCCTGCCGGGAGAAGAGAAAGTTCCAGGGAGACCTTATAGCAGCCTTCCAGTACGTAGAGGGGCCCTACAGGAAAGATGGGGAAGGACTCTTTATCAGGGAGTGTAGTAATAGGGAAAGGGGTAGTGGTTTGAAATTGAAAGAGTGTAGATTTAGGTTAGATATAAGGAAGAAATTTTTTTCACTGTGAGGGTGGTGAGACACTGGAACAGATTGCCTGGAGAAGGTGTGGCTGCCCCATCCCTGGAGGTGTTCAAGATCAGGCTGGATGGGGCTTTGAACAACCTGGTCTAGCAGAAGGTGTCTCTGCCTATAGCAGAGGGGTTGGAACGAAAGGATTTTTAATGTCCCTTCTAACTCTAACCATTCTATGATTCTATGATTCTATAAAAATAATGACTATATAGTATGTTTCTCAATGGGCTTTAGATAAAATTAGACTGTATCAAGTCTTCTGTTGGTCTGGTCTATAAACAATGAGAATAGGATTACATAGGGGCAGACACACTTGAATGTTAGTCAGGAGTGAATAAAAGGCACCAGACCGTATACATCATAAAGTAATCAAAATATGGAGTTCTAAATTATTCTAAACTTTTGAATGTGGGTATACAGGTCTCTGCACTTCACTGAGTGCAGACATGATAACTCTTTCATAGGGAAAATTTAGTTTAATATAGTGTAATTACTGATTTTGCAATGTAAAAATGTCACCTTCCATCTAGCAAGGAGAACTATGTCGTATCTTATACTTTGCCCTATCTTTGCTAAGACTAAATTGTAACACTAATCTTACCAAAATTCCTAAGTTCTACTTATAATACTCCAGTGAGAAAATGCAGGCTTAAAGTCAGACATAGGGGACTCCTACAGAGTCACAGGGCTAATTTATATTGTCAACTTGCTGACCCCAGACATACCACTTAACTGTATAGAGAAGAGAAAGAAATGCCTTGAGTTGTGCTGTGCTTTTCCTCTGCTGGAGACCTGGGTGGCAGAGATCCCCAGCATGGAGCAATCAGCACAGAGGTTTTCCCAGTGACACTGGGGCCTGGACCTGTTCTGCACAGTGCGTTGAACAAAGAGTAGATTTAGACTATAGAAAACTGTAATTTCCTCACAGGGAATCTATTTTAGGCTATCAAAGCTCAGGTTGTGATTCACTGTGGGGAAAAGATTGTGAAGCAGGGAGAAGAAAAGGTAAAGCAGACAAAATAAATAAGAGAGCAAAATGGTAAAGAATTATATAGTTCTGCGATGAGGTTTTTGTTATTATAGAGACTATGTGACCTTTAAGACAGACTGACTTGACTGGTTGCCTGAACAAGTTTCCACCCTGCAGTTCTTAGTCCAGTTACATGCCTAGTAGCATATTTTAAACAAACCTGCCATGCCACCAGCTTCTGAATCTGGTGTGCATGCTGACTGAACAGAGTATGCCTTGGAGGCACCCTTGACAGTGACCTCCTTTTCAAGCAGGTCAGAATAGTTACCTGCCCAAGAGGCACTGTCTTATTGATTCATCTGCCTCTAAACAGATGTACTAGATATGTGCTTCAGAAGCACCTGCTTTTCGAGCACTGAAAACTGAATAGATATTTAGTATACCTGGGAAGTAGTCAGCCATGGATGATGGCTTTAGCTTCCAGCAGGTATGAGCATGTGAATCTCTCTGAGGGATAACGCATTCAAAGAATCTGCCCCTTATGGGTGTCTAAAGCAATTATTGGAGATATTTTTACAAATTGTGTCCTCTGGGCATGCCAGGCACCTGCCCACTCACATGCCTGGTGTGTTTTCAAACATGGAAATTTTTTTGGGACACTTTTACATATATTAAAGCGGTACTATTAAATCTCTACAGACATTAATTTTCATATCTAGAAAAACAGATCACTCCATTTATTTGTTGATCCTTCACCCTTTGGACTTCAAAGATTGTATGATGAGGCTAGGGAAAGGATTTACCAACTTCAAAGCTTGAACTGATGCTTCTGAATCTTCAGAAGAATATGGATTATCTGTATAGTAAAATCAAACCCTGAATTTTGCTTTAAGGATTCTGGAAGTAGATAGCAGAGATTTAAGAGTCTGCAACTGCCGTAACATGGAGGATAAAGTTAACTGTTGAAAGTGGACATGGCAGAAAACCCAAGAGAAATGTCATGCTTTTTCTAGGAAAAGAGGCTAAGATTCTGAAGTTTGAGATACTTTCTTTTAGCAGATTATGTATTTTATATGGGCCAAAATTGGCTGTATCTGCTATTTACTAAAGGCAGATGAAGAGTCTGAGTGACTTGAGAATTCCTTTATTGAAGTTAAGAAGTCTTTGGCGATCTGCAGCTGAGGGATTCAGTGCTTTGCCATTGGATTGCTAATAGTCTTGATGAAAGAAAATAAATGACCCAGAAAGTCTAGCTAGACTTCTGTTCTGCTTTTCTGATCTTCCACTAAGGTGTAGTCAGCTCACATTCTGCACAGGGCAGCCCTTGGAATAAGGAGCTACAACCAGATGTTTCACCCTCTTTTCTATGGCCCTGAGTACAGAAAGGACAACCTGATTCTAAATCATCTATGAACCACTAAATATAGCTGGCAGTTTGATCCCTTTTATCCTTGGCTTTTATTTTCTCCTAGGACAAAGGGCAAATAAAAAAGGAAGATTAAGTCACACAAATTTATATACGGGCTATATGTAATATAAGCAAATTAAATCTCTGAACCAAAAGTTCTTTTGACAAATGGCAGCTTGTAATTTCTTTTCTTGTTTGCACAACCAAACATGTGCAAGGTGATTTATGGAAGCCCTTTGTTAAGACTTAAAATGAGGAATTGTTGAAAAGTGCAAATTCTGTATAGTAGAGGTTAAAACATTAAGTAGATTGAATGAAGTAGAAGCTTCTCATTTATAATCAGTTTTAATCACATCCAATACTCTAAATCAGATTAAAATTGCACATTAGTGGTTAAGAATTAAACCATGCTTTCCTCCACCCCACATTAACATGTTTTAAATGTCAGTGTTTTGGTCACACAGCTATGTGCTGTATAAGAAGGGAGGTGTTTCTGATGTAAAGAAGGTCGTTCATTAATATCAGTAATTGCAAGGGACAGGATCAACAATTTTTGTTGTTGAAAGGGTCTGAAACAAGAGGACGCAGTGAAATCTCTGTGTTTCAGAAAGTAAATAGAATATGCCCAACCATCAATTGTTTCAGTACCTCCACCCATGGCTGTTTCCTTGTGACAAGTCTAAACAGCTTGGCACAAAGGGAGCAAAACATTTTGAGTAAAAGGACATGAAATAAGCTTTTTTCCTCTAGAAAAAGATATTTTTTTTCTACTCAGCAGGTTTAGCATTTCCTATTGCTGCAGTTGTCACAACCTTGCTATAGAAAGGAAGACTAAATTGAAGAAAAACCTTCCAGTGTCAGCACTGGGAAAAAATAAACAATTGGATCTTGCCCATGTTTAACATGGCAAAGATTATTATTTTTTTTTTACCTCTGCTTTCACCAAATTAGCAGGTTTGCAATGAAGCAGGTAGTGCTTAACATATGTTCTGGGTGTTGGCATGTAAATCTTCTTATTGTTTCTGCACAGCAAGCGTTCCTGGATCTGACAGAATCTGTCTAGCTGATTACAGTTAGGTGGTTTGAGACTACGGTGAAAACCATGCCCTATGATTTGCCCTGTAGTTCTAATTACAATACAGTAATGCTCTGTAAAGATTTCCAAATCACAATTCAGTTCCACTAAAATAGAAAAAGTAAAAGAAATGTAGTGGGGGTGTAGTCTTTATTGTTCATCTTCAAGCAAAGTGCTGACACAAATAGGTGTTTCAGCACCCATGGAAGTAGGTGAGATGACAGTAAATTAGATGCAGAAAGAATCCACATAGCATAACTACTGAAAGAGTTATATTCAGTAATGATCTGTATCTTAGATCTTCTTTTCCAGCTGTTGGACTTTAAGATTTCTTTCTGCAAGTTTGATAGGAATATGTGAATGAAAGATAAAGGACAAAAAAATGTACGGAAATCGAAAAAAAATGTTTGTCTTAATTTTTAGAAAGGTCTTTATAAATGAGAATAATTGTCACAATAAATGAAGGTTATTGTCACTGTTACTTTAGTTGCTCAGATATCTGTCATAAAGACTTGAACAGAGCTTGCCATGTTCCAAATGCAGGAGAAAGCTTAAACAGGGGGGAATGTGAAAAGCAGATCTAATGAAGCTATGAAATTAATCTGAAATTTCTGCTCAGTCATCTGAAACTATTTGACTGAAATACTACAGTTAGAGGGGCAAAATGGTACAACAGTAATCTAAGCCTTCTTAGGCCCTTGTTTTTCCCAATCACAGAATGAGGTATAGGTTTCAATCAATTATAGATCAACATCAGAAGAATTCAACAAAATACTTCAACTTGACTTTCCTAAGAGAAAAAGATCTTCAAAAATATATATTTCCTTGCATAGAATTTCAGTATTTAAGAGACTAAGTTTTCTGTCAGAAGTAAAATATATAGAAAATTTCTGTGTAGCAGTAAAAATTATCTCTGAACTTGCAATCCAAAATTTCTTCCACCTCATTGTCTTCAAATATTTCCCCTTGAAACTTTTAAAACCAGTAAAGGTTTCTTCAGTGTTCTGAATGTAACACTGTTATGTCCTCCATGTTTACAAACTTTGGATGTATCTCTATCAACACACTCTGATTGGTTAGAGTCTATCATAAATATTGCAATTCAGACCAATCTTTACAAGTATGTCAATTTATGTTGCAATAAATACATAGTGAATGTATGCTGCATCACTTTTTCTCTGTTAAGATTTTAAATCCCTGCAGATACAATTTAGATGGAAAACTAAAATCATTACTCCAACAAATTAAAAATTAAGTATTCACGATACTCCAAAAAACATTATGAAATTTCAAGCTGGTTTCAAAGCAGTACTTAACTAATAATGGCTATCGCATAGTGCTTCTCTTAACATCAATGACTTTGGGAGTTAGTGCTAGAAATAGTTTTTACTAAATGGAAAATGAAATTAGTTGATAAATTTGCATTTTTTATTAAGATAATGTGAAAAGAAATGTAATTAATTACAACTACATTGCTATGCCCCTTTTAGAATTATTATTTAGTATTAGATGTCACAATTGTTACCAACCAAAGTTGCTACAGGAACATATTATTTCCTTTAACACATTAGTTCATTTATGATGGACAACTTGGCTTTGCATTTAGAAAATTAAGATGACAGGGACAAATCTCTTCTTCCGTCCACTTTGTCTGCTCTACAGAAAGGAAGAATTCAGTCCTTTTTGCTTTCACCAGGACTCATGATCCAGTAAGCACACCTGAAAACAAGCAT
This sequence comes from Limosa lapponica baueri, assembly GCA_002844005.1. NCBI lineage: Eukaryota > Metazoa > Chordata > Aves > Charadriiformes > Scolopacidae > Limosa > Limosa lapponica. The sequence continues at coordinate 357,504 of KZ505767.1, read as the reverse complement.
GTCATGCATGCATTCACTGAAGAGAGTGGTCCAGATATCAAGAGGACTTTGGCACCATACCTCTTCTGTAAATCAAACATTAATCCTCTAGAAATCATATGGTGCGTGTCTCCAGTGTCACATACTGCTGCTAAAAAATACAAATATTGCAGAGGACTGAAATGCTTACTATAAAATCCATTTTAATTTTGGCTGGAGATCCTGAAAATAGTTATTCCTTCTCTTTTCAACTTTCACAAAACATTTTTTTCCAATTTATTATTCAAATAGTCTTCAAGATTTTTGCAGTAGGAATCTCTTGAAGAAACAAGAATGAGTAAATACTCTGTATAATTATTTCATTAGGGTAATTTTATTAAAGTAATCAAAAAATATAGCAATCTAGAATCTTCAATTCAAAAGCTACATTATAACAAGTAGTACCATCTTTAAATACTCTGCCTTGCTGTCTAGAACAATATATATCTTTGCAGGAACTATGCACTGTTTTGTATCTAAATGTGAGAGTATCACCAGACTTCATACAGCACTTGTTCTGATCAATGTCAAAATAATGAAAACATAACAGAATCAATGGCTTGTCCTTCCTAAAGGGCTCTTTTGTTTGTGATGGTGTTTTCAGGCATATTTATTCTACCTTATCTGGAAGTCTATGGCAAGACTGAGGAAAAGCATTTGTCAGGAACAATTTATTACCATTAACTAAGTCAAAGCAATATAGAGTAAATATATCTGTGGATGCTTCACAGTTTCTCACTGGCATTTTTATTCTATTATGTTTCTCTGCTTTTCAGCTGTTTTTAATATGAACATTGGCTTACAATGTTACAGGCAATTTTTATTGATATGCTTTAGGAACTGAAAGGGCATATCTATCTTCAAACATGTATATTTATGGTCTTGTCACACAGGGCTAATGACTCTGATGAGTGATTGGTGACCATTAGTTTCAAACTCTGCATTTACAAGTATACAGTGTGCAGGATATCTACTATGGTATACACCATCCCCTTGCACCCAAACAGATTTAAAAAAAAAAATTACCAAGGGAAAGCTGTTAAAGCCTTCATAGGCAGTATTTCCCACATATAAATTAAAAAGTTTGGGGCATGATCTCAACTTCTATGTATCTTCTATATTTATTTTACCCCTTCACAAAATTGAGTTAAGGTGTCATCTGTCCCCTCTTTGCAAAAGATTCAGGCAAAATTGAGGTTTCTATAATTTAGGAGACAGGTGACACCTTACAACAGATCATTTCCCTCCTTTGGCTTGATTGGGCACAAGCGATCTGGCACATTTAGAAGTTTAGAAGTATGCTAGTAGTCAAAACAGATCTCAACCAACAGAAACCTTACCGCTTGTATCCATATGGCTAAATTCTCTTATCTTCTAAAAAGATGGTGGCTGGATTCAGTCTGGTCTCTGAAGGATTCCACTGCTAATCCCAGCTATGCTGAGAAATGGTATGGAGGACACCAATTACCACAGGCCTATATTGTGCTAAGGATCCTGTTAACACTTTAACAGGATACAAACATGGGACTGTGCCTGTGTCCTGGTAGTTTCACAATCTGCTAGTACAAGTCACAGCTGTATTAAAAAATAAATGTCCCAGCTTCCAAGTTAAAGAATCATGGGAGGAATACTTGTGTGAACTGAAATATCTCCAGTCAAATGGATTGAAGGAAGCTTACCCAGGTATGCTGCAGGGAATTAAATTAGAAGATGTAGATTTAAACTGCTTCAGACTAAGGCAAGCACATGTCTGAATCCTCCTACGTCCTTGCTGAGTACTCTAACAATGGGATAAAGGAGTGAGAGCGAACCATTTACTACGTTTTTAATAGAACCATTCATTGCCATGTGTTTTTTCTATACGGTTCTGAATATAAATCAACAGATGCACAGATAACTAACTAACTAACTAACTAGAGTAGAACATTTTGTACAAACAGAAGAGGTTTGTGCTTTGTCTTGTCTTGTTTTTTTTTTTTACGTATGAGGAAAATATGTGGGGAAAAATAAGTTTAGTTTTAGTCAAACTCATTTCTTGGTAATTTTGTTAGTAAAACTTCTGAATCAAAAACATCACTTATGTGCAAAGCTTTGTCATTTTATATCATGGGATGTCTGAAAAAAAAATAAACAAACCATAGTCTGGGTGTAAATTATTCATTCCTAGCTGCTATGACAAATAATATAGAAGAAAATTATAGATAAGTATATCACTTTACAAGAGCACATGCACAGATCAAACTGATTTTTATTGCCTTCACAACAATGCATGTTCCCGTTTAAAAAATCTTCACTAATGATGATAATGTGCAGGATAGACAAATTCCAACTAAATTGCAAACATTCACATCCTTAGTATACAAGATTACTTAAATACTTACTCAAAATCTTTTTTAGGTATTAGTACATAAATGTTAGAGGGCAAGAAGACCTTTAGAATCTCCTTTGGTATTTGCTGGGGATCAACAAATGTCTGGTAAAAAATTGTGTTTTATGAACACACCTGTCTCATTTTTTGCCTTAATGCTTTAGTGGTCTGGTGGGCACATGAGGAATAGGATTCATCTCTGTGGCATTGTGGTACTGGGAACAAACACAGAAAATGCCACACTGGCCTCTACAGAGGGGTTGTGACTTGTTTTACAACCTTTCAAGCACAAGAAAAACTCTACAACCCAGTTGCAGCAGGGTCTCCTAAGGTCTTCTTTCCAGTTGTTGGTATTTCCACCAGAAACAGTGACCTCAGATTGCTCCACAATGGCAGGAGGTGTCAGGCAGCCAAAAAAATGATAACAGATGCCTTCTGCAATCTCCTTTACTCAAAGCTTAGCATCGTGATAGGTTTCCCTCACTGAAGCATTATAAATCAGTTCTGCTGGAGTCATTTTGTTACTTTAATTTGTTCAGTGCCAGGGACTCGGAACTCAGCTCAGCGCTTGATTTCTCCTCAGGAAAGCCATGTGTGAAAAGTGATTTTTCTCCCTGCATACACAAATGCCGTGTTTTCAGTGTGCATGTATGTACATTTACTGCCCCAACAAGTCCTTACTGTGGGGTAGGACATTCAGCGACAGACACTCTGGCTCCATCTTTTCCAGATCTGCCCCACTAACAGTCCATGCTGGCATGGTGTTTATTCTTCTGTACAATTTTCCCTGGAGGAGGCTTCTTTTAGTCCCCAATACACAGAAGGAAATAGGGGTGCTAGTTGCATGGACTCACTTTTTCTCCTTTTGTGTTCATTAATGTCATACATCACATATAAGGAAGAGATAAATAGGATGACAAATGGAAAAGAGAAGAATGAAAAGATTTTAACTTTGTTGCATTGTATCCAATGCAGCATTCATATAGATGTTATAGTATCTGTAGTAAATTAAAAGATTATCCAATGTTACACAGAAGTTTGTCCCAGGCCTTTGATTTTTGCTGTAGTAGCTATGTGATCTGCTCAGTCACCCAGGACATGTCTACTTTGGGTAAATAACTGGAAACCGAGACAAGTTAGTTCAAGGATCACAAACAGTATATGTAGATCTATGTTACATTGTGTCAAACTAGCTGGTCCTATCAAAAGGCAGAGATAATTAGCTCAGGAGTGGTATCATGCTGGCGCAATCAGAATGCCTTTGAGGCCTGTGACTTTTGTCCCTGCAGGGCACAGCTGTGTGCAGATAGAAATACCTGTTCATGGGGTGGAGAGTCCAGGATCCCCAGCATGTTTTTGAGATAGAACCTCAGCAATTTTTTGGCAAAACTGGGATCGAAAACTAAAATACAGAGCGCTGTTTAGGAATTTAGAAATTTTCTTAGTAAAAACCCCCACGGAGGCAACAAATACAATGTGAAGGCAAAATCAGTCTTATGATTATAAAAATACTGCAATGCCATTAATGTAACTCAGGTCTATGCTCCTGAATCCTGACTTACCTTTCTGCTGCAGCCCAGTTCATCTTTTTCCCTCTCCTCTCCTCTCCTCTCCTCTCCTCTCCTCTCCTCTCCTCTCCTC
>KZ505767.1:340742-352522 GCA_002844005.1 Limosa lapponica baueri | reverse complement strand
GGCTTCTTTATTCCAGCTGTTAGTTATTGAATGTGCAGTAAAATAACTTCAGTTTGCTATTTATTTCACTAGTGTCCCATTATAAAATTCTACATATGTTTTGGACTGTCTATTTTTTAGAATAGGGAATGTCAGCAGCATAACACTGAGGACAACATACCCAGTGACATCAGAACTGAATCTAATTCTGGAGTCTGGTCAAATGATGATCCTGATGATTTGCCACTTCTGAATATGTGATTATGTATCACAAATAGTGCCTCTTCTGGTTTGTATATCAAGAGTTACTACAAGAAAGGGTGAAAATGAAAAGTAATAGCTCTTCATCAGAAGAACAAAAGACAACTTACATGAAACATAAAATATAGCATAAGTTCTCCAGTAGTTAAGAAGAATGAAATCTAAATCTTTATCACCATTAGTAAGCCATAAACTTCAAATTCGTGATTTGGTTTTTAATGGGTACTTTTCACCTTTGAAAATCTTTCTACTCTGAAATTTTCAATCAACATATTAAGATATGGATCACTTTAGCCTTGTCCATGTACAAATTTTATACCCATGTATGAAGTTTGTATTAGCATGCTTTTTAAATTGTTCAGTGTAGAATGACTTAATTTGTACCTTCCAACAGTATTTGAAAATACAAACTTGGCAATTTCAGTTTTAAAACATTTTGGGTTTCATCATTTAAGTCAAGACCCTTACAGATATTGCCTTTGATTTTAAGCACTCCTTCTGATCTCACCATCTATGCATTGCTGCCTCTTTAAAAATGAGGATGTATTCTAAAATATTTTACAAGCTTAAACAATATTATTCAAGTTTGAGCAAAAATAGGGAAAAAAGCCTATCGTGGAATGTGGTACAATCTGATACCATCAAGTTAGTTTTTACACAGTAAACTCTAGTAAAATATGCTTTTTAATGTGCATGTGTGATTTCATCATGTATGTGAATATTGTTTAATTCATTTTTTCTTTTAGAACCTTACAAATGGTACTATGTCCCACAAAAATTAGATTAGTCTTATTGCTGCAAGCTAATAAAAACTATGAACTCCTGCAGAAGCTAAGTATTTGCTTTTGATCAATCAGTGCTCATTGGAGAGTATCCTCTTATGTGTTACTACTGAAGGTAGAAAGCTGGGACACAAACCTCTGGTGGATTTCAGGAAGCAATAAAGAATATTAACAGCATATAGAAATAGCTGAAGCCTTCAGTGTATAGAGATTGGATGGGAAATCAGATGACCTGAGCTCCATTATTTACTTCCTTTACTATACTGAACAAATCAGTATTTTGTTTTATTTCATAGCAATAGTGTAGTAATGTTTACCTGCCATAATAAAATATTTTTGCATGGTGGAGTGCTGTACAAATAAATATTTACTCCTTGTCTGCAGTGATTCAGTTTGTTATTCTCTGAAATAATGTCTCCTATTATGCAGAAGAAAGATAGAAATATATTATGGATGTGGCAGATAAGTTTTATTGGAGGGGGAAACACGGTGTCCTCTACTTACATATTATCTTTCTCTTTTCAAAAACTCAGGTGCCTCAGTTAATGACAAATTAAATCCACCTGATTTTCTGTCTGCGAGAGTCCTGAAAGCTCCAAAAAAGGTGCTTTGAGCTTTAAACTATACTTTGTAGGAGCAGTAGATTGAACCATGCTCTCCCTCTGTAAGTAACACGTTACACTTCATGGTCTCCTTTGTATCCCTTACAAAGAGTCTTGATATAAAATCTCACATGATTGAAAACTTAAGTTAATGAACTGTGAAGAAAAAAAAAGTAAAAAAAAGTAGGGGGGACATCATGGGATGTATGTTTTCCTTTCCTTATGCGATACTATGTTCAACAAAATTCAAAGAAAGTTCACTATAGCCTAGATCAAATATATTCTTTCATTCACTATAAAGTTTCAAGCTGATGGTCCTTCTTGTATTTCACTGTGACGGGTAATGACAGCAATTGTCTCCACCCATCCATTCTGCACTTAGACCGCAGGCTGCCATCCCCTCACAGAAACACCACAAATGGCAGATTGTCCATTCCTTAGCCATCACAGGTTGCAATCTGACACATTAAATTAAAATGCCATTGATTTCAGTTTGTGTTAACACAGTAGGCTGTGATGTGTGGGACTCAGAGCCATCAGATGATGAAGCTCCTACAAGTCTCAGCTAGCAGAGATCCTATTTTATACAGCTTGGAACTCAATCCTTAAAATGTTAAATTTGACCATTTCTATGCCAGTTTTACTGAGTAGCTTAATTGGAAAAAGCATGAAATCTTTCTCCCATGGAGCATGCTTTCTTTATATTCATTTAATATTCTCCCCTCTGCACAGAAGTGAACTTATCTGCACTATGCACCGAGCAATGCTTATGAATGGCAGAAAGCAAAGGGCTGACACCAGGCACAAGAAGTCTGTATTGTCAGAAATGCCATAGTTCATCAAAACCACGGCATTTCCCTGCCAACTCCCTGCCAAATTCCTGCTTGATTTCTTAGCATCATCGGTCCTCTTCAGATGTTCTCAAATAAGATACTGAGGTATTTAAACTAACTGCATACACACAAGCTCTTTTTTAAAGAGGAATGGAAAATTTTGCTTACAAACAGGTTCTTGCTTATGCTGGAGCCATAGAAAAGCCCTTTACCCCTTCCCTTGTGAATATTCTGCTATTCTAGGTGAAGAAATTGTGTTATTTTTATTCCACCTACTGCTTAGAAAACTACAGTGTTGAAAGGAGCTTGCCTGGATGTACATCGATGAGTTGGCTATATTCTGGAATTCTAGAAATTCAAAATTCATTAGAAACATTTAATGAAGCTTCACTTACCTCACATCTGATTGATGACCTGAAAAGCCTGCTCTTTAACATGGTGTGTCGAGCTTCAATGCAGAAATACAGGAGGAAGGAGAACGTATTGCACAGTATTTTATTTATTAGTTATATCATTAGAGGCATAAGGTTAGACCTTCAGTTGACCCTAAAGTTGACTTATTGTAGAAAATGGTTCAGTAACCATGAAATGGGCATCTGAAATGAAGAAAAACCAATGTTCTCTTGAACTCTTCAATATGACTTTCTTCTTAAATCCAACCTCATATACTCCTTAGTGTATTTATAAACTGTCTCCAGTAACAGGTTAGCTTGTTATTGCAAAAAATATATTTATTCATTTAAATAGCATATTCATTTTAGCATATTTATAGGACTTCTTGCTATACACCGAATTGTAATCATAGCTGTATATGCATAATAAACCAATAAAAATATACAGTTTATCATTCGGCTAAGATAACCATTGTTCAAGGATAATATTCATTGAGTATCTTAAACACCTGTCTTGCCAGCAAATCCATTGTTTGTATATTGGTCCCCTGAAGGTCACTTGGTTATACAACTAAGACCTTGTGCAGTACAGAGGCATTTTACAATTATTCAACACAAAGCCAAACAACAGGAAATTCACATTTTGATTGTGAATGCAGCTTTCATAAAACTTACCTCAGATATGCCCTGTGAAAAAAAATGACAAAAACACATGAAACAAAAATATTATCCTAAATGTCCTCTAAATATTGTTGAAAAGGTCTGAAAGAGAATCAGCTTATTTATTGATTTCCTGTTCAAGACATCTCCACTACTAGGGCTCCTCAACTGAGGTGGTTGCATTAGCATTTTTAAGCTATATGACCCTGAACACAACTCCTGAGAAACCTAGAAGACTTGCATTTACAACAGAACAGAAAGATGAGATCTTTTTCTGTTGTGGACCTCTTAGAAATATAAAATTCATTACTACAAACTTTAAAGTAGTCAATAGTAAATAGGTAGTTAAAATAAAATATCAGTGCAGAATTACAAGATATTGATCCTGCCTAGTATCTACTTTTGGAACTACTGATGATCTTCTCTCTTGTTATAAAAGGTCCTTTTAATAGCTAAAGAAGGAAATGACACTTTCACATCCTTGGGATCTACAGCTGCCTCATTTCAAATTCTCCATCAAAGAAATTCTTAACTATTCTCTTCCAGCTGCTTTTATGCTTCTTTGTTATGCTAATGTTCTGTGAAAAGATGTCATGGAGGATCAAAGAATTTTGTGCATACTATTTATACTAAAAATAATTTTTATTTAAACTTGAAGTTTAAAGTAACTTTCCATTTTCATTAATGTACAAAATTAAGAGTGAGAACAGCTATGTGACTGCATGTGGAAGTATGGATGACTCCAATAAAGGACAATACCAAAAAGGACCAGTGAGGTGCTTCTGTTTCAATCATGGCAGAGCTCTTTATCTAAAAACAGGCAAAATCTTTTATTTGAATATAACAGGAATCTGAAACTATTTCCTTAAACTGGTAAAGAATCTTTTATGAGAGGATAAATTTACCAACCCTAGGCTGGGGTAGAAATCTCTTATCCTGGAGAAAAACATGGTACTGGAAACTAATAGGATACATGAAAGTAAGTCCTAAAGATGGCTAAATGTTGCTGTATGTTACATACATGCTGTATTTCAGATGTATATCATGTCAGGCAATGCAGTGGCTCCAATTCAAAAATGAGAAGGAATTAGAGCTCTCTATTTCTTGAGCCATAGAAGCCAGAATTTTCCTTTCCATGTTTTAAAACATTATATGGAAGGATCTAGCCACAACAGAAATAAATAGATTACTGTGATTATAGATTATTACTACTGAATAACATGGGGAGAGTTTAATCACTGAAAGTGAGTATCATATGCCACTATACAGGGAACATATTTATCACATTTTTTCTTTCTTTTATTCTTGAAAACTAGTGATGAACTTCAAAAGCTTTCAAACAGAAGGAGAAAAGATGATGAGGAAGGTGCTTTGGTGAGATGTAATCTGAATGCTAACAGTGGTCAGAATATTTGTCTTCTTGTTGAAGGAGGAGGAAGGGAGATGAAGGAGGTGGACAGTAACTGATAACACATATTGAAACGAAATAATTGTGGCAATAAAATATCTTGACAGTTGAACAAGTCAGAGGTGAGGGTCAGCTTCAGTATTTCTGCTATGAGGGAATGTGAAATGTCAACAAAGGGAGTTTGCAGTGAAGCTCATCTAATCTGTGCAAAAGCTCTGAAGTTGCCACTCTTCAAGCTCCACAACTACTTGAACATGCTACAAGACCCAGATTTCACTGTTTGAAAGCTGTTAAAAGCAGATCCCTCTGGAACTGAGTCACTGTAACAGTCATGTGAAAGCTCAGTCCTTCCATAAATATCCCATTAAACCTGTAATGTTAAGTCATATGTTAAATTTGATACCACAAAGATGCAATAAAAAATGCCAGCTCTAAAATCTTGGCTGTGAAACAGAGATTCCAAATGGATTAAGAGAATGGGGTCACTAACAAAATTATAATAAACATCTGATAGTTTATTTTTACCTAATAAACATGGGACTATCAAAATCATCTGAAGCCAGGGGATGCCCTGACTTCAGAAATAATTTTGACATAAAAATAATGTTACATTGAGTAAGCTGATAAAAAAGCAATATATGTACAATTTAATCAGAGTGATACCCTGGGGAATAACAGTCTATTATCTGCATCTCTGTAAATATCAGAAGACTGTAGTTTAAACTAAAGTGTAGTTCAGATCAGTAATAACTCTTTATGAGAATAAAATTATTCAAAGAATTGCTATACAAATTTATTTGAAAGCATCATCTATATCCATATAAACTTCTGTATCTGCAAAATCTTGCAGATATATATTTAAAAATCACAGATCTTATCGGGACCATTAATAAAGAAATTTGGACTACAGTATCATTAATTACTCTCCAACTATGATCATAGCACAAAATGAAAAGTGGAGTTTTCTCTAATGGTCTTTTCCAAATATTCTGAGGTCATAACACATCTACCCACAGCACATTGTAGAGACCCTAGGAAATTCATCCTTAGGTGGAAAGGACTCTACACCTGAAGTGATTGTTTAAGATCTTCAATATTTACTACAGGAAGGGAAAGTGTCCAGAAAAAAAGTATGAGAAAGAGTCAATTTTATACCAAACTTCATATTCCTAGGAAGTTTTTTTATGGTGTCTAAAAGGTGGCTGTTAGAGAATATGAGTATGATTTTTGTGGGATGCATATGTAGATTTAAATGATCAGATGAAGTGCACTCCCTACTTTGTGTGGTTTGTGCGGAGAAGAGGTCAAAACAGAGAAAGAAGATGAAAGTTATTGCAGATATAAAGGATTTAGCAAAAAGTTGATAAGGCTTACTTTGTTATTTAGTTAAGGGATTGTTAGAGGAATAAAGAAATACATGTCCCATGATTTACACAAATGTGATCTGAAATGCAGATGTGAATATGCCCATGTTCTAAAATTTCAAACCTAAATTAGAGGATTACATGCCAAAAGTAGCACATACACATCCCAAAACTTTTTGTATACTGGAAAGGAAAGGATGTTCACGTTTCTATATCACCCACATTGTTAGGAATCAAAATCAAACTTTATTTTGTTTCTGGAAAAAAGAGTCACTGTATGTATTGAGCCATAGAACTTGCAATGCAACCAAAGACCTACAAACAATGACCAGTAATCAGTGGTCATGTTAAAAAAAATCTACTTTCTTGCGAGATGTGCAGTCCAAATAGATCTAACAATTTTTGTCTAACAATTGTTTTTTGGGGGCTTGTCCAAATGAAATCTACAAATCATTTAAATGTCTCCTCCCATTTGTTCTATTCTGCTAAATTATCTGTTAAATATGACATGAAGTCAGCATTTGGGGAGAATCTGTGACTGGTGAAGATTTGCTAGACTTTATTGAATGTTACCTGGCCAAGATTCAGTGACAGTGAAGTCAGTGACAGTGATATAAAACAATGAAACAGTCTCTGTCTGTCATCCGTTATTGCAGATTGTGAAATTCATATATTTTATGTCTATTCTGTAAGCTTAGTTTTTTCAGAGTTTAATTACTCTAATTCTTCTGTTCATTTTAACTTTGTTACTACCATATGCTATCTGTCTCTAGATCATCTAGAAAAACTGTGAATTCTAAATGTATAGGGAATTTGATAATCATTATTTTCACAGTTCTGACTTGAATTAATTAAAGCAGATTGGCTGCTATTTTTACAATAATTTTGACATGTCTTTCATCTTGCTAATTTGTGTCTATATAACTGCTGGCACTAGTTTTGGTTAGTAAATAACATTTTTTTTCCTTTCTAATCTTTCTACTTGATGCAGAGCAGTAATTTAACGTCTCCATGATTCTTTGAGTGTAGAAAGAGGATTGATTACAAACATTTTGGATTTAGATTTTAAGTTGTGTCCCTATACTTGGATTTTTCTCCCATTTCACCAGATTACTATTCAAGCAAGAGTTCATCTTGAAATAAAATATTGAGTCCCAGGACATGTGACTATGACACATGGGTTCTGCTGGGTCCCACATCAGCAGTTCAAGAGATTTCAGAAGGTATTAGCTTGCCCCACACCGGTCCCCAAAGTTATTACATGGTGATATCAGCAGAAGGGAATGACATTGGTCTTTCAGGCACTCATTTCAAATCAATCCACTGGTGATTTTTGATCTGAACTGGGGGAGGACAAAGAAGACAAGTTGATTTTTCTTGTGCTGACTGTAGAGGGAGGATGACACAGCAGGATGAGGGGGTCAGCCCCTTCTAGAGTAACAGAGCAACCAGATGAGAATAGCTACAACCTAGAGGTCTTCTGTCGAAGTACTTATTTACCAGATATTCAGTAATGTCCAGTAGTCATCTTCTTTCTTCACCACTATTTTAACTTATTGAGAACTTCTGGTGAATTTCTATGCTCTCTGTTTGAGTTCTCTCCTGCCTGCCATTGACACCTTTTCTTATTCTGCCCTTTAATTCCTCAGGTCTGAGACCCAGGGACCTAGAAAATCATAATAGTAAAAACACATTAGATATATATGATACATGGTATTACACGATTTTGAATTTCTCCAGCACAGGAATGGGGTAGAAACACATGTTCCTGAGTAAATCTTTATGTATAGAGTTCTATCACTCATTGCTATGGCATAGCAAAATATTGAGATAATCTGGTTAGTCTGTTGAACACAAAATTTCTATTCATCCAGTTTGAGATGGGAAAATCACTGCCCCATGACTTATCCATCACATTTTTGCTAGTAATATTTGCTAGCTCATGGGCACTGACCATGAGCTGCACGTGAAACTAAGAAAGAAAAATGTATAAATTAGCCATCTTTAAGAAGGAAAGTCAATTTTTCTGGTATTCTCTTCATTAAACCGAAGGGACTGCATTACACCTGACAATAAACCATCCTTTAAAGAAATAATTGCCCATATGTTGTGTTACACAGAACTAACATAGCTTTCTGCAACAGCACCATCTACTGATAGATCTTTTGGCCATTTAAAAAATAAGAAATGGAAAGAAAAAATTAATCTTAATCTCAGCAACACTGCATACATGTTCACAGTAACCCTCATAACATTGCGTGGCACATTTCAAAAAAGGATCAGACATTTATAAATTAGACTATCATGCACAGTTCCACTGACTAGGATAACAATTACAGGGACAAGTAATGCTCATGCTTTGTAGCATTAGTTGGGCAACAGACAGAATCAAAAAGCAATTTCCTTCCATGGTTAAATTTTGTGTGCATGCCAAGGCCTTTGTGCTTTCCTCTGAAGCGTGCAACCATTGCCTCAGGCAGGATGCTGGACTAGATGGACCATTGGTTCTATTCTGTTATGGCAATTCTATTGTTCTTAGCTCCTGTGCCAATGAAATATCAAAACACACCATCTAAATTGCATTTGATATATATACTGTGTCACACTTCAAACCAGTGAAGCAACACGGACAGTGTGATTCATGTGGAGAATGTGCTTGAGTTACTTCAGACATGAGGAAAGCAATATCAGAGCTAGGTCTACAACCTAGTGCACACAGCAGGATTTGGCAATCTGTGATGTGTTTTGTCCATATGGAAGCGAAAAAGTGTTCAAGTGCTATCAATAAAAACAACACAATGTGTCTGTTTCTGAGCAGCACACATCACCAAGCTGTGGGTGCATGTGTAAACACAGAAGCTGATACTCCCTGTAGAAAAAGATGTTTGCAGACTTCTTTGTTGCTATTTACTGATTTAAAAAAAAATGCTCAAGCTTCTCAGGAGCAAAATTTATTTGCTATTTCATTGAATGTTTTGTTCTCAAACAGCTTTGTGAAGATGCCAAAGAAAAAAAAGAAGCAAAGAATAATCCTAGGAAATTCTTACTCATTGCAATAAAGTAAGTTCTTCTCGTTGTCATTATAACTCGTGAAACACAGATTTTTAAATTTTTGGAATATGTAGAACATACTAGAAAGTTTTATCTTAAAAAAATAGGTTAAAAGACTGCATATGCTTAAAGAGGTGAAGTAGAGCATAGAACAGGCCTGACACGTGTTTGTAGTTATTGATGTATAATACACTGATAAAATTATATTATGATCTGTGTGTACAGAAATTTAGACCTGGTTGTAACAGTGGACCCTTTGAAGGTTACCTTTCACAAACCTATTTGCTTAGCTGCCACATAGCATGAAAATTGCAGATTTTTACTGGGTTCCTATTTCAAAAGATAAAGAGTGTTTGTCTTTCATGAAGATCTTGTTGAAGTTAGAGAGGGATGACTGCTTCATATTATAGAGATATAATTGGTTTTCAGTTTATTTTAAACTGTGTGTTTACTTCACAGGTTTCAAGAGCTTTTATTCACATAGGCCAGTTTTCATTCAGGTTTCATTTCAAGTTGCTGTCTCTTTTGACAAACTTCTTGCAGCTTGAACAGGGAGAAATTTTTTTTTAAATTGGTTTAGTGAATAGCAAAGGTAACTTTTGTCATAAGAAAGAATACCATTAAAATATTCCTGGAAAGAAAGTCACTTGAAAGCAGATATCAAGGCAACCAGTTTCCAGTAGAAGATCTGTGGGAGCAATTCCTTTCTTTTCATTCAAAACATCACATTTGCTTAAGAGAGTGTAATTTGATTTTAAATTCTTACTGACCATCTCACTACAGGATTTCAGACACCTAGTGTTGCTGTTACAAAAAAGCTCATCTTTTATTCTAAGATCAAAAGTAACAGATGTCATATCATATGACTTACCGGTCCAATCAGAGTATAACCAGCAAATTATGACTAGAGGACATTTCATGTAAACTTCAGGAAGAACAGATGGCCAGCAAACCTTTGACTGAGGTATTTAGTGTAAATGATTTGTCAAACCAGAGATAGAGGCATTTATTTTAGGTCACCTTCTGGAAAGTATCTCAGAGCTAAATAACTGTGGCTAGTTGGTGAAATATTCTGGCTTTGTTATACAAAGGAGAATAGATTTAATTTATCCTTTGAACCAGTAACCCTGTGAAATCTTTGAAATCCCTCCATTTTCAGTCATTCTGAAGATCCTGGTAGCAGTTAAAATGCACCCAGAAATAAGTGAGGTGTCTAAGTGAATCATAAATCATAGAAGAATCATCATTAAGATTTATTTTAAAGATTACTTTATAAATTATTATTAATTTCATTTTATTAAGCTCATTGTGGTTCTCTTAGATACAACATATTACTTTTTTCTGCTTCTCTACTTTGTATGTATAACTACAAACCTGCAATGAGAAAAGCACTTTGAGTTTTGAGATACCACCAATGTCAGTAACCTAAGATATATAAGGCATTATTAAGCTAGCAGTTTATCTATAATGAAAAAATGTAGCCACTCCTCCCCAGGAGGGGAAAGAAGTCCCAGCTAGAAAGAGTTAAAAGAAGGAAGTTGTGGGTGATCAGAGAATGCTGATAGTATTCCTTAGCTTGCCAAATAACTAGTTGGACTGGTTTAGGCCATCCAATCTCCTCCTGATCTCGAAGTTGGCAGCCATCTGTGTTCAACAGGATAAAGTGCAAAATTACAGATTTCCAAGATGGTGAGAAACCCACGGAAAGAAAAACATAGCTTTCAGGTAATACGGGAAATATGATTTGCCCAGCCGTATGTCAAGGACCAGCTGGAGTGCATGGAGCTCTGCCTGGAGGGTGAATGAGGAGCCAACCAAGAGCTTCTGAAACAGGATTAAAGGGAGGGCAGGAGGGCAGGGACAGATGAATTTACAGTGGGGGTCTGCTACAGGCCGCCTGACCAGGAAGACTAAGCAGATGAAGACCTCTATAGACAGATAGGAGCAACCTCACATTCATAAGCCCTGGTCCTTGTGGGTGTATTCAACCACCCTGATATCTGTTGGAGGGGCAACACAGCAGGGCACAAGCAAAGCAGGAAGTTTCTGGAATCTGTTGATGGTAAATTCCTTCTCCAAGTGACAGAGGAGCCAATGAGGAGAGGTGCCATGCTGGACCAACCAGGAGGGGCTGGTGGGGAATGTGAAGCTCAAGGGCAGCCTTGGCTGCAGCGAACTTGAGATGGTGAAGTTCAAGATCTTTAGGGCAGCAGAAGGGAGCACGGCAAGCTTACTACCCTGGACTTCAGGAAAGCAGACTTTGGCCTCTTCAGGGCTCTACTTCGTGGAGTACCGTGGGATAAAGCCCTGGAGGGAAGAGTGGCCCAAGAAAGCTGGTTAATGATCAAGGACCACCTCCTCCAAACTCAGGAGCGATGCATCCCAACAAAGAAGTCAGGCAAAACCACCAGAAGGCCTGCATGGATGAAGAAGGAGCTCCTGGACAAA
>KZ505767.1:325897-339111 GCA_002844005.1 Limosa lapponica baueri | reverse complement strand
TAGTGATAGGACGAGGGGTAACTGCTTTATACTGAAAAAGGGGAGATTTAGACTAGATACTAGGAAGAAATTCTTTATTCTGAGGGTGGTGAGACAATGGGACAGGTTGCCCAGAGAAGTTATGGATGCTAGGTTGGATAGGCTTTAAGCAACCAGGTCTAGTGGATGGTATCCAGGCCCATGGCAGGGTGTTGGAACAAGATGATCTTCAATGTCCCTTCCAACTATTTAAGGGTTTTTTTCAGTATTTTGTCGTTCAGTGAACTCCTATTCAGTGGTTAGATGGCAAATGCCTTTGTTCACCCTTTCTTACAGTGCAGCTCCTAATTTTTTCAAGAATTGGAGCACAGTTACCCTTGCAACTGTAGTCTCAACTGCAGGAAAACTACTGTTTCCAATTGAAACTGATCTAATATTCAATTGATAGACCGAAAAAATGCTTCTCGTTTAAGAATGACTGTGCTTAATTTTTCTGTGTGCTTTTTGCTAGCATGCAACGTCCCAATCCGAAACTGTCCCCTATGCAACCTAAAGCAGTATCTTCATAGCTGGAGCTGTGGGAATCAATTCCTAATGAATCATTTATTTCTACCAAATCAGTCTGAATTCTAAGGGGAATGTATGAGTTCAGATTTACTGTAGTGTTTCCTGATTCTCTTCTTTTTGTATAAAATTTCCACTAACAGCTCAGGAGTTCCCAGAGGAACAGAATATATCCATTTGATCTTTCTTTACTGGTCCTGTGCTCACTTATTTGGCAATTTTCACCTGTTTCATTTTCAAATAGAATTTGTTTATTAAAATTTATTCCTACATCAAAAAAACCCAGTCTCCTACCTGCTATGCGTACTCGTGACCCTAAACAATACAGCATCAGAATATGACATCATGAACAGCAAAGTCGTAAGTCTTGTCTTCACAGAAATGCTACAAAGTGTCCAAAAACTACTCCCATCTAACAGACAGAGAACAGAGGAAAAAATGCAAATACATTTGCCTGCAGATACGTAGCAGTTGAGTTCTGCATTGAATCCAAGTTTTACTCTCAACAGCACATCCTTCTTACCTATCTGAATCATCACAGACAGCTCAGACTTTGAACAGTGAGTGAGCAATAATCAAGTTTTTCAAGTAGATGCCCTCCTTCTGTTCACTGCAAAGAGGTTTTGCTGATTCTTAAAAATTCTCCTAAAAGTGGGATGACCCTAAAATGACATGTTAATTACTAATTTAAAGTGAAGATTCAGGATGACAGTTGTTCACTAGGCATCTCTTGAGTCAGAAATAGGTCACTACAATACTTTGGCTGTTCGTCTTCGGTCAAGACACAGGCTCTTGACACAGGTCAAGACACATAGGCTCTTTGCCTATTCCCATCTTCTTCCCAGCTTGTTCAGTAGAACAGCTTCAGAGCTAGCAAGAAAAGATTCTTGTAAGCAAGAGTCCAAATCAAACACAGATTTGTGAGAAAAATCTCATTATAACAGTCTCTTCTCTTTAATAATCTGGGAAAAAAAAAAAAAAAGCAACACTTGTCAAGGAGCAAAATATCTACATCCTTGCCCATTTCATGTTGGTGACAGGTATTTGATAGCTTCAGCCATTGGAGATGGAAAGAAGTTGTGTCAAGGTATCTTATCTTGGGGGTTATTAGTCTCTGATTTGAGATATGCTGCAAGGAAAAAATAAAATGAGAAAAAAATAGTAAGCACTGACATTAGAACCATTTATCACCTACTGCTGTGTGAGGAATAAAAGGATCCTCTTTGAAGATAGTCCATTATCTGCTTCTAGCTGGCTTCTTGCTGTCATATTTTCTTGCAGAAATAATAAATTTAGGAAGATCACATTTTGAGAATAAGTACTGTTATATATCTAAGTATATACACTGTTCCTTTATTTACAGTCACTTTTGCCCATTTTCTAGAAGAAAATAAGGGTTTTTCATTTGTTATTTGTGGTCTCCTCATATCCATTATTTTTTCCTCTCAAGTACAGAAATTGGAGGTGGTAGTGATGGAAGGCTGGAATAATATAAAAGAAAATGCATGCAATATATTTCTTTCTTACTAGACAAATTCCAGTGAAAACAGTTTCTGCTCTATAACGATACAAAAGGATTTCCGATAGGAAATAAATATATATTTTTCACATATATATGTATGCTTATATGCATATATATCTAAATACATAGATATACCTATATGTGCATAGATGCATACCTATGTATACATATTGTTGTGGTTTAACCCAAGCCAGCAATTAAATCCCATGTAGCCACTCACTGTCTGAAACCAGGACACATATGTATAGACATATACCCATATACAGCCATATATTTGTGTATGCATATGCGTTATGTGTGTGTACATACATGTATACATATATGCATGCATCTATGTATATGTGTATTTACATGCGTGTATCTATAAATGCCTATGTATATGTGCATATATGTGTGTATAAGCACATAGAGGCATATATACTTATGCACATACATATACACATATACGTATCTATAGGCTTATACAGGCATATGTATACACTTATTTATACATGTATATATACACATACATATATATACAAAAAGGGCCATCATTTCCAATTTTTACCTAGTAACTATCTTTGTACAGATGGGTCACTGAGCTTGCCTTGATCCCTGTGGATGTCAAAAATTCAATGGTATGTAGCCTTGCAACACTATGGCGAAATGTTACTGATGTAGGTTCACCTCCTGTAAAACTATTTTACCAACTTTTTGTTAATTTACTCCTATTTTAATATTAAAATCATAATATATTTATCAGTATTTTATAGTCATGTTATATCCTAACTATTTTTTAGTACTTTTCCAAAAAGGATTTTATAGATGTTATGATTTAGGCAGAATAGCAATAACAAGGTTGTTAATGTGGTGAGTCCTTTATGTCTGGAAGAGTTTCTTCATTTGCATTTGTGCATCACTGCTCACAGTTCCTACTGACTTTCCAGATGCCATCAACTACGGCTTAGATATTAAAATTAATCCTTTACTAAATAAGAACATGTTACAGAGACTTCCATATTTTTGAATAAACAACAACTAAAACTGAGAGTAATTTACAGATGGATTAGTCTATCTTTCCTTTAAAGCACGGTATGAAATCAATATATTAATCTACTTGAAAAGTAGGATTTGCTTTAGCTAGATATCTTTTTTTAAGACATGAAGTCAAATCTATATTTGTGTTTATAATTATTATTCCTAAAGGTATCTTGAATAACAACCTTTTTTCCCAGGACAGAAAATTTAAAAAAACGAGAGGGTTAGGGGCAGAAGTCCGATTGAATTTTCCACTACAGTTCATTGGGTTTAAGTGCTAAACTACAGCACCCTTCCAAACTCCTTTTAAATTCTCTCCCATATCTACCTTTTTTTTTTTTAATCTTGTGGATAATTTTTCTGTGTTCTTGTAGTGTCACATTCTGACTGTCTCTCTCACACACAAATACCTTGCCTGCATTGCCATTAGCAAACTCCAGCATCATAATTCACCCCAGTGTATGACTGAATTGGTGGTCTTGGCAGTGAAGTTTGTCTTTTACAAGGACTCAGGTGTTGTAACTCCCCTGTTCCTGGGTTTTTTGGTAAAAGACCTGGCTTCTCTCTAAAACAAAGCATTTGTATTTGGTTGAAATAGTTTTTAACACTCAGAATGAGGTAGTTCTAGGATGTTTTAGAAGTTTCCCTGGACAGAATAAAAAACTCTGCTCTTTGTGCTTACAGCCTTGCATGGATAACATCTAATGCTGCCCATCTGGATCCAGATCAGAGCAGCCATCTCCTCCCCTCATGCCTTGAAAATTCATTGCTGTTTTCAAAAATTTA
This sequence comes from Limosa lapponica baueri, assembly GCA_002844005.1. Lineage (NCBI taxonomy): Eukaryota > Metazoa > Chordata > Aves > Charadriiformes > Scolopacidae > Limosa > Limosa lapponica. The sequence continues at coordinate 335,243 of KZ505767.1, read as the reverse complement.
AATTCATTTTCTTCATTGCCATGTGGACTTCAAGGCAATGCAGAGAAAAGAGTTGTTTTGCTGAAACTTAGTATGCTTTTTAAAATTATTTTCTAAATTTGAAAATGGCATATTGAGGAAACATAACCAAGTTGCTCTGTAAGAGTTTTGAGAAGCAGCCTCTGTGACTACGCTGAGAGTTTTGTGGATGAACTGGGAAGCAAGATGAAAAAGATCACCTACCTGAAGAGGAGAAAGCTGAGGCTGATCTCAGGTTGTTTCTCAGCAGCCATTGTGCCCTAAGGCTGTCCAAAGCATCCAGAGAGGGGCTAGGTCATTGTGCCACACTGAGGTATCACAGCTATGGCTTAAGTTGCTTTATAGTTGTAATTTGTTGTTGTCAGTAAAGATCACTTGTAAATTTATCACTGCAGAAAGACTAGGATTTGCTTTTTTTAAGTAGAAGTACAATATCCTTTATTTTCCTTCATTAGGAATAGTATTGAATTGTATCACCCATACCCATCCATTAGAAATTTTTAGTAATTATAGGACAAACCAACACTTTTTGAAATGAGTAATGTTATTTTGCTATCTGATTTCCGGTTTAGCCAATAAAAAAAAATTGATGTAAATTATTTCCTTACTCTGGCTGAGTGCCTTTAGGAGCATATACGAATGTCCTGATTTCCTCATCTTTACTAAACCAGAACTGTATTTGAACACTAATAGATCCTGATAGTGTGACAAAAAATTCATAAAATTAGAAAAAAACTGTCAAGAAGTTTTCTCTGTTGTATATATTGTACCTGTAGCCCATTTAAACAATTAGTAAATTAAGAATAAGGATTTCCCCAGCAAGACTGAGGTTACCTACTGCATGCTTTGCATCCAGTGATTATTTTCCTGTGCTGTAAAGAATACTAAGTGTTTCTGCCCAAAACTGTCAGTATTTTCTGTTTGAACACCATTTTCTCAGCTGTAATGCTTGAAAGAGTAAGTAGGTTGTGTGGTATTTTACAGGTTAGTGTAACTAGTCTAATCTGTGAGTAATGTTTAAGACAGAACCTTTATTTGGCAATGTGTGCTTAGTATAAAGGTTTGCCTGCTAAGAGTTTCTCTCTTGATGTTATTGTGAATCATGACATTTGCTTGGTTTTGAGTGTGAAAGCACTTAGATGACACATCTCATTTTCTTTTCTGTCATTACCTCATTTTAAATTAGAATAGTAGATTAATTGCCCCTTTAATGACAGGTGCTTGCCTAGACAAAGCTAAAATCAGGGTTAGCAGTGTGCCAGGTAATTTAGGTAGTCAGCAAACCATGAATTTCACGCTGACAATACTACAGGCATTCATCCCAGATATTCTCCCTTTTCTTTCATGCAGTCAAATAAACTATTATCTGGGTTTCTTTAGGACACTAGATCCCTCCAAAGATGGGCTTTATTAGCTTTATTTTCTGTGCTCAAGCACACACTTGGCTTTGAATTTCTCTTTTTTTTTTTCCCCCCCCAAGGACCATCCCAACCCTTATTTTGCATTATTTTCATCAATATAATTGAATTCAGCATGATGTAGGGTGTTGTAAACACCACAGGGATTTGTGTGACTGGAGTGCCTTTGGCAAGAAGGAACTTTAGATCTGAGGCCAGGAAAGGGGATAAGGAAGCTTAAGCACCAATGCTTGGGTTACTCTGTGATAATACACAGGGCAGTAACATATGCTGACATGTTCAGTGTTGTATCACTACAACAATTTTGCCCTTGCCAGTTCCAAATTGTTTTCATTAGAGTCAGCAGAATACAAAAGATCTCACTGCTGGGTAGGTAATTCAAGAGTCAAAACTGAGGGATGCCAGTGCTTGGTTTCAGGGTCAGATGGCTGACTGAGAAATGAATGGGAATTTCTTTGTATGTTTCCAACAAATTATCATCATGGAACCAGGCTATGAAGAACACAAACTTTTATTCTGAGCAAAATCATCACTAGATACAACTGCAGAATAACATTCTCAGAAGTCTTTCACCCTCATATACCCACACTTTGTTATTCATTAGCATTGCAGTTGGGCCTGCTATATGCCTAATTGATGAAACGGTTGTGGTCATGCTCAGTGTGTCAATAGGAATGGTAATGTTGCCATTGTTTTCAGCAGAAACTGGAGGTATTTAATTAAGATGCTCATGCTAGCTCCCAAGCACAGCAGCTGGTGTCCAGCTTTTATTTTCTAATTCTCATTTATGTTCAAATGTGGAACAGACAGCCCCTTCTTGAGGGTCTCTCTTCCCTCTCGCAGAAGAAGGGTAGAGAGTAATCAGGAAGACTAAATCAGCTTTTATCTCTTGGGAAACACGATGTTTGAGCTTCCCAGCCAAAACACACATCGTAACTAAACTTGGAGGCAATTCAGCTACACGTGTTCCTTGACCAGAGCTGCGTAGGACACAACATACGTATTCAGAGCACATGCAGCTTTGAGAAGCAGCAGTGGTACATTTTTCTGCAGAGGAGAAGGTGCTCTAAAGTAATCAACTTCAATTGAAGTGTAATTTGCTGGGTAAGTAAAATTCTCAGTAAATAGGTGAATCTGGGTTATGAGCCCTGCTTAAGAACTTCACATTTTGATTCAGCTGTTCTCCAAAACGTCTGAAAAGCAATGTTATATCATATGTAAGTTATATATATATCATAATATGTGCTCCTGGAGCATAGAAAATCATGAACACATGAGACTTTATGAATACCAATAATATGAACTGAGGGAAAGTCATTAAGTTTAGAGAACATAGCTCTCATGATGCTTAAGACTGTGAAGATGAGCACGCAGGATGAGGAAGGATAGGATAGGATAGGATAGGATAGGATAGGATAGGATAGGATAGGATAGGAGTATTCTCTCCAGTTGTTGAATGGTTGGTTCTTCACATCTTCTACATGCTTTGGAGAAAAGCAGCATAGCCTGTACTCTTTATTTTTCAGGGTGTCTTTGATCTCATTTTTTAAGCATAATGTACATAATAGTCATTATATTATTTTTAGAACACTTCTTCATAAACTTAATATTTTCTTAACTTAAATAAGGGACTAAAGACAACTAGGAAAATAATTTGTGTGGTTACCCAAATGTACTATTGCTTTGTTTTTGCTTAGGAGTATTTATTTTGGCTCATTGTTTTGATAAGACAACCTCTAACTTTATTATTTTAATAGGATATGAGTTTCACTGTTTGGATTCCTTTCATGAAAGTGTTTACCTGAAACAATCCCAGTTTTCCTAATACTTTCAGAGAGGACACTGATGTGCTAAGCAATACATGTGATCAAATAATGCTTATTCATCGTAGATTTGTGTTCAGTAAAACTGAATCCTCCATTGCTCAAGCTATGAGGAGAAAAGATGTCATCAACTCAGTATTTTTTTCAGTTCAGCAAAAAGAGCAATACATCATTAGAAAAGTAAAGCTGATTTCTTTTCACTCAATAAAGGTCACTATTCTCTCCCAGTACCATCCGAGTCAACATAATTGTCCATACTCAGACAGGTCTCTGTCTTCCTTTGTTTTTTATTGAAGTATGGATGAATTTTGTTCTTGGAAATAGCAGTTAGAGGATGTCAAATTGTGGGAATAAGTTACCTGGTTATCAGAATCTATTTGCAGTGTTAGATTTTAAATGAAATTGTTCATTGTCTTGATCTTCTGAAAAGAAAGCTTGAAAGACTGGTGAAGGGACCAAAATACAGGACTTGGACATATGCAAAAACTTATCATAAAGTTTGTCTTTGGTGCTACTTACCACCCTCCCATTTCTGAAAGGACAATAGGTCTCATATTTGCAACAACGTGATGGCTTACAATGTGATCTTTGCTTTTGTGTATGCTTATGCATTTTTGTTCTTTTAACAAATCCTTGCCTGTAAAAGAAAACCTATTTAGAAGAGAAGGTAGAAGGAAAGTATGCCAGGCATTTGCACAGTAGAGAAACAAAAAGAGTATTTGCAGAGCTAATTTTAGGTCTGCTTTATAAGCCTTAAGTGTATCTTCCTAAGCATCACAGTAAATTATATTGAGGATTGAGAATGCAAGAGTCATCTTTGGAATTCAATCCTACTCATCTCTTTCATATCTTTATTTCATCCAGGCAACACTGGCATCAACTGCCATGGAAAATGAAGGACGCTATGATACATATGCTTTTTTGTGCCTTCTGAATTGCTATAATCTCTTGGGTGTCTCTAGATATGAGAATTTCCCATGCTTCAAACTTTCAGAATAAAACTTCATGTGAAAAACGTAGATAGTAAAGAACCAAATTCATCACTGGGGTAACTCTACTGACTTTGGGGTAAAGATACCAAGAGCGATTTTGGCCCATCCTATTAAAATAATAGCCCAGGTGTTCCTGGTGTGAAATTCAGGAACCTTTTTCTTAAAGTTAAAGAACTAACAACTTCAGAAGCTTTAATATAAATGCTGTACAATTACTATTTAATCCTTTTTAATACATTTCAGTTTCATTAATTTGAAAGCCCTGATACTATCAGGAACCTACCTATTATTGGTCCCCAAAGTAGTTTCTTTTGCCAGCTGAGGATGCAGTGTCACTATCTAACAACTCCTCAGTCACCAGCTCTATTGTTCTGCTTCAGCTTAAGCTTTCCCACTTAATATCAGCATGATATAATTGTGCCATAGGTGACAAACACATTATTCCTTCTTGTTATACTGAACTTCCTGTCTTAATTACCAAATTCATTTTTCCTTCACATCCCACTTGCTCATTACTCATTTTCAATTATGATACAGATTTCCCTTAGACTTTAATTACTTCTTGTGCTTAAAAGGATAAATTAATTTTCTTATTAACCCTTTGACATCTCATTAAGGTCACTGAATAGGACAATTCTGTTTTCTCATGGCATGCCATCCAGATTATGCCAGTTTTCAGAAATATGAGGAGGCTTAGAAGGAATTTGCCGCAGACATTATTAGTTCATGCTGATGTGGCATCAGTATCTGTGTCATATGATATTTTTTGCCTACATCGATCTACCATTTAAACTGGGAATGTGTCTATCCTTGTATGACATGGAAGAATTAGTGCTGTTGGTTTTACTTTGTTCATAATCATCACATTCATTTTGACTTTTAAAAATGTTAATAGTGGTGGGCAGAGCACAAAGGATTCCATTTGCTTAGCTCAGACCAGCCTCTGATAGGAAGGGTACCAGACAGAATGAAAATTCAAGGTTTCCCTCCTGCTGGCATACAAAAGCCTGTAACACTGGCTTGTTTATGGACAGTGGAAATATTACACTTTAAAATACTTTAAAGGGAAACCACATACCAATTCCTCCTTAGTTTTTGGTACACAAAGCTCCACACTGTGTTAGGTCATTTTATCACCATAAATTTGATGTTACAATTTGTAAACCACTGAATTTTTCTCATTGAAACAGACACTAAAGTTGCTCAATCCTTTGGAAGAGAGGAGTTGTGAGTTCTGCAGTATTTCTAGTGCTGGTCTCTCCTTGCTCCTTTGGCCCGTTCAGTTTCCCCACCGTTTACAGCTTTGTCCATAGACTATGAGCTCCCTGTGGGTTGTGTGCCCCAGCTTCTGTCTTCTGCTTTCTTGCTTTCCTGACACCTCTGGTTCAAGGCAGCACATCATCATACTTGTTGATTCACTAAATGGAAGGGTGTCTGTGAGTCAGTGACACACAAATATCAAGAGTAGATGAGAGAAAATGTTAATCTTTGATGCATAAGAGAATCATGAAATGAAAACCTTGCTAAAACTAAAATCACGTTATTTTATTAAGACATCATAGAACTAGAAAGAGTACGTATTTCATGTATCTGGCTGGTTTTGGTGACAAGGGCCAACTGCATGTTTTTCTGCTTCTCAGGTCTCCACTCACTGGAGACTCCTGTCTATTTTGTAAGAATGAGCTGTCCCACATACAAGTCATATATTGGGTCTGCTGAGTGCTATTAAGCATCATAAAGATGAAAACTGATTAAAATGAGCAGATTTGGGTCTAGAATGGGATGAAATATGCATGGACAAATTGTTTCATAGATTAAAAATTTATTTTGTAAGTGTCCTACAGAACATCTGGCATCAATGGGGGAAAGAATGATTATTTTGACTTTTTGACAAATAAACAGCTGTAATTTCAGAAGAGAATTTCATTTCTTAGTAGCATTTTTTTTGCTACTTGTACTCAAAATATGTGTTCAGAACACTAGGAATCATCATTTTTGTATTCTCAGAAAAAATCTGTACCCTGGTTCCTCTGATAGTTGTAACCTGACCACTTTAGAACCTGAAGAAAACTTAATTTTATTTTATTTTTTTATCCAAAGGGTGAAAATAAGGTTTTGAAACAATTCTAAGCCCCTCCTTGCCCTTATGAATTATAAGAAGGAAGTTTTAGGAGCCTCATCTCAATTTCATTTCAGTCAAACAAAAAAAAAATCCCAATTCCTGTTGAATTTAAGGAAAGTAACCTAGCCCTTTCCTGTAGAACATTGAGACTTGCCTTCTCTTGTTATGAAAGATAGCAATGGAAATCCTGGAAACGTCTTGACATATTTGACATAGGCCAATGCAGAAACATTTCTACAGAGTTCAGCTCTCTGAAAAAAAATATTGAGGTAATTTAATGATGCCAAACTTACAAGAACACTCAGGAAACCTGTTATTTGATTTTGGATGAGAGGTACAAAGAGGCTGGTATAAGTGTATGGGACACATAGCTAATTATTCTCTATCAAACTCTGAAATATAAAAAGTGAAAAAGTTTTCCAAATAAAACAATACTTACATGGAAAAAATCTAATTAAGAAATTTCTATAATAAAACTCAGGATTCAGTCACTGATTTTGACATTAGAATAAACATTGAGAGCAAGACTGAGAAAGACATGGCTATAGACAGACGAACGGGATAAAATGGAATAGAGATTTAGCAAAGACAGGTTCTGCCATACTACTCTGTTATTTTAATTTCATTAGTGACTCAATAAAAGTGATCTAAAGTAGGCAAACTTCAAAAAAAGAACATGTCCCTCCACCCCAAGAGAACCCCAACCCAAAACACTCTGTGGATTTGTGCCACCGGAAAAATTGTCAGTTAAACAATTTTGTTCAGCAGAATACTGTTATGAGTAAAATGCAGGAAAGGTGTTGACAAAGGACTGTATTAAATAGTCGAAGTTTCTCTAGGAGAGTAAAGTTTGAATTCATACTTTCAGTAATGAACATGGCAAAAGGAGAAAAAGGGATTGCAGGGTATCACTGGTGTTTTCAGATGACATGGGTACTGCCAGGAAAAAGGAGAATCAGAGTATCATACAGAAGGAGATGAGTGGGAGGACAAGTTAAAGGAGTTAAATTACCTATGGTAGAACAAAGTACACTTGATGACTAATGAAAAGAAGTAAGATGACCATGCTAAAATTACTGTTGCTCTTAAATTGTCCTCATCTACATTGTTATCAATTGCTATGTTTTGAATCGTACAAAACTGTAGGCTCTTTATATCCTAGACTGGCTTTTTTCTTGCAGATTTAAGACTTGAACACCAGTTTGCAGTTTGTAAAAGCTAGTCATACTACTTAATAATTGAAAATAATAATATAATCCTTTCAGAACAAATGATATGAGACTGATATGGCTTTCAGTGTGGCTTGAAGGCTTGAATTTTGCATACGTTTTACCATTGTTTTCACGGAACAGGCAAACTAATGCATTTAGAAAAACATGATTTGTTTTCCTCCTGCTTCAAAAACATCACCTATCCTAGAGGTCCAAATATTTAATCAATCTTTTATATGTTGCAAGTATAGATTTTATCATGTAGATAATCCATATCTCCAAAAAACAAATTCCTTTGACATATTAAACACAGTCTGAAGGTAGCATGGTGATATTGCCAAATACATTTTTCGAAAAACACTTTTCCCACACGCTGCATCCCTAGGTTCTTGCACATGACATTCTGTAATGAGCTGTAGGTACTTTTTGATTAGCATAGGGATGAACATTTTTCTGTTTATCATTTTTCTTGCACCAATGTGACATCTCTGCTGATTACTCACATTATGGTTAATTTGCAACTGATAATCAGTCCTAGTTTCTTAATAAACTTCTCATTAAGTGACTGGAGCTGTCACTTTACCTCCATGTTACTCTTCCTAAGTATAATCTGTGACCATTATGCAAAAGAACGGACTGTTGGACGTCACACATGTCATTTGCAATCATGTACAAAAGCTTCAAAAGGAGCTTGTTAAATAAATGCCCTTCATAATTCATTACTGTAAAATAGAAAGGTGTAACTAATCACCATATTGCCACTGTGTCACCATATTTGGCTTTTCTGAAGACGAGGCATGCTTAGCCAGCACATACTTTAAAAGATCATTCCAAAATAGTTTCAGGAACTCCCTGAACTTCTTGTGCTTTGCTTATACCACAATAAAGTTTATTAGTACAGAGGGTCGAGTCACCTGGAAGACACTTGTATGTTAATTCTAAAAGTGTTGCCTTCAGGAATAAGTGATAAGATTAAGTTCTGATGCATAACAACTTATCTTGCATTAACTGAGCCAAAGTGAATTTGCAAATGAACATTCTGTGCCTACAGTAAAAATGAAGTCATTCAGCATAGTCTGGAGGCAAATAAATTGTAGTCCTTTGTGTTAGCTCATGTTATAAAGGAATAAAAATATGCTTATAGATAACGGCCACACTTTAGGGGATGTATAATAGCAGTTAGGTTATAGTAGCCTGACAGTATTGCTTGTGTTGCCAATATAAAAAAAGTCTTTGGTATTTCATTTTTTTCTGAATACAATCCTTTAGTTTGGCATTCTGAGCAACTACATGACTATATGGGTTCTGTAATCCTGTTCCAGGTTCTACCGGTCATGTGCTTTTACAGTTTTTCATGAGGAAGAAAAAATTAGACCATAAGAGTTGGAGTGAGATTTCAAGTTAAGATACAGCCCTGTGAAGGATTTCATTGTGGGGTTTTTTAAAGCTGAGTGGGTTTCAGCTTGAGGGGGAAAGCACATGTTATAATTGCAGGGTAGGGCTTTGAATGAGAATCCATTATGAATTCAAGAAGGCAAGCTGGACATAAGTAATCCCTACCTATTCTTGGAAGGAAACCTGCCTGTGTGTTTCCTGTGTATACATTGTATACATTCATAAACCCTCAGCAATAACATCACTGTTATTTTCTCCCAGGGAAATAGTTGCTGCAGTTACTTCTGAAATATGCATTCATGCTGTTTATTCATTGTCTTGCTTCTAATCATGATTTTTAAAACGGTTAGAAAAAAACCACACACTG
>KZ505767.1:270156-325487 GCA_002844005.1 Limosa lapponica baueri | reverse complement strand
AGAAAGAAAGAGAGAGAGAAAGAGACAAAGAAAGAAAGAAAAGACAGTAAAGTAGTCTGTATTTACAGTAAACTAATTGAAAGTTTTCCCTCTTGGAGTTTATGTTGACTTTAGGGGAATTGTCATAACTGATGTCAGCAGGAAATACAGCTTTATACATTAAGACATAAAATGTGAGGTGATTACATTCTATGTTTTTCAGGAACTATAAAACATTCAACACAGAAGTGCATTTCAACATGTGTTTCAATTTGTTTTCAGGTGATGGGACACCAACATTCATTTTTAGTATTGTATCTTAGGAACAGAACAGTTTTCTTTTAGGACTGTTCTCAGTAGTTATTCTTTGTGTTCTATCATTATGTTGCTGTGTGTGGGCTGTTACATCATTTAATTTATTTTTTCTGTGCTTTTATCAAATATCCTTTAGGATTGCATCACCATATGCACACACAAAATGAAACCTGACTAAGAACTGGTTGCAAAATATTACAATACACTATTTCTCTTTACTCTGTAAATTAAAATGTTAAAGCCAGGAACAGGACTCTTGTCTAGTTCCATATGTTCTTTGATTGTGGCTATAAAATAAGCTAATCGTTTCCAGAAACCAATTGCTTTTCATTAAGAAACAACTGCAAAGATTCGACTGTCTATGAGTGTGTTGTAAAGATATTTTGACTGGATTAAATTTTTAGTTACACGCCATCATCAAGTTCCTGTCACATTTCAGTGTTATTGATTTGAAACAGAAGTGGAATTTTGATATCATTTATTCTGTGCTACATATTGTGTAATTATTCAGATCCTTCATTTTCATTTGTGCTTTCCTATTTGTTTTAAATGTTATTACTTGCTTCAATGCTTTTTCATTTTAGTGAATACACTGATAAATATTTCTATCAATTGCAGATGTGATTTTTGCATAAGTAACTGAAATCCGACTACCATGGTTTAATACAATAATAGACACTAGAGGAACTTGTAGAAGCAATTAGAAAGTCTACGCATGTATCTGATTATTGAGTTATTAAAAAATGCTCTTAAGGGATTGCTTGGGCTAAAAAAAGCCCAGCACATTAAAGCTATTAGTTTCACTTGCAGTCTTTTAGATGTCCTCACTGTGGACAGAGGTCTATCACAGTCACTACAGTTTATAAGATTCAGTGAGGATGAGTCCCAAGCGGCAGTTTCCTTTTCATTCTCCCCAGGAAGGGATCAGCCTATCTGTGTGCAGTGGCAAGGCAGCTCCTCCGGCCATGGAGGAAGAGCTGTGCCTCAGGCTGCCTAGTGGAGATGAAATACAAACTGTCTCCAAGCTAGGATCATCTTTTGGATATCTTAATGCATTTTGTGCTAGTTTCTTCATTGAGAACTGGATTTTAAATGGGCAATACATCCTTGTTCCATGAGCAGCTGTTCTAAAGTCAATAGAGATATTTGTATGGGAATCTCTGTAGTCCAGTCTTCCAACTAGGGCTACATCTTCCTTTCCAAATTTAGTCACAGAGAGGAGTTGTCTGAATAATTATGGCTGAGTCAGACCCTTTTGTTATTATTTTTAGGGATTTTTTTCCCTCCATTTTTCAAATGAACACAAAACCACAATGAAAAGTTTTACATTTCTGCTCTATTCCCTACTTCTGCTTCTCTTTTTGAGTACTTAAACAGGCAGAGAAAAAAGCACTGGGCAAAAAATATAACCTTACAACTGATAAACTAAATATTACTGAAAATTTATTTTTATGAGTGAAAAATTACTCTATATCTAAAGTTGGAAAACACTTATATAAATTTTCCCCTATGATGTTCACTTAGGAAAAGAAAAGCTTTCAAAATAGCTGTGGGTGAAGCTACTTGCAGAAGGAACACAAGGGCCACTTTGTGTCCCATCATACACAGAATTTATGTATATCGGAAATCCACTCATCTACTACATTCCTAAACAATGACAAAGCAGAGTGTTTGTGTTAATGTATATGGTCCTCAGAAATTCTCCGGAAGCAGCAGTCTAATGCATGAGGTTCCCTCATATATTGCACCTTTTTAATATCATACTTTAGCATATTATATCACATCTATTAAGTTTTTATTAGTTATACAACACATATTAATCCATAAATAAAGTATTACAGCCTAAATACTTATTGTCCACGCAGAGGGATTATTTCTAACTCGATGACTTGCATTAGAGTATAATCACTAATACCCTTTGTTTTTGTTTTCCCAAAAGGAAGTCTTTAAAGCAAGCAAGGAAGAACTGTTTTCTGAACACTGCTTGGTAATACTTTTCATTTCCTTTGCATATTTTAATGCAATCAGCACAGCTTACATCTGTGTAGCAATCAAATTACAAAGTCAACATAATCCAATGAAAGGCTGAAGAGCCAAATAATCAAATTCAGATTAATATTAATTGCTGTAGTTTCTGCACCTGGATTTAAAAACAAAAACAAAAACAAGAAAACCACCACATAGAACTTTCTCTCTTTAATTATAATGTTTTAAGTAAAAAGCCAAACAATAAAACAAAGTACAACAGTACAAAAAAAACCCCACAACCCTTCTCTCCACAAGAACCAAGCCCAAAACTTCAGATGATGTATTTTCTCCTTTCTACTAGGAGTAGGACTTTCCAATACAAAGATTTAGATATGTATTCCTCAGACATCCAAGTGAAATTATTTATCATTTTTCTTTTCCCTAGCAACTTTTATTAACTAATTATTCATCTCTAAGATGAAACTATTATCCTTATTGCACCCAGCCACAGATTCCTACAGAATATTTGCAGTTCTGGTTCTGGAATTAAATTAGGATTAACTTGTGCATTACTGAAGTGGACCCCACTGTCAAGAGGATTCTTATTTCACTTGTTCACACAACCAACAATGAATGTAAAAAACCCAGTGAACAAAAGATAAATTACCATTTCCAGTCCTCCTCCCCGGAGGTGCCTTTACCCCTCTGTTAGAAAGCAGCTGCACATACAATTAATTCAACATTTGTACTAACTGGGAGGGGTGAGTTCTCCAGTATAGAAAGAAAGGAGCACTTGGGGATGGGGACAGAAACATAGTGATGCAGATTTATTAGCTGCAAATGGAGAAAATTACTACTTTGTTAGCAACTCATGCATTTTAGTTTTCTGCCCTCATTCATGTATCTTCTTTGGTTACAGCACATGTCAGATTATATGTATGTGCAGTTACATACAACGAGAGCAAAGTTTTTCAGTGGGAGTTTCACAGGAATGAGTTGTGAATGGGTAGCTGCATTAGTGGCACATTTAAAAATTTTTATTGAAAGCAATAATAAAAAGACAGAAATATTATTATTTGCTTGGACTAAAATCATTGGGCTGGTTCCTGTAGGTTTTGCAGCCTAAATACAAACTGGCCTTTCTCCCACTCTGACTTGCCTGTCCTTCACCAGAAATAAACACCTAATTGTTTTGTACATTGTGCTAAAACAGTTTACTTCCTAAGGCAGATGGAATTTTAATATCAAGTCAAAATTCAAAAGTGGCCTGTACTCATGAAGAGTGTAGTTTTGCCTATTAAATATGTTTCTTACAGAGGAAGGAGACAGAAAATGTAATTAAAGTATAATTGGATAGAAAATGGTGCTTAGCTAGACAGAAATGTGAGATGTAGGAACAGGACTTTGCTTCTTTAGCAATAGCTTCCACTAGTCATTTAGGTCTCTCATTGAACTAAAAGAAATGGCTACATGTATAATTACATCCTCTCTCATTTAATTACCATTGAAACTCAGGCAAGATGGTAACAAGTAATTGGGAAGTTATCAATTACTACATTAGCACATTTGTGACCAGTGAGATCCCACAGGTAACTCTAAATTTGCAGAGTTTATGTTTGGGCAGTTAGTCATAAAGAAGTATTAAAAATTGCCAGAAACATGTATGGCTAGCACCAGTAAGCTTCATAATAATAACCTGTAAAGTGTTAAAGTGCAAAATTAATTTGTAGATTGAATTTCAACATCAGCCAGAACTGCCAATGGTCAAGTGGTAAAACAGATTTGTTTGCTCCCTTGTCATTACAGGTTAACCTTCTTAATTACATACAGAACACATGAAGCAAGAGAAGTACAAATAATGCAACGGTCCCTTCTTTTCAAAGAATTAATTTAAAAGTGAGGAGAAAGCTTTGTGGTATCAAAGCAGAATGATTTGATTTTGTGTTTGCAGTGGAAAGGCTTGCCTCTTGACATTGTCACTTAGTTTGAGTACAAGCATATTCAGTGTAAGAGGGAAACAAGAATTTGTGCCTGTGAAAACTTGAAACAAACAGAACTTAAATGTGCAGGGCAAATTCAAACTTGCAGGTGAAATCAGTTACAGTGAACTGTATCATTTCTTAATTATTTTTTTAAAGTGAAATCATTCGAAGAAATGAAAATACTCTGCAGAGCTAGGAAAGATAGTACACTTTCAATAGACACCACTTTCAGTGCCAGCCTATAGACTACTTGCCTAGGATGCAGAGGTCCTTTCCCTTTATGCTTGAGGACCTTCCAAACCACATCTCTAATTTCCCTGATAGGGTTGCAGGAGAACACAGGGTATGGGAGTTCACCATCCCTCCTGTTGAGACTGTTCAGGTCTCTAATAATATTCATCTCACCAGAAAAGGAAGTGTAAGCAATAGGAGGGCTGGATTCTGGCCTAGGCAAAACAATCCATAAAGGCTTCTTACATGTATTAGTGCACAAAAGCTGTCTCTAGTTAGAGGACAAAACCCATCTCTAAACAGCTGTGTAACTTGACGGCAAAACCAGCTGCCTCCAAAGTTTACCAGCTTCAGGATTAAGTAGCAGCTAAGTCTAGACTCTCAGCATGATGGCTGTGGACTTAAGAACCCAAGATCTCCTACAGATCTCAGGCTTCTGTAGACCACTGCACTATTAGATGCCTCATAATCACTATAAATTTGGTTCAAAGTCCATGGCAGGGATTGTAATACTATAATCTACTATAATATTAGCATACTATAACTAGCAATATATCCAAAAGCACACTTGAAGTTGCTTTTAAGAATAAAGCAGTGGCTAACGCAGTATTCCAGCATTTACAGAAAAAGACATGCATTTCTGGAAGGCCAGTAGCACCATTACTCACACGTTCTGTAGTGCCCACAGGACTGTGGACAGTCATGAAGTTAGACAACAGTCAGTAAAGCCTTACGCAAAATTACGTTAATGGAGTTTTACTCCTGTTATTTAGGTTTATTATTATTGGAAAGTATTACTATACCCTTAAAAAATTGCTGCTCATTCCTCTATTAATATCAAAAGCAAAATGTCTGTTGATTCTTTTGGGCTACTATAAAGAAAAATAAATTCTAGTACTCAAGGGAGGATGGAATGTAAAGTTTGATGTCCCCAGACCTAGTAATTTAGTAATTTTAAATTTAGTCATGTAAGCAATTCTATTGACTTTGTATGTGCAAATGTTTTTGAACAAACTTGTCATACTTTGACAATCTGAAAAATGTAATACTGGTTTCCTTTCATTTCAAATTGGTCTCTTTGGATCTGTGACGATATTGATATGTTTTAGAAGACAAAATGCAGTATGTTTATTACATTTCAGGAGAAGTTAAAATTTTTCTTCTATTGCAAACAGAAGTGGGCAACTTGGCTGCAGGTGTTATTCCTGCAAGTGCTCTGTGTAGCCCTGTGACCCAGTAAGTACATGTTGCCATTGCCAGCAACAGGCCATAGCCTTTGTGGTAAACTGAAAACACAAGTTCCGGTACTTGGCAGGTTTTGTTTGATTTCATCTTGGCCTGCCTTAAGCTTTGTTTTAATTAGTTTAACTGCAATTTTCTAATAGCTAGCTGACCATCACCTATTTTGGTTCAGCTTTTGCTTAGCTTTGTATGAGTTTTTATGGTATAGCACTCGTTTTACACGTATCTGTAGCTAATAGAAAGTAAAAACAAGTGCTTGCTCTGTACAGTATAAACTGCGTATAGCCATAGAAAAAAATACTGATTCCCAAAGGATCGCAGCCATGGGAGTTCGGTAAAACCAGCACTAGCAATAACAGAAATTATCTAACATATGTGAAACTGTAAATTCAGATGAAACCTTGCAGACCACTGACAAAAGAGCAAGGCAAAGAGGTTGCATTTTCCTGCTGACCCTTACTTTACTGACTCAGCCTTCTCCCTTATCACTGTTGGACTTCTCTAGTGATCACAACTGCTGTCTGGATCTAGTCAAGGTTTCTGGATATGCTCTCCTCCTCTTACCTGGCCATTGTGTGACAGAAGCCCTGGTCAGCAAGGGCACTGCCCTGCTGTCACCTCCACCCCAGCTCACCTTCCCTTGCAGAGCAGCCCTGTCTTGCTGCTCCCTGAAAAAATGACATCAAACACCTGCTCTTGCTGCCTGTGGATGTGTAAATCAATTTGTTCAAATGTAATTGCGCCTGCATAAGCAGTTGGCGCTTTCTTGTCATACAAACCTCAAAGGAACTACATGTAAGAGCCGAATACTTTACACTGTGACATCCTCCCTGGTTAGACTGCTTATAAAACTAACTTTTAAATAGTTTTTCTGACTGGCCTGAAGTATAAGGACAATAATTCTGATCCCGTACACAAAGCTTTTCATTTTTCAAGCCATTGTAATAAATGTAAGAACTGAAACTACTCCTCCAGTTATCCTTGTAAAGTAACAGTTAATAGTCCTTTATACTTCTATTGTGTCTGACATCTGATGTTCTTGTATTTTATGTATTTTAATGGATAAAGCCTCATACGGTTTCTGTGTATTAAGTGAGTTTTAGAGCACTAACAATTTTAGAAAAAACAGCAGTGTCTCCCTTGCAAAGCAAAGGGAAATAAAGGGAGATCTTAATTTACCTCTTTTGAGATATCAAACTCTACAACAGTTAGAACTCAAATCTTGTCCCCTTTTTTGCAGATGGACAAGCTGAAGTACAGAGATATGAAACAAATAGCTGATATCTGAAAGCAAACAGTCTTCCAATTGATCCTTACTGCCTGCCCATGAGACACATACATGTCCCATAGTGGAGGGACCAAGGACATTGTTCCTGTTCCCATCAGTCCCTCCTTGTGAGCTCTCAGAAGACTGTGAAAGTTGAGGCTTCTCATGCCGCAGGATATTATTATGCAAAAAAACCCTCACATCCTCCCTTTCTCTGTCTGTGATTTTGCCAACAACATGCTATTGGTTAAGTTCCTCTAGCTCCTGTAATTTTTCCCCATATTATAAATAATGTAATGCATGTAGACTTCTGGCATGTACTGCAACACCCTTGATTGAAACCAGTTTAAGAAATGCTTATAATGAAATATGCTGTAGTACACTTCCTGATCCAAAATGGCAAAATATAACTGTGGTAACCAATTTGCAAGGAATATTGTATTACTTAGAAGCAAATATACAACATGCAGGAAATTTCTGAAGCTGAAGACACAGCTGGCAATGTGAAACCTGGGAATGTGCCAGGAATCCACCCTTTTCCTGTAAAACAATAAAACACTTGTATTAGTGTGAGACATTATAACAGACCAAACCCCAAACTACTGACTTTTCTGGGAGATGCTGTGCACCATGGTGATGTACCAGAGCCCCTGCTGATAATGTGGCAAGCCCACAGATTGTTTTGCTTGTGCAACCCAATTCTGAACACTAACAACAAAAGAAGCCTATAAAACCCTTTTCCATGCAGTTAAATTCTTTAGGGCAGTTTAACCAAACCATCTGAAACTTCCCAGGCTTGACGCATTGCTGAGATGGTACAACATGCCTCATTACATTGTGACACTGTGTCAGCAGCATAGATTGCCACCAGCCCTCTCCCTCACTTCCCAAGTACAGCACTGCAGCTCAGTGCACTGTTTTATTTCCAGGAATTGAGGAAGAAAAGGAAAGTCAGCAGGCACACTGGAAGGGATGGTTTCTCTCATCTCTTAGGATACACAGTAGAAAAGGTTTAATTTTTTAAGCAGATGTCCCAAAGTTGCATATTCTTCTCAACAGCCCTGTTTTCATAAAAAAGTATGTAAGATAACTGCTGGTTCACCCTTCACACAGGTCACAAAACTAGGATAGGAGAAGTGCAAGATATTCAGTGCATAGATAGGAGGAGAGGCATAAAGCCCACACTTCACTTATGTCCAGTTACATCCATCTGCCCAAGGCCAGACTACCTTTCAGGTTCCATTTTGCTGATTCTCCCTATAAATTGCAGGTGAGAAAGGACACAGGAAACCTCTAGACCTCAGATTTTGGTTCATCGCTTTACTGTTTTGAAAAATGTTTGCATAAGCCTACTTACCTGGAAGCATGTCGAGCAAGAGTAATTTCAGAGGGACTGGGAAGCAGCCGGAGTTTTATCTTTAACTGCTCCATCCCATTTTGAGAAGGGGCTGGCAGCAGAGTGGATGCCACAGGTGACACCAGGAAGACATGTATGATGCTGAGAAGAGTGGTGGTAGCTGGAATCTCCCTCTTGCTTATGCCTAAGCACAGGGAGGTGTGGCACTTTTGGGAGCTCACCCACCATGCACTGATTAAAGAAGGAACTCATTACAAGCATGTGAATAATGAGTGTAACTGCATTTCAAATAAGGCATGAGAAAAAGTGAAGTCATAATTACTCTAGTAAGAGCCATCAGTTGATAGTGCTACCAGGAGCCCTTGTTCTTTGAGGACCTGGTTAGCAAAGCTAGAGCTAGGGACAATCATTTGAGGGTTCTCTTAAACAGTGGCACTGATTGCACTCTTGAAGCTTAGAAGGTGCTTGAGCATCCTGCTGAGCAGGGCTCTGAATCATCAGTTCCTCTGGTTCACTGAGATGTGAGCCAGCTATGACAATCTGCAAGCCCTTTGATGGCCTAAAGTCTGGGAAATTAATTCCTCTGATGTCCAAGCTCACAACTGGTCGTGCCTGCTTGCTGTGTATGAAAAAGACCTCCAATACTGGCAGAGGCCTCCCAGGGTACCTACCAGTGGAAGCAAGCAGATGTATACAGTTTGTAAGATATTCAATTATCAAAGTCTGTTCATGTTAGCAAGAATGTATATGCATAATACTGGCACAAACATATGTACCAAGGTTCCTTCAGCAGTTCTGAGTGCCTTTTCAACCAGTCAGAGCAATCTCAAGGAATTCAAGAGTCCTCTTTACTTGGCTTCTTTTTTGAGTGCTGAATCCCTCTTATGCTGCACTGAAAGCACATTCTTTTCTGGTTTTGCCCTCTGCCACATCTCTGCTCCTTTCCACTGCCAAATTTTCTGGTGTCCTTGTGAGCCTCAATGGGCTATTCCTTCATCCTCCCTGCCAAGATTGAGCATTAACACCCATATCTTTGTTCTTCACTTGAAAGATTTTCCATTTCCAAAGCTAAAAATAAATATATACTTGCTGCTACTATTAGGAGATCTGATACATCCAAGCATAAAGCTGAAAATATGTACCTAAGGACTGAAATTTATCCAGAAATTTCATTCTGGTATCATCAGTTGTTGACTAGTACAAATTCATTCATTTTTTCCTACGAGATTCCTTGTCACAGGAAGGAAATGCTCAGTGACTTCGGGCAGACTTAGAAATCTGTTCTTAATGGTGTTGGAAACATAGCAAATGCATGAATTAAGAAATAGCTTTATACTTTAAAGAAAGCATTTGATTTTATTGGCCTGGGGCATTAGAAGGCATAAAAGATGTAGCGAAGTTATTCCCCTGCCTCCTTTTTTTGTCATGAGAAACTGAAATGAAACATATATACTTCTAGCATACATTTCTTTTTTCTTCTTGTCAAGTCTTTAAAGGAATGTTTGACCTAAATGTTAAAAATTTGTCTATAATTTGTAACTGAAAGACTAAATAGGACATATATTTCTAAGACAGTATTTCTTAACTTTTTGTATTAAGGAAGAAAAAGATCAAAAAAACCACATATTGAAATCAGTTGTAAGAAAATTCAGATGAATTCTGATGAGCTAGAGGTAAGAGCATCTGATCTGATTCATCAATACAGATGTACTGCTGCACTGGAGATCAGTGCCTGAGTTCTTCTGAGAAGAGTTTAAAGAGTGAAGTGACTGGCTGCTATTAACCAGTATGTACCATTGGTGCACTGCCTTTTGGTGAAAAAAAAAACATTCTTACAAGAAAACAAGCCAAACAATTATGGCATGTCTCAGGCAATTCAGACACAGGTAACTAGGAGGTGAATGTGGTTTTTTTCAAAACAAGAAGGTATATAACTCCAGCTAAAGGTTGTGAACTGTAGTAGGCACTGCAGCAGCAAACCCATTAACATAATTACTCCATGAGGTTACTTACTACTTATTTCAGAACATATACCAGTCTGAAATATATGCAAATGCAGCTGAGAGTCACTAAGGACTATTTTGTTAGAAGCGATAATCAACCTGAGCGTTACAAACATGCTGCAGGCTAAACAAGTTGGCCTATAGCACTACAAGAGTTACTCTGCTTTGAAAATCCTCATAATTATTGCCAATGCATCTATGTCACAGAAATGAAGCAGAAGAAGGGTATAATCAAGCCAAGCTAAGCATGTAAAGAATCATATGGGAGATGGGAATGAGCAACCACTTCTGTATAGTGAATGGTGATTTCTGTTTTCAAGCCAGATGTTTTACTGACAACACCTTCAGATGTTGCATGAATATTTCAATGCAAAATGAGCCCGAGCTACAAATTAATGAGTTCTTTTTTCAGACCCAGTTAGATATGCTATTACAGCTAACGACATTCTCCCTTTCAGACACAGCTATTTTATTTGGAAAAAGCAGAATGCCTTATTCAGCCCAGGAAAAATCTCTCTTAAAAAAATGTATTGGAATGCATAAAAATATGCATAAGCATTTGTAACAAAGACTATTAGATTTATAGAATCTGTCAGATGAAAATGCCACGGCTCAACAAATCCAGGACAAGTTAATGATATCCACAGAGTAATACGGTCTGAAGTTGCAAGACCTTTCTCATCTGAGTAGTTTCTTCATTCCATATCCATATTCCGTTGAATATCTTTTGTCCCCATAAGAAAACAAGCAAAAAATTACCAGTGCCCCTTTAATAAATCAAGTTGTAAGTTCCAGCCGAAAGCCTGGATCTAAAATCATAGCTATCATAAGAGCTACCCCTCTTAAGGCAGATGTTAGGACTAAACTTCTGCTTTCTAGTATATATTGCAAAAGTTAACTGCATTTCTGGGAACAGAAGTGGTAACCTTGGCCCCCAAAAATCAATGATATTTTTGTCTTGGACATGCCTGATGCAGTATTTTACACAGGAGATTAAATTTTAACTTTTTTTTTCTTTTGTGGTAGAATTAATTTTGAAGAATATCATGCCATGATTATCTGATTCAAATAGATGTTTAAATAAAGAAATTGGTCCTGACTAAGAAGAAAAGCAGTAATCATCTATCCATCAACTATACTGCATTACTTCCTTCATATAATTTATTTGTATACTGTACTTGATAAAAGGTTTTAGATAACTTCACAGAAATTGCACTGGCTTGCATTTTTATATACTATACATCCATTAGCGACCTACACGTTGAAGGTACTTCCTATAAATTAACAAGTTTGTCTACACATCTTAACAGAAAGTATCAGTTAAATTTCATAGTGTATAAGACCATGTTGTGTCTTTTTCTTTACTGCTACTTTTATTATGTAGTCTTGTGAAGGAAAACAAAAGTTCATTGCCTTTAAAATGTGACCATTTATTAGTAAGCCAAAACAAATCAAGTTGCTGTGATGTGATCTCCAAGAAATGGGTGTAAAAAAAAGATCCTTGTTACACTAAGCCTAAACCAGTGCAGATTTACCTCCTTTTCTGATGTAAGGTACCAAAAATGCTATTGAAGAACTTTGTCCCTGACAGACCCAACACTAACCACTCAGGCTTTACCTGCGCAGGACTGACAGCAAGCTGTCTTCCAAAGGTGGTATTGTTATTATTGTTGCTGTTAATACAGATAAATTTGGGACAAAAGACTTGGGTCAAAATTCCCAATGGAGACCATCACATATCCAGGCATATGAACTATTGGGGGTTGTCCAAGTCCTGTCATTTTCTCACAATATAATGTTACAGTCTTGCGTCTCCCTACCTAACCTTCCACATTTCAATTTTGTCTTTGCTTTTCAAATCCTGGCTAATAAGACGATTTCACTTCCTTGTGACACCGGACTCTCATGTTGAGCTTCTAATTACAAGAACTATTCAGTGTTCTATTAACTGTGGATTTTGGCTTCTTAGATTTGTGGGTTAATTGGTAATACCTGCATTCAACTTTTTTTTCAAGATGTTTTACATTACAGTAATTAACCATATATCTGGGACAGCCAAAATTAACCATTTATCAGCTTTTTATTTCTTCAGCCAACTTCTGTGAAGATTTATATTTTCCATTCTTGGTTATGTTTTGAAAAGTGAAGAACAGAGACGTACATGGCATAAATGTATTTATCTTTTGAAAGAAAACAACTTCTGATATACTCATGACTCTTTTGGTGTTAGGCTAATCAAATCAATTAGGTGTTTTGGGTTTTTTTAAAATGGTTCTATTTGTTTTACATTTTTAATTATGTTTGCATCACATTACTAAGCTTTTCTTTCCAGCTATTACATATATACATTATAATCACTGTATGCAAATTGAGCCACATGCATTCATATAATCTTGAAAACTGATGGTATAAGCAAAATCAAAAGTCATAATAAAACTTCAAGAGTGTGCAACACAATACCGAATAAACATATACAAATACATAATTTATCTACTTCAGTACAGGTATTATTTTGAATTGGGAAGGTTTTATTGTAATCTGAATGGTTTGCAGTCTCTGATGAACGGCTTTTCCTTTCACCCTGACACAGTCCCTATCTTTGAAAAAAGGTAATTTTCCTTAATTGTATCTATCATGCCTGTTTCATGTGATTTCTTTGAGGCATAATATGCTTTTCCTATGCTAAATATCATTCCATCGTGCCTAGTATAATGTAGCCTAGTATAGTGCAGTACAATACCACTCTCTGGGTGGTCTCATCACTTATAATGAGTTTGAAATTCACCTTTCACTAACTGCTTCTTAAGGTTTAAGAAGTTGGGCACTTGCATTAACAATGGAAAACTCAGAAAAGGATATAATACTTCAGACAATGCATGTCTAGATATTTTCTGAGACAAATTTCTCATTCAGTACAGGTGATTTGAAAAATTGACATTGCTAACTAGGAAGTCCCTTACAAGGCTACTGTTACTGTTGTTTTAAAAGGCATACTTAGTCGTCTGGCTGGAGATAGCTGGGGTTGTCATTCACCTACAGAAAGGTCAGATGTTACGCACATAGCTCAAAACATGACTGCAAGGTGCACAGAAATGACAACAATAGACTTGGATTAGGCCAAAGCAGACTTGGAAAATATATGTTATAGATCCTGACTGGATTTTCAATGGTATTTGAGTTGTTGATTTTCTTTACTTCAATGGAGGAGAATAAAATTCTTCAGATATAGGAAACATAACTGCTGACTAGATTCCTCGTTATGATATGCATCAAAATGCTACATAATCTCAGGGAAAACTGAGATTAAGTTTACTGTGCCTTTAAATGTGACTAATTTATTGTTTTTTAAAATCTAGTGATTGTTCTTTCTAATATGTTTATTTTGTGTGAACTTTGGTGCAAAGATTTCTACTGACTTTGAGAACTCTAATGTTTCAGTTCAACTGAAGACAAAACTAAATAATTTCTTAGGCACCCAAAATATTCTTACAAAGCTTTGCACAATCCCTGCTTTTCTGCCAACTCCCAAACAACATTTAATCATACAGTGTATTGTTTTGGTTTACTACAAAGAAACGTTACCACCTAAAACAGAGGACAATCAACTTTTTAGCAAAGAGTTACTCTCTGGCATATTAAGCTGCAAGCCCATTTGGGCAAGCTATCCATGTTTCTGAATATCTAGGTTAAGAATTGTCAAAAGGAACACGATCTGAAGACACCATGTATGACAGGAACAAAAGCAAGGTACTGTATAGCCTAAATTAACTTTAACTTCTGTAATCTCAATTTCAAATCTATGGCTCCAATTATGCCTGCAAAGAGAGAAGAAATATAAACAGGACAAGGAAACTCAGTGCTACCTGGTAGAAAGGATTAAAGGTGATAGAGATGCAAAGCCCACACACTAAAGGCCATGCAACCAAGAAATACGGTATATTTCTGGAAGAAAGAAGACTACATCTACTTTTTGAAAATCTGAGCAACATGAAATAACAAAATGCATTTCCTTTATATGCTTGGTTTCCATTTGTCCTTGAATTGGATATAGTATGCATATGATCTCCACACACCCAGTTCTCTTTCATTTAATTGAACACAAATTAACATCACCATTTGAGTATGGCATCCATGGAAAGATTTTCCCCTCTGGAGTGACAGTAAGGAGGCATAGCTAGAATTAGGTAAAAACTAGCAGTCTAACTAATACATATATGTGTGTGTGTGTCTATTTAAATCAGTATTCCAAGGGCAGTTGTTGTTATTCAAGGCATTACTCACTTATGAGCAAAATATTAAATTAGATTAGCTTACACAACCCATAAACATGTTATGTCGGTGTGTTATAGGAAAGATAATAGAAGTAATAACAAATAGAATTTAGAATCACATTTTAATTAGTCATATGAACAGTTTAACACAGAAATACTGACAAAGCAGAACTAACAGTGTAATGAAGCTGCTTAAATGTCTAGATAGGAGTCATCCTTGCAGTATAAATGCAGTATTTAATAAGAATTTTTACTTAAAATAATGATTTCACTAAATCACTGTAACTAGAAAAAGGCCAAATGAGAAGTATGCCCTGTTTGACTTTACCTAGGGGAACAAAGACCTTCTTTTCTTCAATATGAATCTTACTATTAAAAAAAAAATGCAATTCATGCATAAAATTATTGATATATTTCTTAGAATATCTGATTTGTAGTTCACATGAAGAGAAGTAGTTAGGAGGAGAAGTAATCAGGCTGGCCTCCTCTTGATAATTCCTTTATTTTTGAATTCGAATGGTATTAATGATTATTCTGTATAGCCATTTTAACTCTTTCTGAAGTGGTCATCTGACAACCATATTTTCTGTCAAAATTGTTATTAAATAGCTAACCTAGCCAATGTCCAAACAAAATTCAGCAAATAATTAATTGAAACATTCAGTTCTTGTCACCAAACAAAGAAACCATAGGCAAAGACTTAGCATTATATAAAATGGTAATCATGAAGTCCTTGAGGCACCCACATATATACTGGTCAAATACTACAACTGGATGAAATGTAAATTAATTTCTTGATACTCTAAATGTTTCCTGAAGCAGCTATATTTCTGTACCACACAGGGTGGTGTGGTACATAGCCATATATTTTAACAGAAGGAAGTCGTTTAATTAATTAATATAGTTGAGTTCCTATGTAATCATAATTAACATATAACTAAATCCAACATCCTCAGTAAAGGAATCATACAAAATGAATCATGAATCCCAGACCCTGGAGACAAGGGGGAAGGTCTGGAGAGAGGAAGATTTTCCCTCTGTAGGGGAGGACTGGGTTAGAGACCACTTGGCCAAACTGGACATCCATAAGTCCATGGGCCCAGATGGGATGCACTCGCGAGTGCTGAGAGAACTAGGAGATGTTATTTCTGGGCCACTCTCTATCATCTTCGAAAGGTCATGGAGAACAGGAGAAGTACCTGAGGACTTAGAGGAAGGCAAATATCACTCCAGTCTTCAAAAAGGGCAAGATGGAGGACACGGGGAAACTACAGGGCAGTTAGTCTCCCATCTGTCCCTGGGAAGGTAATGGAGCGATTCGTTCTTGATGTCATCTCCAAACATGTTGAAGAATAGGAAGTTATTGGAAGTGGTCAACATGGACTTACCAAGGGTAAATCGTGCTTGACCAATCTGATAGCATTCTATGATGTTATAACTAGATGGCTGGATGAGGGGAGAGCAGCAGATGTCATCTACCTTGACTTCAGCAAGGTTTTTCACACTGTCTCCCTTAACATCCTCATTAGGAAACTGAGGAAGTGTGGGCTAGATGAGGGGGCAGTGAGGTGGATTGAGAGCTGGTTGTGTGACAGAACTCAGAGGGTTGTAATTAATGGAGCTGGGTCAAGTTGGAGGCTTGTAGCCAGTGGTGTCCCCCAGGGGTCAATACTTGGTCCAGTCTTGTTCAATATATTCATCAATGACCTGGATGGGGGGACAGAGTGTATCCTCAGCAAGTTCACTGATGACACCAAACTGGGAGGGCTGGCTGACACTCCAGAGGGATGTGACCTGGACAGGCTGGAGAGCTGGGCAGAGAAGAACCTAATGAGGTTCAATAAGGGCAAGTGTAGGGTCCTGCATGTGGGGGGGGAAGAATGCCAGACACCAATATAGGTTAGAGATGGACCTGCTGGAAAGCACTACTGAGGAGAAGGATCTGGGAGTCCTCGTGGATAGTAAACTATCCATGAGCCAGCAATGTGCCCTTGTTGCCAAGAAGGCCAGTGGAATCCTGGGCTGCATGGGGAAGAGTGTGGCCAGTAGGTCGAGGGAAGTCATTCTCTCCCTCTACTCTGCACTGATGAGGCTACAACTAGAATACTGCACCCAGTTCTGGGCTCCCCAGTTCAAGAGAGACAGGGAACTACCGGAAAGAGTCCAACGTAGGGCAACAAAGATGATTAAGGGATTGGAGCATCTCCCTTATGAGGAAAGGCTAAGAGAGCTGGGACTCTTTAGCCTGGAGAAGAGAAGGCTGAGGGGAGACCTTATTAATGCTTATAAGTATCTAAAGGGTGGTTTGAGGGAGGATGGAGCCAGACTCTTTTCAGTGGTTCCCAGTGACAGGACAAGGGGCAACGGGCACAAGCTGCAACGTAGGAAGTTCCATTCAAATATGAGAAAGAACTTCTTTATGGTGAGGGTGACAGAGCCCTGGAACAGGCTGCCCAGGGAGGTTGTGGAGTCCCCTTCTCTGAAGATTTTCAAGACCCACCTGGGTGCAGTCATAATGTGCTACAGGCAATCCTGCTTTGGCAGGGGAGTTGGACTAGATGATCTCTAGAAGGTCCCTTCCAACTCCAACAATTCTGTGATCCCGTGAAAAACAAACACTGTGAATAAAAATACTAGGATTCAAATAAAATAAAAAAAGAAATGTAACCAAAGTGAAAGCTTATAAAAAGCTGGTGATGCTCTCTTTTTAATATACCTACATAGATAGTCCCAGCTACCACACTGGCAGTTGCTGAATGTATTTTAACATAGAAAATATTACCATTCCCTTTGTACGGATGAGTCACTGTGGCAAAACTCCTCAATGATTTGCTTGGGATCATATAGGCAGAAGATGCTCAGCACGGAAACAGTGGTCAGGGTAATACTTTAACCACTGAACCTGCCTCTCCTTTAACAATCTTAAATAATAATAAAATAAATTTTAAAAAATTAAAAAAATATAGAGGAAAATGCATATCTAAATGAGCAAGACTCAAGAGGTTAGCTGAACATGGCTTTCAAAGAAGTGAGTGTTTCTTTCTTATTAAATCCTGCAGTGAAAAAAAATGGCAGGTGAAACATACTTAGAAACATGGGCTAAGAGGGATTTTAAATAGTCAAAGACACAATAATACCTTATTAGAAACCATTGTCACAGTATAGCATTCAGACCAAGAGCTTAATAAGAATTAAAAAAGGATTAAACCTTTATAAGGATAATGAGAACATCCATAGTTACTTTAGATAGGATATAAAATAATATTTTTGGAAAAGAAATACAGGCGTTCCTCAGGGCATATGTGAACCATTAACTTAGGAAGTTAGAAAGAAACTTAATCTATAGAAAAATTATTGTGCTATTTGTGACTTCCTTTGAAGAAACTTGTAGAGGATGCCATTAGAAATAGAAAAACATTGTAGAAGAACTATTAATCAAATCTATTTTGACAATTTCTATTCTTAAACCATGTGTGTTAAATAAATTTTACTATAGCAGTTTGACTATTGGCATACAAGTTCACATCCTTTCTACTGATGTAATCAGGATCTCAGTGAATTTCCTAAAAACAAATAGGAGTAAGTAGAAGCATATATTCAGAGCAGTAGAAAATTAAATTTAATTTCACTGAAAGAAAAGAGATCAAAATCTCATTAGCCTTTTCATCATTTGACTTGCATCTGCTGGCTAGCTCATTTATATTCACCTCTTGTCTAAGTACTTCAACCTAAATTTAAAAAAGTTGTAAGCACATATCAAAATCAGAACTTGTTATATCAAACTTTTAGTTATATTTCCCTGTGGCTTCAAATGTGTACGAATTATGTGCTCTGGAAAATATTATACAGTTCAAATAGTCGGTGAATGATGTATGCAGAAGAAAAATGCTTCAAACTACTACTTTTCCATGTAGTAACACAATGGTTATTCAGATATGTTACCATTATAAAGGTCATAACTATAAGATACAAATCTTGCTTTTGCTTGACATGAATAATGTTAAAAAAACCCCAACAACCCACATTCAGAGACTGGCAATTTTTGATGATGTGCGTAGTGGTCCCTTAAGAAACAGAATTGAATGAGATCTCCTCTTCCAGCTTAAGGATCATTTGCAGCTGTGACACTATCACAAAAGACAGTGTACTTTTCCTGAAAAAGCAAAACTTAAAAGTCCTCACCACATCAGGAATGATTTTCCTGCAAGGAATTTTTCAATACTGACGACAACACTGATTTTTTTGAACACAAAGAAGACATCATGCTTCACAGACCGGTGTTTTCTTGGGTGTTCTGCTGTCATTTAGGGCACAAAACCTCACTCGTGAGGAGCACGGCAGGACATTTTTAGCTCAGGGCTTGCTGTGTAGGGTATTTGCACAGCAAGCAATTGCTGTGCTGATTGAATCTCTGAATAACTTGAAATGTCAGAGGGCGCTATGGGTTCCCTGAGAATGGGAAAAGGAATGAAATATTGTTTGTGGGTACAACTGCATCAGCAAATGATGGCTTCTCAGTGCATTGTGAGATTTAATTCCCTACTGAGTCCATTGAGCACAAATGTTACTTCATTCCTAACTTCCTTCTTGTGAGGAACCTGTTAGTTTGCTCTGATACGAAAAAATCCAGCTAAAGTTCTGGATGTAGTTCGCTCTAGAAACTGCTCACATGAGGTAGTATGGAGAAGTCTACACCTCAGTTGGTTGTGTGCATCTTCCTCAAATGTACTCCAACATTATTCCAGGATTTTTACATTTACTATTTCAGGTACTTGAAACTGAAAAAAAAAAGAATCACAGGGGCACCGTATGGGCCCTAAATGACACCCAGAGTCAAATATTGTGTAGTGTGAATATGGCCAATCTACTCAAGGGAGGGTGAGTATGTGTGGATGAAGAAGGAGTACAAGCTATCCTGACCAAGCTGAGATGAATAAATTTTGCAGTATGAATGTAGCATATGTGATTCTTTGGGTTTTACTGCAGTCTTCCATTTATTCACCCAGGAAATTAACATCTGTATAAGCTACAAACAGTTCAGAGAAAGTGAATGGAATATGGTTAGTCACTACTGGCAATGACTATGATTAGTCACTATTGGCTACCATTGTAAAATTATGCACTACCATCAAAATTACTTTACTGCAAGTGTAAAACAAAGAGAAAGGTGATTTTTTTTCCTTCCACTGTTCTTCCATGCTTCTCTTTATGCTCTGATGTATTCAAATTGTGAAACTGACTGCCACAAGTTGTCATAAAGATCAGAAACAGTAGTGGTTTGAAAAAAAAGTGAGTGGACAATTCTAAGTCTAGTAGTAGCTATTCAACGAGACAATTTGGATGCAACATCAGATTCAGGAAGGCCCTACTGTATTGCTTGCCAGAGACTACAAGGTATATAGCTAAGCTGCCCCTTTTTCATATTTTCCCCCAGTGTGTATCCAGTATTTACCACTACGAGAACTGTACAGAAGTTCTTACGTTCTTATATAGACTGTGACAACCCATACTATGAAGTTGTCCTAATAAACTACTAAGTTCTACCCTTTTCTTTTTCTTTTTTTTTTTCAGTTTTTGCGTCTGTAACTCCTAGTATTCAAGGCACAAGTGGATTTTAGAGAAGTTATTTACATTTAGAGTAGCATGCAGCTCTTCATAAAGGGAAACTATCTTACTGACTCATAAATTAAGTACAAAATAAAAAAATCTCTATTTTGTAATGATGTTTGTAATAATCAGATTTTGACTTTTCAAATTTTGATTGTTGTTTTAACATCAGAAGCTGTTGATGCAGGGGTTTTGTTTTGTTTGTTTTAAAAGTGGCAACTACCATTTTGGTTTAGATTTGCCAGCTTAAAAATCACAAATCCATTTTCACAGTTCATATAAAGCTCACTGTACAATTTCTAGCACAGCAAGGAGAAACTCAGTAGATAAGTAGAGAAAATGATTTTGAAACTAAGTCAGCATTTTTAAGGAATTTGATTTATAAAATGCAATTTTTTGCCTTCAGTAAATCCTTGAAAGTCATTATGGCATTTTTTTCTAGTTAACTTTCCTCAGTATGCCTGGTGATAGAAATAGCTATTTACAATATTTAAAGTCGCTTTATAAATGCTATTTGAAAACCATAGTTACCTTTATTTCTCTGGTACTATTTTTCATTAATGTCTTTGGTACACAAGAAAATGTATTTTCACAAAAGCAAAACAGGATTATAGGAGCTAAGACCAGTCTTGAATTAAAATCAGGGAACTAAATATGAACAACAGTTCTGTTATGATTATACCACAAAATAACTACTGTTTTATCTTAGAGGAAGCTGAAATACAAATTCTAAAGGAAGTCACAGTCTAGAGAAGTTTGAAAAATGTGGCTTTAACCTGATTTGGTTTTCTTTTCCATCCTGATTTTGGAGTCACAGTTTCTGGGAACATCCTAGAGTAGTCCTAAGGCTGCTCTGAATGACATGCCTGTACAGTGCCCAGGAGATGTCAGGTCTGCCTGGATGTGCCTGCAGAGGGGTGGCACACACCCAACCCTCCCATACAATGAGAAAATCAGAAAAAGGTTGGTACAAGAAATTTTCAATGTGATTTTACTGCTGAGTTTTAGCCTAGAATCCTCTGTTATGACAAATAGTGACTGAATATGAAGTTTGGTAGCTCTTTACTGTATGAAATTCCATGACTGCTTACACTGTTCTCTGAATAATGGAAAACCTAAACACAAAGACGGGGAGAACTAGTGATGTTAGCACGGTGGGAGATGAATAGGCTATGCACTACTGTTACTGCTGCTATTACTAATTTATTTAGCATTCAGACTAGAATGTAGCAAGGAGTCTTTTGTCACATCATTTTTTAGAGCCAGACACCAGAGAGATTGAAGTTAAACGAATTAAAAACCTGTTCATTGCCCCAGGCATGTTTTACTTTGTCATTTGGTTCAGTTCATTTCAGCACTCCGCTTTTAATGGCTCACTTAGTTAAACTTGAACTTATGATTACTGTTACTACTTCTAATAAAGCCTGTTTTGTGAGGGCTTCATTACTGTTGCCTCAGGATAACAGCTGCTAATTTGTTTTATTACTATAATATATTTTATTTAGATTTTTTTCTCTTAAAAACCGCTGGCTGTGGTGTTTGCAGTCATTGTTTTCTGCTCCAACAGCTAGTTTGCAGAGCTGGCATAGCCTACAGGACATCGTATATGGCAGGACTGTGGACTGATGAGTCAGATCTACAAATACGTCCTGTTCATACCACAGGCTTGCTTCTTGCTTTGACAAAATAATTTGTTTTCCTCCTGTAAATACAGACAGTAGTACTTGCATGTCCTGTTAGGGGCTTAGATGCCTGCTGATGAACAGTGTTAGATAAAAGAAGAATATTTTCTAGCAGAGGTTATACATTGCTGTTTTATGCCACTTGTACAATGAAGCAAATGCACTGTCCTCAGTACAGTTATTAAGGATTTTCATTGGTGAACTTTAGTGTTGGACATCTATGGGATAAATCCAGTTCTTATTTGGATTTGTGTAATAATTACAAAGTATTGCACTGTTACCATGTTGCAGTTAATTGGACTATCTTGGAAATGTATAACTAATAGACGAACCCATGTTTGTGGCCCAAGTTCAGAAGGCAATCTGGGTTCTGAACTAGTTAGTCATTTTGTCACTTGTGTTTTTCTCTGGTGCGCAGTACAACCAGATCACTCCCTGTTAGACTCCTGAAGCTTGGCTGCTCTGGCTATGCTTAGCAAGCATAAAAGATTTACATTGCCCAAAAGGATTCTGAGGCAGCATAATAGTGAGTGAGTGCCCCACCACTATCCTTCCCAGAACTGCTTGTATACTTCTCTGTATGGAGCTGAGCCTCCAGCCCACCACAATTTCTCAGGCTGCAAAGAAAAGTTAAGAAGACCTTCTGATCCCTTTCTCAAACTAAAGAGATGATCTGGTCTGTATTTCCTATACTTACATCCTAGCACTGATATATAAATCATGTTTGATTTACCTACTATTTCTGTATTTGGTGCAGTGATTACAATGAAAACTAAACTGATTTAATTTCTATCATAAAAATATTGCATTGTTTCAAATTCCTTGTACTTTATCTTAGAATCACGCTATAAATTGATGCTCTAATTACTTTTTGGGATGTATTATGCAAGTAGTTTAGCCTATTTTATCTAAAGCTGTCCGCTGAAACCTTCACAGTAGTTGAGAAAGAAAATGTTATTCAAAGAGCCAAGAGCAGAGAAGGAAGACTTTGTAACACTGAACTTTAGATTTGCAATTTAGGCTAGAAGGGAATGGTCTTCTTAAAATCACCTTCTGTTTATTGGACAAAAGTATGCCCTTCTAAAACACCTGGATGAAGAACTGACAACTACTCTGCCCAGCATCCAGGTTCTCACACAGAAAGAAGTGGTCCAGTGGGCATTATTCCCCAGAACACCATCAAACAAAGGAACGAAGCTAAATCTAATCTATGCAAAAGCCTAGGTTCACCGAGAAGAGATGAAGTACCAAAACCTCACAATAGCAAATAAATTAAGGCTAAGCACAGTGGAATCTTGCAGACTGTAATTTATGAAGACAGAGAAAGCAAATTGTAAGTATAATGTCCAGGGAGAGCCTGGAAACTTAGGTACATACCACGGGAACAGAACATGCAAGAAATTTTCATTACCTTTTGGTTACCAAACCTCCCAAAAGCTTTTTAACTAAAGACAGTGATTGTATCAGTAAACATGATGTGCTGAATTTGTGGTTGTTCCCCTCTGACAACTCTTTAAAGCCAAGTGGTTATGAACATTGGGTCACCTGGTTTAGGAAAGTAGTTTTGAAAAGCTGGGTCTGGATGCACTTTTGGGACAACTGATTTCATAATAAACTGCACCACTGACCTCTGGTGAAGATAATCAGTACTGCTCACTTTTTAAAACTTAGTTCCTTATCAGTAAGAGCAAAAAGGGATTCTCCCTTCCAGTCAAGCTGCAGGGGCTAGAGATTGAAGCTGGAAGAACAGTTTGGCCATCAGATCAAGGAAGTAAAGACCACAGATGGGAGAGAAGTACTTGAGCTAAGGGACATCACTGGCATAAAAACACTAAGATACATATTTGTCATGGATACATTCGTGCTGCAAGAGGAAAGAAATATCCTTTGGTGCAGCCAAAAATATCTAACTGAATAGTGCTGAAGTTTGTAAAAAGGACTCTATTTTGTATGCATATGAAGCTTCAGTAAATCCCTTCCAGTCTTATGTTCTTGTCACTCTTTCTACCTACTATCACAGTGCTGCCTTTGAGTTTAGCTGTAATGCTAAATCACTGAAAACCTCTCATTTGTGGAGATTCTTCTGCCCTACAAATGACTTGTAGTCACCAAACACCACTGAGAAATATCAAACATCTTTCCTCACAGGTGAATACGAAAGGCATCATAAACCTGTAAGAACTTCCATTCATATTGTCAGTGTCTACTTGAAGTACAATTTAAAACATCACCTTCTGATCCCTCAGTGCAACCTCAAGTTTTGCTTTCAGATTCCCAATTGTTGTCAAACCAAGACACTCACATTTTGCAGTGTCATTATGTAGACTATTACAAAGTTGGAGCTCCATTATCATTCATGGAGAATTCAAACTTGGATGTTCCTACAACAAACAAAATTCTTTACTTGAATACAGGACACAGAGAGCAAAAAAGATTCAGGGACCAAACAAATTCAAAGAAAATATCACTTCATCAGTGAAAGACTTGGATAATATTTAAAACAGTTTTAAGAACAGGCCAAATGAGAAAGGCAGCATACACTATAAAGGGAGAAGTGGATGGCTGAGGAGGAACAGCTGCAGTTTCCCTCTGAGGGTTTCTGTAATTTAAACTAGATTTTCTCAGCTTTGACCTTGTTGACTGTTTACTTTAATGTACTTCCTTCTCTTCTTTCTATTTCCTCACCTGAGATTCCTCATAGCTATTTATCTTCCTCTTCCATCCTTTCATTGCACCTGCTTCCGTCACTGCCTTTCTTTTCAACTTCATTCCTATCACATTTCCTTAAGCAAACAACAGGGAAACAAAGAATTAGCAACACCTATACCATGCATGCTTTTTAATTTTTTTTTTCTTCATTTTTTGCCTCTAAATCTTCTCAAAGGGATCTGAGTAAGGCATAGTGCTGAATGCACAATAAAAAATTTTCATCATGGAAAACAGCATTGAAGTAAGTGTCTGCCATAATACCTACATTTTGGTCTGTCGGTGTGTAAATTTTTGGAAAAACAGTAGTAATCTTCGCATCCTAGTGAAAGAGGATAAAACAACTCTCTTCCTTGTTCCTCCAGGGAGCTAAAAGAATTTGTCACCGATAAGGAAGTCATTTAGAAGGCATTTCTAGGATATCAGTCAGGCTTATAAGCAGCACAGCAGGAGCCATATCAAGGAGACCAAAGCAATTAGCAAGCAAAAGTCAATTCCCTGGTGAGACTGAGATATGTCTGAATTCTACTACTAGCTGGTCTATTCTGAAGTTTTGACTGAGTTTTGGCCATCAAATATTGTACTTTTTAAAAGTGGTAAAAATACAAAATGTGTGACAGTCATAGGCAATATATTTTAATTGATTCAGCAGTGCAGCTCCTCCAACCTCTCAAGTAATTAAGGTCCTGTATTTTGGAGAGTTTAGGGTCTCCAAATCCTATTAATGCAATAGCCGAATTAACTTTAATGCCCCGAATGATCCTTAATATCTTACATCTCCAGAAAACAGTAAGAATAGGGATGTAGGGTCCTAAATAGATTTGGTTCTTCTTCATGCTCATTTAATCCTCTGCAAAATCATCATTCAAATTCTACTTCTCCAATCATTGCAGAATTTTTGTTGAATAAGGTGGAAGTTTCTGTAAAAGTATGTAATTTTATTTCCAAATGTTTCCTGACATTACTGTTTGTTAGCAACATCTAAAATGTTCATTATACTGTTGAGGATGTTCCTGTATTTGTGATAATTTTTCATTTTTAATAATTGCTGAAATGAAAATATTTTTTGAGCAATCAGTGGGTTCCTTACCAGAAGGAGTAAAATAAATTTTGTAATTTAATTACAGGGACCTTGGGCTGCTCAGTAAGCACGCTTGAAACTTTAAGTGTAAATCTGAGCAGAGTCCTAGCTCATCTTCCTAATTAGAGATAATATATCTTCTCTTACTAGGTCCCTTTCCTGCATAGGTCATTCTGGACTTGGATGGAGCTGGAGGGAAAACGTAGATCTGCAGTTAGAGTAGAAAGCAAATGAAAAAGTGAGAGAAAAGACAGAAGAATGAGAGGAGATGAAATGGAACAGATCTATGAAAGAGGGAAAGACAAAGCCAGATTTTACATGTGCTATGTTTGTTTCTTTATTGGTTTGGTCATAACACTAAGAAATTTCCATCTGTGGTACTGTTACTTGCCCAGGTATCCTCCATGAGGCTAACCAGTGAAGCTGAGAGTCCTGCAATGAAATAAAACATCTGCAGACCTTTACAAACTTGGTACAGAAAAATCTGCAAGTAAGAGAGCAGAAGAGGATTGGCGGCTTGTCCCATCGTTATTTATTCTAAACTATATCTTGTTTATAGCATATAACTCTGTTATTTTGTCTCCTGGATCTGTGACTTTTCTAGTTTACCACATCTAATCTTGGCATAGCTCTGGCACTATATTATTAGATACTTTTTGAACTATTCTACTCTTTGAGGCCTATTTTTTCTAATTTTGGGTTTTAAAAAGCTAGTGTTTTGATTCAGTTTGCCAATCATTTGCACCCACTAACATCTGAGACACTCTCAGGTTTCCTGACTGATTTTCTACTGCTGTATTACTTACAAATCCAGTGACATAATGTCATCCCTGTAAGGATCCCTTAAACAGCACTAGACACCAACATTTACGTGATTGAATCATGCTCGTATCCAGCTTCCACAGACAATGAATATTTCTACAGGCATTTCACAGGATGACTCATTATATCTACCTTAAATGTTATATTTTGGTCTGTGAGGGACCACACCCATGCTGCCCTTCCTGGGCTGCCTGTCTCCGTTAACCATAGAGCAATTTAAACTAGATATTTAATTTTCAGACAATTAAAATCAGCTTAAAAGAAATCTAGCCACTGTCTGTCTGTCATACCAATTTTATTGACAGTCATTGTTTTAGGTTACAGGTTATAGTGAACTTGCTCTCATTTTTCAGAGCTGAGCTGAAAATTAATGTCGCTTTCCTTTGGTAATCCTTATACATTACATTGCACCCAAGAATAGTGTTTGAGGCCTTGCTATTGTATTCAGGACACATCTTACCAAACTATAGAAAGCAAACTATTTTCAACTATTTCCAGGTGTTGCTCAACTGTCATGGAGGATAAAACACAGTGTCATGAATTATGGCATAAATTATGTCAATGATTTTCAGGGAGTCTGTTATTAAACTGATAAAGCATATGAAATGCTTTTTATGTCCTCACTCCATTTCATAATAAATAATAAAAAAAACCCCATGAGATAATATTTTTTACATATGGAGGCAAATTTGATCTTACTGTGGGTATGGCAATCCACGAGAAAATTTGTTATAGTCAACCATTCCATATGTCTATCTTAGGATATGAGGAGGTCAAACGTAAAAAATACTATCTTTTTCTAAATCAACTACTAGAACTGGAGGTGAAAAAAAATAATGCAGCCGTTCTAGGAAAATATCCCTTTCCTGAACTATGTCTATAGTGTAGTTTCAGTTTGGTGCAGTGATGACCTACTTAGCTTTATGTGAGAGAGCTAAATAGTAATCCATCACACCAGAAAATTTGGTATACCCCCTACCTCTTGCCAAGAAGAACAGTAAATAAGCCTTATTCCTATTTGGATGTTGCACAGAAAGATGGTTTCTGTTATCCAAGCTAGGTTGTTTAACACAAATGTAAGAATCTTTCCACTGTAGTTGTTCAAGTCCATTGTTTTAGCATTATCTACAAGAGTTTTTTCCCCAGTGATTTTTCTGATATTTTTCTCTAAATAAGCAAGACACTTATGATGTCTAGCTGTATCAATCTGTCTGTAAGTATTGGTTGGATATCTGACATTTGCAGGCAGTAGAAATAAAGGTTTTTAAACCAGAGATGAAAAGATTATAGTTACCCCAATGGAGCTGTACTATCTGGCATCACCTGTATTGCCAGGGGCTGCATAAGAAGTGCCTTGATGCATTTATTAGATGTTGTTTGTGTTAAGAATATATCTCTTGATACTGGATATAAAAGGTTATTCTGCATCATGTTAATGTGCAAATCTAAAGCAATTTGTAAATACCTCAGTCAGCCTGACAAATAGGGTTGTTGACAGTGCTGCCGCTGGGGAAAGAAAAACACTGGGTTTATGTAAGGAATTCCTCACACAGAAAACAATCTGACACCAAAAACCCCCAACCAGCTCAGGGACATGAAAATGCCTCCAAAATATACTGCCCAGTGCTGAATCGTGTGAAATGATGTCTGTAGGACACTCAAGAAATGCTGCATAGTGAATGACTTTTAAAAAATCATCACCATAAACATGTCATGGGCTCTTTTCATCATTACTTCAAAATGTACCTCAGTTTTGAAATGAAATGCATTTCAAATTTACACCTAAGAATACATAATATGGATAGGTAAACACAAAGGAGAGAGTATGTCACTGACACAAAAAGGGTAATGCAAGGTTTAAAATGAAGTTGCTTACTCATGATTTGCCAGTAACACAGCCTAGCCACATTACGTTCATAAATAGCCCAGGGAAAAATCTCCCTTGTAGGCACAAGTTCTGTTCAGCGTGTAGCCAGGAGGATCAGCTACAGGGCCACCTTGGCTCTGTCTTTTCTGTAATCCAAAAGAATGCAAATACGGAGACATGGAAAAAAAAGTACTATACCAAATTCTTCCGTGGTGAAAAGTCCTTAGAGTCTGATACCAAAGGGAAAGTATAACAGGACAATTAGACCCAATATTAAAAATATTGATGAACACCAATGTAGAAATTAATATACTGGATATAACTGTATATCTTATTGTGTTCATATGTAATCAATACATCATTATGAATACCAGCAGTATTACCAAACTAATTTTCTCTTCCCAGGTATTTTGTTTGCTTTAATTCACTGACACAGGCTAATGACTTGTCATGCAACATTGTTGTACAAATCAATAGCCTTCTACTTAATATTGAAAAAGTATAACACTAGCATAGGATACTAGATCCCAGTTCCTCCTACTGTCTAACTGTCTGTGAAAACGTAAAAAATCCAGATTTTAATACTGAAGAAATTACAGTGACTGTAAAAGCTATTTGCACCAATACAGGGCTTTATTTCCACATGGATGATTCTTTCCTTCATGTATTGTATTTGTGGCCTAAATCGAGAAGGGACACAGGAATTATGGTGCTAGATACCACTGGCAGAGTGAAATACACAATCTTCAGTCAGATTTCTCAGGTTTTTATAAAAGAGGGAAAAATTGATGCCCCAATTTAAGCAGTTAATCCAACAGATCAGAAAAAATTGTTGACCTAATTACACTAAGGGATGGATTCAGTTCCTTTGCCTACAGGTAGGATCCAAGTAGTGTCTAGGATGTCCTGAGGTATATTGCCCAGCTTTCACCTACCTATAGGTCTAGAGAGACACAAATCTCCCTTGTGTTTTTTATCAAATGTCCCAGCACATGCCTTAAATGCAGCATCCCAAATGGCAGCCCTGATATGCACTTTTCTTTTCTACATTTCCCAAAGGATTACCTTTAAAAATGTGACAATAAAAAAGAGTTGTTTAGCTTGCGCATTAAAGAATCACTTTCTAGTTATTATCTGCAGCCATAAATATTAGAAGATATCTCTTATCCCTTTAAGTGAAG
Organism: Limosa lapponica baueri; assembly: GCA_002844005.1. Classification (NCBI taxonomy): domain Eukaryota; kingdom Metazoa; phylum Chordata; class Aves; order Charadriiformes; family Scolopacidae; genus Limosa; species Limosa lapponica. Next base: position 295,926 of record KZ505767.1, on the reverse strand, counting down.
ATGAAAGTTGGGAGACTTGCATTATTTCTTGAATCCTGAAAGGATATCCTTAAGAAGTCATCAAAATAACTGCAAGAAAAGCAGTAAAAAAGTTACACTAGCGGATGGATCCTTCCTAAATTATTTATTCAGGGAGGTCTCTGAGATAGCTGTCTTAGAACAAACTTCAGATCAGTCAAAATGCTGTGTGAATTTTTCTATCCATTCATTCATTCATTAACTGAAGCTCTTTCAAAAACTGATATTGCGCCCATTGCCTTTTGATCCACAAACTAATTATTAGAAGAAAACATAGGAATATAAGTATGGGTATATAATTTCAATTCACTTCTGAGTAAAAAGCCTCCTAGTCCATAACTCCCTGGAGTGAGCCCTCCATAAAGAGTGCATTAATCTATTCTGGAGAGGACAATTTTACTGGACAGATATTCCTAGTTGATTCCATGATTTACTTTCCTTTAATGGAATTTTCAGTAAAAAGTAAAAACAAAAGACCTGGGTTATGGAGATGAGAGGAACTGGTTAAGTTGTTGTGTTTCCCATGTGAGCTGAGAATACCAGCTGTATCACTTGTGACACTTTGGCTGAGCAATATTTTTGTTTGCAATTGGATATAAATGGTAAGAGATGACTGACCTTTCAAATCTGTACTGATAAAAATTACTCTGAACAGAGGCATCACATCCAAATACCAGGAAAGACCTGTGCCTTCTAATTTAGGTCGCTTGGCTGTTTTTTCACAAATGGTTGGTTCACACTCAAGTCCAAACAATTTTTTTTAGGCATTTTGGACTTTCTAGAAAAGATCTGTCTGACAACTTTCTGATGCTATTAGACTCACTTTGCATATATAAAACGGTGTATGTTTGGCAACCTCATTTATATATGTTGTTCATAATCACTTATTTGCACAGCATCTTAATGAGCAGCATAGAAGCAATGATCAAGAAAAAACTAAAAGGAAAGTCCAAAGAGGTCTTTAAAAGAAAACAATATTGAAACTTTAAATTCCCAAAGGACTTTCAGAAGAAAAAGCCACAAACTCGTTTTCTGCTTACTAAGAAAAAAATAAAGGAAAATAAAGGAAAAAAAGCCTTTCTTTTCCTCTAACTCTCCAAACGCTCTATATTATTGCAAATAACAGGTGTAGTTTGTGGAAGGAAATAAAGCAGCCAAAAAGCTTGTACAGTGGTTCACTAAATTATTCATTTAATCATTATTGATCTCAGATGAATTAGCAAATGGTGTGCTCTAGCTGAGCACAAAGTTACTCATCTTTGATTTTAATCTTAGAGGAAGCTGAGCTACATTATATTAATGAAAACCACAACAAAACATAATAGGAAATTTTCTTACAAAATGTTTAACAACATAAATTAAGAAACTGGTTATGTTCATATAGTCTAATAACAAAGATCAAAATTGTGGCATTTGCCCTATGATCTAAAAAGATTTAGGAAAAGCATGAGGTGACAAAAACACTTCCAAGACAAGGTGCAACCTTCTGACTGTAACTTTACCAGGAATCTTGAGGGTTCAATCCCTATTCTAGATTAGCTATCACACCCATAGCACTCAGACTTCCATATTTCTGCCAAAAAGGAGCTAATATAATGTCATTTTCAGTATGGTAATTTTTTTTAGTGATAGGAAGTCCAACAGTACCTGTGAATCATGTCAGGTTAAATAATAATAAAACCCCTATATTATTAAAACTTAGAGTTAGAACATTTACATTGGGAGTGCCTCTGAATGTTTGACTGAGAAGATATTGGGGACAATACAGGTGGCAAAAAGTCCTCTTTCAGAAGCCAGGGGAAAAAAAAATGCAGCAAGCTGATAAAATGTCTCACTGAATATTAGGTATGTCACACAAATGCAGTCCAGGAATAAGGCAGAGGCATGCCTGTGACCCATGTAGGCTTACGACTTGGTAGATGTGCACAGAACATGTATGAGACCAAACACCTTTCAACATGCACACATAGAGGAAGTAGTGGGGAATATGAATCTTTTAAAAATAAAATTAAAGTATTTGGCCCAGTGGTAGGGTGGGATTCAATTGTCTAACATTATCGTATAGCGTATCACAGTGTCCTGCCTGACCTCCAGGTGTTAATTCAGTAAGTTTTATGTCTCTGATACATACTGTGTCATATCCATCCATCTTTTTCAGGGCCCTCAGGTACTCTGAAGAACCACAAACCCCATTTTACCTATATGGATAGAAAATCAAAACCTAGTCTTCAGCTTCATTTTCTGTTAAACCTGAGAAATCCAAAATACAAAAAAACACTTGCCGAAAATGTTCTGGTCACCTGTCTGCAACCTAGAGCACTCTTCATCCCAACTTTGAAAGCTGTGCGATTCTGCAGCACAAGATTTCGAAAGTCATGGAAACAAAAAGAGAAGAGGACTTCTGGAGTCTTTTAAACTTAGTATTTAGGGCACTCAGTAATATAGAGAATTCTTTGGATGTGATCTTTATAGCAAGACAGCTCTGATTTTTGCATTAAATAATCATAAATCTGTTGACAATAATCATATCCTGAAAGTCATTTCTCTTAGATGAATGCCCTAATTCCTATGCTACAAAGTCTGTCTGTTTCACTAGACAGAAGAGGAATCTTTTTTTTCCTTTTCCACATAGCAGTAAAGCTACAAGTAGTGAAAAACAACTGTTTTTTTAGATCATATCTGCTGGTCTAGATCATGGGATTAATTCTCTTCTGTCTCATCTTGCTCCACTAAGTTAATGCTGTACTCTTCTGCTCATTGTGTATAAAGTGGAAAAACCTTTAGACTTTATGAAACTTCCAAGGAACTTTATAAAGAGACATATATGGTGGTATCAATGATAATTTCTTTTCCGCAAATTGCATCAAATTGAGTAGCTGCACAGATGATTCCAACCAGGCAATTCTATGGTTCTATGACCCAGTCTAATTGCTCACCCTGAAGGAAAAGCAGGCAGAGGACAGCATTGTGCATTGCACATGTCAGCAGTCTGCTGAACAGTTATCAGGCCAGCCCCAGCCAGCCCAACAGGACACTGTGCTCCTTGCTGCCTTCTGATTCCTAGAGAGAATGTCATAGCAAACAAGGAGGGCTCCCAGGACTAACACAGGAAAGAAAAACAGCTTTAACTATGCTACTTACAGAAGAATTTTGTTTCAGTTCATCCTGTGGACAGAATACCACTGCCCCACCAAATTATTTCTTAATATGTGCAATGCACGTGCTGTTTGGGTACACAAAGTGAGATTTAGATCTCTATACTCAAGGATGTTCAAATCAGAAAACCATCTTAGAAATCCTAACACAAAAACATATGAGTAATACAACATCCACAATTATAGTACAGCTGTGCAGGAGAAGCAGTAAGAGTTCCGATTTCACATGCAAAGAAGCTGTGAGTGTCTCATTAAAAGATCTTAGAAGCTGTTAGAGGACCTCTGCTCCCTCTTTCTGCACATAGCAGGAGAGCCCATCTACTCTATCCACTGAAGCTGCCTATTAACACTCTTCAATCCAGCCTACAGGACCTGCTGAAAAGTAGAGAAAAATGCTGACTGTATATTTTTATTGGAGTTTATTCCTTTATGCAGTAGGACTGAGCAGACGTATTCAGCGCAGCATCTTTTGAGTATGCAGTAGAAGCAAAACAAAAGTATATATGGACCTCAATAGTAAGTGTTCTGAGTTAAAATGCCTGCAGCTCTCAGAAAAAGTTTGGCTCTGTATTCCAGGTTTGGTACGTTTCTGGGAGTGCACTTGTGAAATGCATTGGGGTGGAAGGTGCTGTACAGCAATTAACATTGCGATACCTGTTAAAATCAGGAGTTATAAATAACTGTTTTAGTAAGAAAAAACTTGTAAATTGATTGATTTCTCTTTGTGACCACCCAAAGATGATAACACAGACACTTTATAGGAAGAACAATAGAAGTTTACCTAAGAATCCAGACTAGGGGCAGAGGAGGCATGAGGCACTTTCTGGTCTTCAGTTACAGGGACTGTTTTTTCGCCTCTTGTCATAGCACACTGCTGCTAGAGGAAATGGTATAAGTTTTGCTGTGGATTTACATCCAATAATTAGAAAATGCCACAGAAAATAGTACTGGAAGAAAAAAGGATGGAAGTTTTGAGAAAGCACTCTGTCACCAATTCAATATCAAAACTCTTGTTCTAAGACTTGACACTTTCTGTGAAAGTTAAAAGTAAATAAAGTAAGACACTAGCAAACTACAGCAGGTCCCCTTGTTTAATAAGACTTCCATAGCTTCTTTACATGTGAAATCAGAATTTTTACTACTCCTGCAGTTGTAATGTATTGTTATTGTACTATATTAGGTAATATATTAAACATAATACAGAACGGATTTTGTGTAGCTCATATATTTTTGTGCAAAGTTTCATAACATTGGGGTGCCTTCTCCTTGCATATTTGGAATTTTTTTTGTAAATTAATGTGCAGAATTAGTTCAAAGCAGTTACAGGAAAACAGTAGCTGAATGAATCAGTTGTCTGCTGCTGATAGTGGCTGTTGGATTAACAGAATAAAATTGCTCCCTGGGAAAACCAACTGATAATCTGGAGGAATTTAAAGAAAACCAAATGATTTATTTTTTATTAGTTGCCTGAATTTTCCTCACATACTGTATACACACTTATTTCAACACTATGCTAAATTTAATGTAATAATAATGTTTGCTTTTTTCAGTAATGGTCTGCTAAGCTACAGCATCAGCAACTTGAATCATTTGCTGGCTTTTCCTGCAATGCACAGCACGGCTAGATGGACTGGTCCATGTGACCTAACAAAAAACTCTTCTTCCTGAATGGGAGAACTTCAAGTGGTTATGAAGCATGATTGGAAAATAAATGTGAGCAAAACTCGGAACAGTCTTATCCCCTGATAAGAAGAAAGCTGGAAAAGTCCACAAGGATAAATTCAATTTGAAAAATGACTGCACTGTAAATGCATAATATTGTTTTCAAGACTCAAAATAAATGTCAGAGGTGATCCAGTCACTCCGTATCTCTCTGTCTCCGCTGCCACAGCTACACTGTTTGAGATAGGCTGGATACTGAAATGTCAGGGGGAATATCAGGTAAGAAGTGGATACCCTATGTTTTGTTCAGCAGCTACCCTGTCTTTTTATTTCAAAGTTTCTAGTAAAGCACATTCAGTTAGGATTAATGGACTTTTAAGTACTAATATATGGAATCCAAGATAAGCTGCATAAGGCCAGAGAAAGGTCTTTACCTCTGAAACTCAAAAGTCTGATGAACACTAACTACTCCCCTTGCTGCTGATCAGAGGAGAATGAAATTTGCCTTAAATGGGAAAAGACATTTTTTTCACAACTGCATCAGCCTGTGCCTGTGGTAAGAGCTGAGCTGAGCTGACACCGCTGTGTACCAGAGATGGAATGGCTATTTGGTCACCTTCAGCAATGCTTCTGCTGAGGAGATTAGAAGAGACTGATGTCTGGGACTCCATTTCTGAAGTGGTTCTCTAAAAATCTGCATTTCGGACTGATCCATCTCCTGGAAGGGCCATGGTTGGCTCACTCACAAGTGTGCTTACACATTGCTACATAAATAATGCTCAGAGATTTTCATCTCTGTTCAGTGTTTCTCTTCCCAAAAGCTACATATTGACTAACATTAAAATATATGCACATGCATTAGTTTAAGAAACTTTAAAACAATACTTCATTATTGGTGATAACACTCTCTTCTGGAAAAAATTTCTAAGGGTTTCTTTTAACTTTGGTAAAACCAGACATCTTTCAGAGCATACATCAAATACTATAAATGACAATGTTGAAAAATACTTTTCTGATGATACTTCACAGTCTCATTGTCAGTTCCCTGAAAGTGGTTATATCTTGTTCAATACATTATAGAATAACTTTCTCAGAGGAAAAGCGGTTGTCACTGAAGTGGCTGTCACAAAAAGATGAAATTTCGCTGCGTTGCAGGATATTGTCCTTCTGCTGGACCTTATAATAAGAATAGCTATCACATTAAAAAGGAAAAAAGTAGCAAGTTAAAATAATGCAGCTCTACAGGGTTTGTTTCCAAGAACATCAGCAATTCCCATTAATTTTAGTAGTCATCAATGCCCCTCAGATCTTCAGTGCCAATGAGAGGTCAGGTTCCTCAACTGATAAGGGTTGGATATTTTCCAGCAAAATCAATGAACGTATTCTATCTGCATCAGGTCAGGATAAAACATTTCAGATATGTGCTAATTTAATTGTCAAAAGAGATATATTTCATGCTTTTGACTTTGAGATTAAATTTAAATCAACTGTGGACCAATTATATTGTCCATATGACCACATATTGCACATACCGGTTTTGCTTTTTCTTGTTACAAAGAGTATGTGCCTGCAGAATTACTAGCTTAACGCCTTTTATTTTTAGACAGATCTTGGTGGTGATAGCAATCTATGCCCATGCCTATATTGACTCTCCCACTCACAGCACTGCAAAACTGCAAAATGATCCTCCGCATGATAGTGTTTTACCTCTGAAGTAAAGGATAGCAGACGCAGCAGCCATAAGTATGGCATTTGTTAGCTGTGACAGAAAGGCGTTTTCTGTACAGTGTAAGCACATAACCTACTCAAACTACAAAGGAGAGTGATGACTAGAACTAGAGCTAATTTCCATTAAGCTTTATGCATAAAAAGTGTTCTGAGATTATAAACATCACGCATCTGCCTGTATGATTTGTCTGTGTTCGTCTGGTCCTGGGAATTACCTTGAGGAATACCATAGCTACATCCAGCTAGCAAAGTGAGTATATACAATATGTCAGTCAGCTTTTGTGCAGATTTCTCACTGCCCTGTGGAATATTTTGACAGTATTTCATCAGAAGAAAGGGTCAGAGGTTAAAAATAAACCTGGCCACCTAAGAGATGAGGTCCAGAATTAAAAGAATTATATTAACAAAGAAAACACAAAAAAGATTTCCACTAGGAAAGAGAAACAAAATATACAAATATAAAACAGAACAGGCTATATAATAGAGAAAAAAAGGATCTGGACCTTAAAGCAGATAGGTAGCCAAATAACAGTCAAGGTTACAATGCTATTGCCAAAATGAAAAACCTCATTCTGGGTGAATAAAAATCTAATACTGCGGTAGGGTGTGAAAAGGTAACATACCTATTCTTTAGGAACTAGTTAGACAACTATTGAAACACGTTTCCAATTCTGGCCACTGTAAAAAAATATGTAAATGAATCATACATCCTAGAGGAAAAAAACACAGAAGAGTTATGGAAAACATGTCTCATTAGAAAAATACAAGGGGGTTTGGTTTGGTTTGGTTTGGTTTTTTTAAAAAAAAAAAAAGTTTGAAGAAGGAATAGTAACTTAGCAAGTGAAAAAGAGGAGTCATTCATTCTTTACAGATGCTGGGGAAGGAATTGGTCCAAGTTCAATAAGGTTTCAATATAAGAGTTAAAAAAAGCTTTTGGTTACGTTTCTGAGACTCAGGATAAAGCTAAGTGGAGCTACCTTCCCAGAAACATTTAGAGATCAGCATTTGTCCTATTTGTTATGGGTATACCTAGCAGGTTTCATAATTTCTCAGAGGTTTTCTAGCTCCTTTCTAGCCATACAAGATGTGTGACTTAACATGTAGATTTTTGTGGCATAAAGCTAAATTGTTAATTTAAAATATATACTCTTCTTTGCTAAAAGGAAAAGAGAAAACATGCCAGGAAAGTAAAACTGGAATATCAGTCAGTTCTGAGTGAGTTTGCACTTCGTTTGCTCCTTCTGAACTCTATCAGGCATAAACCTACTGCAGCTGAGAGGATCTAACCCCAATACTAAGAAATTCTTGATGTAGCTGTACTTCCAGGCTATCTTACTTGGATTTACTATTCATCCCTCAAAAAGATTTATTTTTCACCCTACAAACTTGCTGGCAGGTATGCATGAAGTTGAACTTGTGCAAGAGCATTTGCCCGAAAAGAACAATTAAAGGTAAATTCTGGGTGTGATCTGACTGGGATTTTCTCATGTTTTAATGTGCCTTGACCTGCTCATGTCTTGTAATGTCTGCAGGCACCCCTGGGAAACTGCAGAGAGTTCTGGCAGGCTGCTGTTCTCTGATAAAAAGCAGCGAGAGAACATTCAATTTCACAGGGTTGTTTCTAAAGGACAGTGCTTGTTGTAAGGTGACTACAATACAAACTATAACTATTTTTGATGGACCAAATTTTGCTGTCAGTTACAGTCCTGCAATTTCAAGAACAGCTGAGATCTGCACCTGTGCAGCTGATTGGAAAATCATCTTTTTATGTATTAAGGCAGTAGAAGCTATTTCTATTTCTATTGCAGATTTTTTTTCCCCCTCTTTTTACTTCTTTCCCTTTTCAAGCTCTTTTCCTCCAGTTTCTTGAAAGAACTTGAAGATGTTACTTTTCAAGCTGGAGATTCCACCATCTATATAAGTCCAACATCATACCTCTTGAGCCTTGAGGGTTATCTCTGTGTATCAGAGTGCATCAAGTGTGTATCTCTGCCTATCTGGTTTGGTAAGATTGACGTTCCCCAGTTCCTTCATAAATGGTTTCACAAGTGTGAGAAAAAAGGAGAATCTGTCCAAAGTGGATTTTAAGTAAATCATTCATATATGGGAAAAGTTAACAAAAATCATCAGCACATCCCAGGAACCTCCTGTATTGGGGTGGTTGAAGTCCCCCATGAGAACCAGGGCTTGTGAACGTAAGGCTGCTCCTATCTGTCTACAGAGGGCCTCATCTGCTCAGTCTTCCTGGTCGGGTGGCCTGTAGCAGACCCCCACTGTAACTTCACCTGTCCCTGCCTTCCCTTTAATCCTGAGCTCTCGGTAGGCTCCTCGTTTATCCCCAGGCAGAGCTCCATGTACTCCAACTGGTCCTTTACATAGAGGGTGACACTCCCTCCTGTTCACCTGTTCTCTTTTGTCTCAGAATTTCTTAATACATGTAAGCTTAATATGCCAATTGGAGCATAACTTCTTAGTAGCCTCAAGACATGCTATAAATGCAAAGAAATAAGATTTTAAAATAGTAGCAGTAGTAACATATCCTACATATGTTCTTCATGTGAGATAAGCATCACAGGACAGTAAGGTCCACTCTACTAAGACACTAAAGTTGTGTGGATTATGTGTGTTTGTAAGGAAAGTTTCACTGCACTATAAATATCCTCAGCATAACTATATAGGTAGTTAATTGCTTCATTCCGGAATTCTACCTAGGAGCTATCTGGAAAGCAACTACACTGTACCTGTAGCATTTCACATTACTAAATCCCCAACCTGAGCATAGCAATTGTAAGTGCTTTTACATGAATGAAGTGCAATAGAGTTTATTTTTAGACAATGTATGAAGTGGAATGAGCTTGGAATAGCTCCAGGCATATGCATTGGAGGACAATCAGATTGTGTTCAAACAAGGCTCCCATATCCAGAGGGACACAATTAGCAGTCTCGACCAGGTATAGATGTTGCTATTAGCAAGTTACACTATTACACCATGAATTCTCCCATTGAACCTTGCTGCCGCTACGGGAACATGTATTCTAAAGGGCTATAAATATACATGAATTTTTATGCTGGCTAAGGTCATAAGGGGAAGCACAGTTTTCTTTAAGTACATTAATGTGCACAAAGTTTCTTCCAACTGCTTTATTTTTTTCATATTCGTATTTGCAATTTTAGAGTGTTCTGCTGAAGGGTTTTTAGGATACTGGTCGAGACCTTTTGAAATCAGTAATTTCACTGAAACCAACTGGATGTAGTAGAACCTCAGTTAGAATTCAAAAGGCATTCTATTGTTTATGTCCTTGATTTTCCCGTATTTATCATTCTTATATTATTTTTGGCATTGGTTTTCTGTTATTAGACAGAAACAGAACACTATTTTTTTGCCAATTATTGATAAAATAAAAGCAATATTCTTTAAGAACTTATAACACTATCTTTGGTGAGCATACCAAAATTACAATAAAAGCATACAGTTGCCAAATAAATTTCTAATTTGTTCCAGTGAAGTGCCTAGATGTTATCGATAAAATCAGAAGCTTCTCTGCAGAGTAAGGTTGGAGAATATAGATGTCTATAATTAATTGTTCAGAAATATCCAAACCACTCATTAAAAAGAAAAAGAACTTTCCTTTCTAGGTGTCGAGTGATTTCATGTACTGCAAGGTCATTTAGGCAGGCCCAATCTTAGCATAAATGTGTTGAGAACAATATACAACAAATAATAATCATAATAAGGCCACTCAACAGAAATGATTGCCTGTGTGTTGCAAATTAGTCTTTCCTGGGAGCAATAGGAAATATACACTGACAGTAAATAGATGTAATTCTTCAGTTCCTTGCTTGGAATCAGCCAGTGCTTATGTTCACACAGAGAGAAAAAAAATGCCCATAGCAGCTAATCAATGTTGAAGCTTATAAAGTGGCCTGTCACTCTTGCAGATGCAGAGGGATATTAGTGAGACTTTGCTCCTCCCGAGAATCCGGAAGCAATTGGGCATTTTGCTCCTTTCTCTGTCCAGCAATGTAGAAGTAATTAATTCTGTGCTTGAAACAGGGAGGGTTTTTTCCAGGGATGACCCTGAGCTGGGCGAAGGAGAGCCAAGCAGACATCACATTGACATTCTGAGATGCTGCATGGGTGTTGCAAGCACTTTCTCTCCTGCTGTCCCAGGCAGCTGGGCTGATACCAGAGAAGGTAGTATCCTCTTCCCTGCAACCTTAAAGTTTCTTATGGGTGCAGACTACTTCCTGCAGCTTTATTTTTAAAAACATTGTAATCCCTGCCCTTTTTGGCTTTGGTTGATAGTCTAAAAAAATTTGGGCCGTGTCTGCAGTTCTTACCTCCCTTGCTACTACCTTCTCCAAACACCTTTTTCTTTTGGAGAAAAAGATTTTCTGAGACAGTGACATTTTTCACCTTGACCTTGATGTGAGTTTTCACACATCTGATTCCCACTATTCACCATTCATGGTTCTTTTTAGATCACACCTCTCTTCCTATACCACTCCAGGGCTATATTCTGAAAATGAGTAAATTCACACCTCTGGGTATGATCCAAACTACCTAAATCTTTGTGTCAGGGTTGGAGTCCATGTCTCTGTTGTAAGTTGTGGGAGAACAGGATGGTAACAGGATTGTGGAAGAAGCAGAGACCAGAAGAAGGAATAGAAGAAGCAGGCCTGCAAGTCCAGACGACCCGTAAACAATGCCTGGCCCGACTGATTGAGGGGAATTCCGCCCGTCCGGCAGTTGGGGGTTGCAGGGGCATGTCGGTTGGGAAAGAAGGTGCTTGGTACTATATAAGCAAAGTGTTTGTTATAATAAACGATTCAGGTTGCATCTCCGACAGGGGTCCGTGCCTTCATACGCTACAATAAGTTAGGCAGCTGATAGGCCTGAACAGGCGTCCTCTGTGGCCTTGATGCATGGACTGCCAAAAAAATCATCCTTTTGCTTTGTGGCAACAGTGAGGCTTCATTGGGACATAGAACTTCTGGACATGCTTCACCGATGCATATCCTGGTATGTATAGATGTCTGATATTAATATTTAAGAGTATCTGAGTACCAAAGAACATTTAAATACCTATAAACTGTGGGATTCTCTTCAGCATTTTCTGCTTACTTGGACAGGCAGCCTTCGCACTGACATGTGTGGATCTTGTTTTTAAGCATATTTTCTATAGCTTGTCTTGGAAAACTTCTCTAACTCAGGACTGAGAATTCCAGGGACATTGAAGATTGCTGAATTTAAAGATTTTCCTTATTTTCATGTTTGTTTCTGTAGTTGGTACTGAGTCATGCCGGACAAGTTCTGGATTTGGCAGTACATGTTATCTGAATCTGGTATTTAATGAAGAGAACATGCACAACTCAAGTAAGCTATTTTCCTTAATCCTTTTAAATTTATTTCACAAATAAATTCTTCCTTCCAGCTTATGGCTATTTTAATTTATATCTATGATTTTAGTTCTCAAAAATACAGAATGAAAAAATGAATTTCATGAGTGTGCTTTGATGGTGGCTAAGGCACAAGATTAAATATGTTCTTACATATACAGCAGACACCTTTTGTATACGACGTGGAAACACTGAAGGAGGAAGGTTATGTAGCTAGTTTAATGTTATTTATGTTTTTGAAGTATCCTCTCAAATATTTACAGTAGTGTGACTTTAATAAGTCATGTGCAATTGGTAGCTTTTGCTTTGTTGAATATTTTCTCCAGGGTAAACTGAGTCATTAATATTAATTAGGAATTGAGTAGCCAATTACAGAGTTGAGCAGGAAGTGAGGTTAAAAAAAGCCTGTTCGGAAGCAAAATATCTGCTCATACACAGTGAGGGAGTTTGAGGTCATTAAAATCTGTGGGCTGGGATTAGTGGGCTCCATCAATGTGCATTATTAATGAATATACCTAGCTCACTCAATTGCAATTTCTGATTAATCATAAATGAAGTAACTGTAAATGGAATAATTCAGCATGAGGTAAACAACTGGATTTTAATTTCCAGTGGATGGAAATTGTAGCAGTAGATGGTAGATGGATTTAAACTTAAATTATATACCAAATTAGATAAGGATAAATATAAATCAATGGGGAGATTGATTTCATTTCCATTTTTTAAATCTACCTGACACTTGCTTCATTCCCTGTGAAGCATTTCCCAAAGAGAATGACCTCATGTACCTCACCCTTTCCAGATTTTTCTAGTTTTACAGGTTTCATTATGAAAACTGAAAATTTGTACACTCTCTCCCTTACTTGGCTTGGTAATTTGTGATGTAAAATCAAAACTAAAATAGTACTTTTGTTCCAGAGGAAAAGTTTTCTCAAGACCATCCAAAAGAAGACAATAGATTAAAAAACTGACTGCGTTTGTAGAGCATTCAGGTACTTCTTTTAAGAGTGGCTTAGACCATGAGAAAATAATTCTGTCTTTAGAGCAGATTTAACTTCCCCATAATAAATAAAACCTGGGGCCACGTGGGGAAAACAAAACCTTGAATAGCTACTCATTAAGTAAACACCATCTATTCCGTGTACTAAATAATATGAGAGTGCGGGGGGAAGTTGTGTAAATGTATAGATTTCATATAATATTTAATACACATGCATAAGCGGGCAAATTATGGTAACTTCTGAATGATTCTTTTTGGCAACTTTATACTTCTCTTGCTTTTCTTAAAACATTATGTCTGTTACCTATTCATGGGTTGAGTTTTCTTCAGGAGCTTTGCTGTTGTTTATTTATAAGTCACCATATTCCGTCTGATTGGCCCATTTGTTAGATCCAATTTCATATATTTGTTTACTTTTGCTTAGACAGCTCGGGGCCAAGGAGCCGTCTAAGGCCCAAATCCAATCTGTTTCATTGCTAAACCGATGCATTTTAATAGAACATATTCTCTAGAAGCTAGGACTGTGGTTAAACCCATGCTGCTATAGCATGAATCAAGATGATGTCAACCTCTGAGGTCCAATGCAGGAAAATAACCCAAGCTGTGTAGGGAGATCCAATGGTAAAGTAACTTACCTTGTATAGTGTCTGCAGTAGCTCATTGGATGTAAAAGGTTCCTGCAGCCACAGGATTAATTAGGGATCCTTCTCGCTTCTGAAGAATCTTTCTTCACCTGGTACAACACCACTGAAGTTCAAATATCTTCAAGTACTATCTGCTCTGAGACAGATGAGAAAAAACCTTGGTGCTGTGGAAGATTATGGAGCAGACCATCTTCAGTGCCACCACAAGACACATACAGCATAACGAGGTGATCAGGCACAGTCAGCATGGGTTTATGAAAGGCGAGTCCTGCTTGGCTAACCTCCTGTGACAAGATGAGTTGCTTAGTGGATGAGGGAAAGGCTGTGGATATTGTCTACCTAGACTTTAGCAAAGCCTTTAGCACTGTTTCCCGCAGCATACTCCTGGAGAAACTTGGTGCTCATGGCTGGGATGGGTGTACACTTTGCTGGGTAAAAAACTGGCTGGATGTCTGGGCCCAAATTGTTGTGGTGAATGGAGTTAAATCTAGTTGAAGGAGAGTCACAACAAGTGGTGCTCCCCAGGGCTCAGTACTGGGGTTGGTTCTGTTTAATATCTTTATCAATGATCTGGACAAGGGGACTGAGCGTACCCTCAGTAAGTTTGCAGATGACACCAAGTTGGGCAGGAGTGTTGATCTGCTTGAGGGTAGGAAGGCTCTACAGAGGTAGCTGGACAGGCTGGATCGATGGGCTGAGGCCAACTGTATGACATTCAACAAGGCCAAGTGCCGGGTCCCGCACTTGGGTCACAACAGCCCTATGCAATGTTACATGCTTGGGGAAGAGTAGCTGGAAAGCTGCCTGGCAGAAAAGGACCTGTGGGAGTTGGTCAGCTGCAGGCTGAATATGAGCCAGCAGTGTGCCCAGGTGGCCGAGATGGCCAACAGCATATCCTGGCTTGTATCAGGAATAGGGTGGCCAGCAGGACTAGGGAAGTGATTGTACCCCCGGTACTTGGCACTAGTGAGGTCGCACCTCAAGTATTGTGTTCAGTTTTGGGCCTCTCACTGCAGGAGGGACATTGAGGTGCAGGAGCATGTCCAGAGAAGGGCAACAAAGCTGGTGAGGGGTGAAGAGCACAAGTCTTATGAGGAGTGGCTGAGGGAACTGGGGTTGTTTAGTCTGGAGAAAAGGAGGCTGAGGGAAGACCTTATCACTCTTTACAGCTACCTGAAAGGAGATTGTAGCATGGGGGGGTGTCGGTCTCTTCGCCCAAGTAACAAGCAATAGGACAAGAGGAAACAGCCTCAAGTTCCGCCAAGGGAGGTTTAGATTGGATACTAGGAAAAATTTCTTTACTGAGAGCAGTATCAAGCATTGGAACAGGGAATTGGCTGCGTGACCATCCCTGGAGTTATTTAAAAGATGTGTAGATGTGGCACTTGGGGACATAGCTTAGTGGTGGACTTGGCAGTGCTAGGTTGATGTTTGGACTTGATGGTCCTTTCAAACCTAAATGATTCTATGATTCTGTAATTGTCTTCACTGTACCTCATTTCTAATAGCTTGATTTTTCTTTTTTACCAATAAATATCAGTAAAGTCCATATTTAGTAATCTCTCTTAATGATGACATAGATGACAACTGATTTTCTAATGGCAAGAAGTCAAGCATACTTCATCTACATGTGCTTTTTCTGAATTGAAAAACAAAGAAGAATGCTATTTGCCAAATTAAGAGAACAATTTCAGCAATGGTAGTTGGCTGCTACTGCATTCCACGTTTCATCAAACAATCTCCAAGGGAATTATAAATACTAATTATTAAATTTAAACTAAACCACTTGAGTTGTATGAGACAGAAGACATACAAGATTTTTATCACCTTCCTTCAAATAATATACCTTCTAAGGAACCTAAAAGTATAGGGCTTAGTTTTAGGTAGAAGTTGCAATGTGAATTGATATTCTCAGATAAATGAGAGCTACAGTATTTGTTTGTCTAATTTTGGTATTTTGACATGGACCATAAAGTGCCATAGGAGCTTTGGAAGTTATAAAACAAGGTCTTGTCTTACATCCCATCTGAAAAAAAGCCAATCTACCACATAACTAACACGGTTTACTTTTTCCCTTATGTGACAGCCCAGTTTTCCTAAGTTTGTGTGATCAGAAAGAGTAAGCATAAAACTATTTAATGCAGTGATACTACTCCTAGATAGAACTAGAATTGGTGCTCTATAATTTATTAAATTATATATATTTTATTGGACTGTCAAAACTGGCACTTTGCATTCTCAGAGCTTCTGTATTATAATTTAAATATCATTTTTCACTATATCCAGTGTTCCTCAGTCTAGTAACAGACACACATTAAGCACAGCACAACATGAACAGTATAGGCAGAATAGGGGAAAACAATGTGTGTAGTACACATGGTTATACATATAGCTATCTGCATAGTAAATTACAGATATTTACAGAATTATATATACTTATATATATAATGATAATTACAATACCCAAAAATTTAAACTATCATTAACTCAAACAGATAAATTATATGTTCATGTATATGTAGTAGGAACATGAAGTAAATCAGAACCATGTGTCTCATGCTCTTTATCAGAGAGGGCAGGTGAGGAGGATAGTCAAATCCTCCACTTTTTGTTTATTTTCATGTCCAGTGCACACCATTGAGTACTACAATGACTATCACACTTCCTCAGAAATTGCCAAGTATTACAATTTAGTAGAACTGATATAACAGGACCAGGTTGCTAAAATATTGCTTGTATACTTATGGCCAAGTAAATCAGTGTCAAAGATTCAGGCACAGGACACCACACCATGCCTTTTATATACTAACTATGGCTTTTCAGATTTCCCTGAGGTCATGTGATTATACAGCCAAGTGGTTACACCCTCTTTATCAGAATATAAGGTTATCAGTATGACACTGTGTTGTTTTCTGTATGCATTCTACACTTCCATAATTTTTGAGAATATGGAAAGCCGTCCACTGCCAAAAGAGTATCAGGTGCTGACATTTGGATTAGGGCAGTCCCCAGTGCAAATATAGGCTGGGGGATGAATGGTTTGAAAATAGCCTTGCTGAGAAGGACTTGGGGACACTGCTGGATGAAAAGTTGGACATGAGCTGACAGTGTGTGCTCACAGCCTGGAAAGCCAACTGTATCGTGGGGTGCATAAAAAGAAGCGTGGCCAGCAGGTTGAGGGAGGTGATTCTGCCCCTCTGCTCCGCTCTGGTGAGAGCCCCACCTGGAGTACTGTGTACAGCTCTGAGGTCTCTGATATAAGAAAGACATGGACCTGTTAGAGCAGTGCCAGGGAAGGGGGCATGAAAATTATCAGAGGGATGGAACACCTCTTCTATGAGGACAGGCTGAGAGAGCTGGGGATGTTCAGACTGGAGAAGAGGATGCGCAGGGAGACCTTATTATGGGCTTTCAATGCCTAAAAGGGGGCTTATAAGAAAGATGGAGAGTTTTTACCACGCCCTTAGTGATAGGACAAGGTTAACGGTTTTAAACTAAATGAGGGAAGATTTAGATGACATAAGGTGCCCTTCTTTTCTTGTCTTTTAGTGTCTAACTGACCAGAGGTTAACACCCTCAGAGAAAGAAGAGTGCACCCTGAATGACGGTGTTCGACTCCAGGGGTCAATTTAAAAGATAAATGGATAAATAGGAATGCATTTTCATCTAGTTCTTCTTTACCAAAAGAAGACTATAGGGATTTCTGGGAAAGACTTTAAAAATGGAGTAACTAATCTGCCAAGAAAAAGTCACCTGAAGCCAAAAATAACCTCAACCCTCCCACCCCCACCTCAACCACCCTATGTCTATTTTTTAAATTCCTTCAATGGAAGAAATTTGAATTTAAAATTTATTTTCTTGAATTTTGAAACTATATTTTATAGGGAACAGCTGCTAGCTTGGAACCCAGGTTTACATTTGAAACTCATCATGGTCTCAGTCCCAGGTATAGGATTTTGCATCAGTACCATCCCTAATTCCAAGTTTAATTTACAAGATTAAAAAAAAAAAAAAAAAAGCCCTCTCAAAATACCTAAGTACAGCTGAATGCTTTAGTGATTTTCTCCTAATTTTGAAAAGCCTGTAAAATAGGAAAGGGAATAGGACTAGGGGTTGATTATCCTTGTTTTGCGGGTAATGTACTACACCTAGATTGAAGTTTTTTAATTGGTATGTGCTCTGTAATTGATCTGCAGCCTCATCGACTTTTATTTTTCAAGATGGAACAATAGGCTCTTTTCCAGACCTCTAAGAACCCCATTGGAGTGCAGGTCCTGAGAAGACTCGCTGGCTTCTTCCCAGTGTGCTTGGCAGCACAAGTCAGTCATCCACCTCGCCAGCCTGGCAGCCCAAGAGCGGCAAGGCTGAAGGAACCACAGCAGCTGTCCCAGTGCCCAGTGCAATCCTCCACCTCTAGGAAAACTAGCAATGAGTAGAGTAAGTGCCAGGCAGGAAACCATAGCGTGATTTTATCAATTCTTATACATCAAATCAGTGACGTACACGCCTTGGTGAGATTTCCTTTTCAGGGGCAAGCCTACTGCTTTTTTCTAGTTTTATAGTCTCTGTACAGTAATATTTCCTGAAACATTAAATTTTTACATGGGGTACAAAAGTAGCAACCATGAAAATGAAAAATAAGATGTCAAGTTTTCTGTTAAAATAATTAAGGTCTCATTTCATAAATCATCCGCTGTCCAAATGAACACATATCAAACACATATCAGGAACAGGCTTATTTTAAAGAATCTGCTTAAAAGTTTGTGGTTTTTTACACTGAATTGAGGTCTTATTTAATGAAACTAGCAGAAAATTCTGTTGTCTGTGTCTGTTTAAATGGCTGTATAGGTACACGGGTGTAATTGAAAACAAAGTCTTTCTATTGGAGAATAATGAAGATAAATCTTCTCTGACATCACATTGTTTTTAATGTGCCAATAAGAAGGTGAACTATTCTGAAACGTAACTAAAGAGATAATAATGATTATATTTAGATCATTCTACGTAAGATAAAAGATGAATCTGAATTTTAAAAAATGATTACTTATAAAATGTTTCTGCTGTTTGCATCATATTGCTCTCTCTTCTACAGCAAATTCTACATCATCTTTTTAAAACAAAAAAGTTCCTTCTAAAATGTTATGCCTCCAAGCATTTTTTTCACAATGGCAATATTGACCATATGAGAATTTGCCTCAAGTTGAGCAAGACTACTTAGGTATCTACACAAAGCAATGTATGCTCTCAAATCCTCTAAGCTTCATCCAACAGTAGTAAATCACATACAAGTGCATCATTAAAAGCAGTTTTCAGAACTTTCTGTGAGTAACTTGTGGATAACTTGTAGGGCTGATATTAGGAAATGTATTGATGTGTTTTCTTATTAATTTACTTCAGTCAGGATTAGGTCTCCTTTCTATCACCTACTGTGAATACTCGTGCAACTGATTTTTCTGTACTTGACTTATTAGAAACTTGAAGTGTAAAAAGCAAAACGTGGTAATCAATAGTTACTGTTTAGACTTTCTACAGTCCACTCCAGTGTACCCTAGTGCTTCATTAAAAAGCTCTAACTTTTTGTTGTTGTCTTTGCTGATGGTGTTTTTGATAGACTTTTCAGGCAACATTTGAGAAAGAAATGCTGCTGAGAAGTCCACAGAACAAGAGGTTATGTTTAGAATGATAGTTTGTGGATATAGTAAACTTAAAGAAAGGCATCTTTCAGCCACTTTAGTTATATATTAGTATAAAGTAGGTACTCACATAGTGCTGTAAGTTACAGGCTGCTGTACTGAAAGCTAATGAAAATACATAAAAAAGTATAAACAATAGCAGTTGTTACAGACAGGATTTCTATGATCATTGGAAGACTACATTGCTAATTACTAAACATCACAAATGCAAGTCAATAATAGAATTTTGATTACTTCAAACAAGTAAAAGCCAGTTTTCAAAAACATTACAGTCACTGCAAATTCAAAAGCAACAGCTGTAAAAAGAAAAGAGCTGAAAGGCCCTTGTTTTAAAGTAATGGTTTTAACTTCTGTTTCTGCATAGTAGCCTTTTACGAAGAGACACATCTCACTGCAATGTTAGCTACCTACAATGTAAATAATTTTCTTGGAAAATACATTCTCAGGTGTTTTGAATTTCAGCTACCCTTAGGTTAGAAGTTACAATTCTTGGACACTGTGCTCTACAAGAATGCAAACATATGCAAATATTCCCACATACCCTACCCCTCCCCCAGCTTTAGATACAGAGTAAACATAGCACTTGGTGAGTGAATCACAAAATCACAGAATGTTGGAAATGTCCTCCAGAGACTGTCTAGTCCACACCCCTGTTCAAAGCAACATCACCTACAGCAGGTTGCTCAGGGTCATGTGCAATTAGGTTTTGAATATATCTAAGGATGGAGACTGCACAACTCTGTAAGCAATCTGTTTGAATGTTCAATCACCCTCATAGCAAAAAAAGTAATTCTTATGTTTAAATGTAATTTTCCTTATTTCAGTTTGTGCCCATAGCTGCCTGTACTGTCACTGGGCATCAATATGAGTCTGGCTCTGTCATCTTTCCTTCCCTGCTGTAAGCCAGGTATTTATACACATTGGACCCCTGAGCCTTCTTTTGTTGATACTGAGCAATCCCAGTTCTCTCAACATCTTTTCATATGTCAGATTCTCCAAATCACCCAATCATCTTCACAGCCCTAGGAGTCACCACTGATAATTCATCTCCAGTTGGTCTTTGTGCCACTGGTCACAACCTTGACTACATTAATTATCTTCTCTATAATACATTGTAGAATTCACACATTGGCTTATATGTTTCTACAGCAATTACTAGTACTTGTTTTCTGCTGAAAATGGCCTCGTTCTATATTGCAACACAGCTGCCTTCACTCTAAATTATGTTTCATAAATGAATAAATGAAAACATAAATCACATTTTAAATTTCCCTTGGATATTTTTCCAAAGATATTTTTCTCTTGCTTAACAACAATTACACTTGAGAATCACCTTTCATAGGGTGTTTGTACATTAATGTTTATTTCAGACCAGGCATGCACTTTTGAAGACATTTCCAATTCTCTTCACATCTGTTCACATCACAAAGTGATCTCAGAGTGCACAAAGTGAATTCCTTATGTATGAAGCTGGACTGGAAGATGCTGTCCAGGAGCACATTGAATGTGCTTCAGCTGTTAAAGGCATTGACTTAAAAGAGATTAGATCACAGACAGTCTGAAATAAAACACTGTAAAACCCATATAGTGTAATCATAGGGTCCACGTTACAGTGATGTTAAATAACATCACCAGTGGATAATGACTAATCAAGGATAAGGCTTGATGCACACTGAAAAAAAGTCAGTACACAATCTCTATGCAGAGTTTAAATACACTACAAAGAAATTGTTTGGACACATTATATGGGAGAATGCGATTCTGTATTTCTCAATTTAAATGGGAAAGAAACAAAAATGCTGGAAATTTTTATTAAATCAAAATGAAGCAATCAAGTAACTCAACATGAAATCTATTCATATTTGGAATTAAAACTTGAAATGTGAGAATTGACAAGCTATATTTAGAAAATAAAATTCAAATTAGGAAGTACACCTGAAAATCAATTTTAAAAATAAGAATATATTCTGAACAATTTTTTAGACAAAGTATTTTTCTATAGAACACCCCTGGAATTTTCCAAAACCCTCTGTTGATGAAGTTTGCGGTTTATCACTGCCATTTACAATTTTGCTAGGAAATGCATGTACTTACATAGGTCCTTTATGAACTGGCATTAAGACAATTACTTTGAACTAACTTGGTACATTCTTAAAATGGAATTAAACTGGACTTTGTATATCTGTGAATCCCAAAGAAAGGAGAGGGAAAACTGTGCACGCTTTCTGCATCTTAAATCACAACTCTTACACTGCTTGGGTGACGTGGTGCTCAAAGGTAGTTAATGTTATAAAGTTTCTTTGAAAGTCCCTGGGATATAGTCATTACACTTTCAAACTCATTTTAAACTCCTAGCTTTAAGTCCATCTTTCACTTGTTTCGTATTCACTCATGGTATAAAACTGAAGTGATCTTCAGATAATCATTCAAGGCCAAACGCTCACATTTTGAGTGAGTAGTCCTATACTCTTCAAATTGATACACTCCAATTGAACTGCTTGAGATACAAAGTACTCGAGGAGGCTTGATAAAACCTGAGTGAAGTCTGAATTTTTCCATTGTCTTCAGTAGCCTTCGGATGACGCTGACTGAAAATAGATATCAAAGCCAGGTTTTATACAACTGCCCCAATAAACGGCTTGAAAAGCAGGGTACATACCCCAAAATCAAAAGCATGACCATCTCTTTCCTGGATGTATCAAACTCCATCTTAAAATGGCTGAGAATTTTGACACCATGATTCTACTTTGAAACGTATGCCAAACATTACTATATCCTTTTTCTATTGTAGAGGTAAAAGTTCTGAAAGTATTTCCACTTAACCAATATCAGTATCTCAAGGCAAAATTTATTTCTGTTGCTCTTGAAACATATCTTTTAAACTGCTATTAAAATTTTTGAATTTTTGGAGACTTTAAAAGTGATCAATTTCAGTGCTTTACCTGTATGTACTGGTAGAATATTTTTCTTAGTTCCTAACCTAAACTTCACTCGTTGCTTTAAGTAAAATACTTCTCTGTCTTTGTGGTCATGAGGAAATTTTTATTCTCTTCCTCTGTGTTTTGTATGCATGTTTCATATATTATCATCTGTTTTCTATATCTTATTTTCTTTAGCTTAAATTGCCCCAGTTTTCTCAAACTTTCCTACAAAAGTTCCACATTTTGTAGATATTTAGGCATCCTTATTGCTTTCATCTTATCTCTTCTCAGCTGATCACAGATAGTGATCAAAACTAAGAATATTATTCTGGCTGAGGTCAAGCCATGAATACAATATGAGACTATCTCTGTTCTTTGACTTCAGATGTTCTGCTCAAACATGCCAATACGACACTTGAATGTTTGCAACAGTAAGATACAATTGACTAAAGTTCAATTTTCTGATCACAATATGACCCGCAAATTCTTTTGATGGTATTGTAAACTATTTATTCTTTCTTCATCCCATATGTATAAAAATAATTTTCTTGCCTATAGATAGAATTTCACATTTCCATATTAAATTGCATATTATAGTATCTCAGAACATTTCAATTTTTCAAGATAATTTGAATACAATACATATTGTGGAACAACCAATGACATCATTCAAGCAATTAAACTATTCCCTCTTACATCAACTGAATTGTAGATGAACATTTGTCATACAACACACACAGAAGATTTTTGTAGACAACCTCTAAGAATAGCTTTAAAGCACGATTTTGCATACATCTGTTGAGTATCATCTGGACTTTGTTGTCTTAACATGCACATTATTATTATATATTAACATACACATTCTGTTGGACAGTTTGAGAGTCTGACTAGCATCATGTGTATATGTGCTACTTTTCTATTTACCTGTCCTCTTTATTATTTATAAAAGAAAATTAGATTGGCATTATGTGACTTTTTCCTGACAAATCCACGTTGGCAGATAATCATCTCCTGTTATGATCACTATCAAGGGCGACTCTTACCTTTGGGGTAGTGATGGCCATCCCCACCAAAACTATGTAGCCCTTGGTAAAATCTTTTTGATTCTTCTCTCTTGTGCTTAGAGATGATACACTTGCAAGCAAGCTCAGCTCCAGAACAGACTGGGGAGGAAGTATGCTGTGCTGGTGCTGTAACCCCACTGGCGATTTCCCTCACTAGCCCCAAGGTGGCAGAGCCAGGCATATGACATACAGGACTGAGCGCCTAAACTGGTGGACACACTGGTGTCCTGTGATTTTTTTTTTAAATAAGTGATGAGAATTTATCATATAACTGTGTGCTTTGATTCCCCTTGTTATAAGGATATTAAGTGAAGCAGATTTTCTGAGTTGACAAATAAAAGCAGCAAATGCACTGTGGAGTTCTTTGCTGTCGTGCTCCTGCACAGTGGCCCTCCACAGGCATTTTGCTGGCCTATCCCCAAACTCAACAGAGAGGGAACTATGGCAACCTGAGCAGTTAATTAAAATGGTACATTGACAAGGTCCTTTTAAAGGTAATGGCCATTTTTTCCCTCCTTCTTTATAATAATTTAATAGTCTTGCCTTGGGGATATTATCTAGACAGAAAGCTACACTGTTCTTGTTTTGTTTGCGTCTTCTTACATCTTTGCTGCTTTATGTGCACACACACTCAACACGCACATTCACACAAACATACACATCTACCATAAAGTTTTCTGTTTCACTCCCCACTAGCTACAACTATTAGAGCTGCCACTAGTCTAGGTGATTTTAATAGCCTTTAATTGTCTTTTAGATTTCCTGTTTCCAGGAACTGAAAATAAGCCAGTCAAATCCATAGCCATGATTTTCCAGGTTTTCTTTCTCACTACCACCCCTACTTTTAGACAATCAAACAGGCTGGATTTGGAAGCTTGGACACCTCTGTACATTCTCAAACAATACCTCCTTACTTTAAGTAGCCCCTGTAAATTTTATCAAGTTCAGCCATTTGAAAAATAGCTAAATAATCTGGCTGCTCTCAAACCATACTTTCTGTTTTCCAGACATGAATCTTATGTCTTTGTCAATGATGTTAAGCGTGCTAGCCACCTGATCACAACTCACCTTTTCAATGGCCAAAAATGGCACTAAAAGAATTAAAGAAAAATAACAACAAAGGTCTCAGCATAATCATTTGACAGCTTTTTTCTTGCCACAGAAAAGTACGAGGCTTTCCTCTTACATTTTATGTCCACTGCTAAATATTTGTATTTTTGAGCTTTGACTTTCCTGAGTGTTCTTACATTTTTAGACTAAATGTATTCACAGTCATGATTTTATATATCCTTTTGCTTAAACAGATCTTCTTCCTTCCCAGAGCTTAAACCCCTTTCCAGGTGGCTTTATAGACAGCAGGCTTATCCTCTCTCAGCCTTTGTTTCACTAGACTAAATAGGTCACACGCTACTAGGTCCCACTTTGATGACAGATACTGCATTCCCTCATTCGTTTAAGCACCTTGTCTCAGCATCTGTTCCAGTCTGAGCTCATCTTTCCTTTTGGTCCCTTTCAAACTCAGTCTCCAGAGCCACTACTGTTGCTTAGATAGAAGCTTGTCACAGACACTTGATCGTCTTTTGTGTTTGCTTTTAGGTATGAATTTTATCCATGCTCTTTGAATATAATCCTTTTCATTTTTTCCAGTGAGGTTGTTTTAATGAAGAGGATGAAGAAAATATCCACTGAGCAATCAGGATAAAATAAGATAACATTTCAAATTGATATAGTACAGATATATTGTTCTGACTGTTGTTTTTCACACAGAGGTACTTTGGCCTTGTTTCATTTAATTTTCCTACCTAAGTCATTTTGAGATGGATGGTTACAGCCAAGCCACATTTAGAAAAAAGGAAACAGAATAACAGAAAATACCAGATTTTTTTTAAAAACACAAATTTTCAGGCCCAAGTGTATCAGACTGCTCCAAAAAACCATACTCGATCTCTGATCTTGATTTTCCAGCTGAATACTAATGAATCTTATTTAGTTTTTAGTCATGTCCTCAGTGTCATTTGATGTTTAAATAATAACTTCAGATTTAGACGCATTGTAATTTACATACTTATGTCACAACATCTTAATGGGTTTATTTCTGAGAGTAATGGTTGACCTTTAAATAAACAAGTACAATGTGATCACAACAATCAAAGTTCAATTTTATTTTTATGTTATGCATGGATAGATTGTACTGGACTATGATATGGTAAGCAACATTGGGAGAGGGCTGTATTTCATTTTGTTTCTTCAAAAGTTTAAAGATTCAGCTTCTGGCTGATGAAATGGAAGAATGTATCATTTTCACTTACACCTATATGCATATACACTTAAATGCACATTTCATTGATCTTCTTGAAAGCTTATATATTACATATAATAAATAGATTATAAAAATCTATTTATTAATGAGGACAACAAATGAATTGTATCACCTAGGTTCATTTTGCTTATTCTTTTTCCACAGCAGTCTTTTTCTTTTTCTTTT